>CM035120.1:127288247-127888247 GCA_020205555.1 Panax stipuleanatus | reverse complement strand
GCACAACTAAGTCGTCACATGAGTCCTCAATGGAAATCCAACACTTAACTCTTTCTTACTCTTAACTTGCTCTTTGCTCATTATGAATTTTCTATATTTCATCATATACAACTCCTCATGAGTTCATCTCGTACAATTTCATAGTACCTTCTCTTATAGCATCAAGCTATGGCCACTTAGTCAATATAGACTATTTATCATTTCATAGTTCAATCTGATCAGGTCGTGATCATCGATTTGCCTTAGGGTTCTTTTCCTATTATCAATCAAACTCCATTCGAGTTCACTCTTATTATCTTTGTCATGTTCATCTTATAGACATCGTCTTAACATTTTTATTACCGGAGTTAGGAAACTCCTGAATTCTCATTCTCTAGATACTTCAAGATTCTTCTTTGAATCTTCACTTATACATATTTTAAATCTTTATCTTTCCCTTTCTCAGGTTATAGCCTAAGTTACTCTTACCTGAGGTTTATAACCTACAGCTTTGATACCAACCTGTGACGCCCCCAAATTCGGGTCCCTTCGAACCTCGGATCCGGTTCGCCACGATACTACTATCGTCAAACTATTACATCTTTTATTCATTGCTTAAAGAATATAACTTCACTTTATTACAAATTAGAATATAAATCTTTTCATTATCAGGATCTCGTATAATGACCCCAAACTTTTATAAGTTACAATCTTGGTCATTTATCATTTCTGTCTTATATCATATTCGATATTATAAAAATGCGAATAACTTAAACTTTTCTATCTTCTTTGAATAAAATCTTTTATTGATTTCATACTCCTTAAATCAGTTACAAATCCTTGAATCAACTATATGATATGATTCATTCTATTTGAGTTACTTTATAACGTTCACATCTTAATATGATATCGTCTATATATCACATAGTAAAACTTTACAACACGACAAGAGTTATACATCGTAAACAACTATCAAGTACATTATATAAACTTAAACATTGTTCAAGATCGTATCGCTAGATAACTACATCGATCTCCTTGCGAAACTATGGAATTCTATCAACCAAGTAGCATATAACTTTAATCGTGAGTCCTTAACCTGCAAAAATGGTTATTTGCAAGAGTGAGCTCGACAGCTCAGCAATTCTAACAGTTTTCATGCATCACATATGTAAGACCCCAACTTTTATGAATAAAGATTTAGTTTTCTTTATATATTATTTCGAAACAGTAAGGTGTTGTTTTGATAAATATGAAAGTTATGGGTGAAATGTGCAAACATTTTTAAAATGAGCAAGTGGTTATAAAATATTCTTGTTGTCGGGGAATATTCGTTTGGTCGTGGAATATTCTTGTTGTCGGGGAATATTCGTATGACGGCGCAGCTATTTGTGGGCCCCCACAACGGAATAACTGTCGGATATAGAAAGCGACAGAAATAACTTTTTACAAAATAACGGCGTGGTTGTTACCGTTAGTACTGTGAAATACCCGGTGGTTACAACACAGTGATACACGGTGTTGCATAGTAGCACACGGTATTGCACAGTATTTCGAATTATTGAGTCTTACGAGAGAAGCCATTACTCAATTATTGTTACAGTAATTACTGTTCAATATTTTATATTATTGACTCAATAATTGCTACGTTGATATTTTACATTATTGACTCAATAATTGTTATATTGATATTTTATTGACTCAATAATTGCTACGTTGCCATTTTATATGATTGATTCAATAATGGCTACAGTTGATATTTTGTAGTATTTATTCAATAATTGTTGTTGCACAGTATTTCACGTTATCAACTCAATAATTCATATTATTTGAATAATATTATTAGATAGCATTATTGACAATGTCTAAGGAAATTCTGTCTAGGAGGGGTTATTTAATTGCGCGCCAGTAAGAAGAAGTCCTTATCGGAAGGCCCCCTCTGTCCTGGGAACGACCTGGTTGTTAATATTGTAGTTCTATAATATTATTTATGAATAATTAATTATTGATTTATATGATAAGGAAATATTTATTTTGTGGATATTAAAGAAGAAATTGGCGCTATCAATATTTTGGTGTGAGAAATCATCTGTTTTTGGATTTCGGATAATTTATGTTTGGAATTTGGAAAAACTTCCTTCTACAAAGTTGTAGAGAATTAAATTTCCTATGGAAGAACATAGAATTTGTATTTTTCTGACAAAGGGGCTATTTATTATGAATTATTGAAGTTTCAGAAAATAAATATTTTTTAAATAAAATGGTGGGCCCCACTTTTGTTGTTGGTTGAAAAATCTAATTTTTTTTTTGGTAGCAGCCGGCGGCTGGAGAATTTAAAAAAATAATAATATTATTTTATTATTTTAGTCTCCTTTGGCATCCTAAGCTTTTCCTATAAATAGAGTGCTTAGGTTAGAATTGAAAATCACACCAGAATCAGAAGTTTTCTCTCTATAATATCGAGCGTATTTTTGTGAGTACTTCTATACTTTGAGTATTAGTATTCAGTGCAAGTTTCCTTCGGTATTATATCCGATATTCCAGTCAGAGGGACTATTCATTTGAGGTAAGGGATGTTATTTTCTTTCGTAAATGATGTTATTCTTTTCAATATCATTATACAGAAATATTGTCATGGATTTTATGTTGAAATTCTTACTTTTTCCGTCGGGGTTACTATTCACGTATACGGCACTATTCACGTATACGGCTTTATTCACGAAAAAATTAAATTTTCTTCTATTTGTCCAAATTGCTTGTTAAGGTTACTATCTTTGATTGTATCCAAGCTTTGAGCTCTATTCTTGAATTTTGCTCCATAATTGATTATTACGAGGTATTTTTGAATTGGATATACTAAAATACAAATCATTAGTCTTTGTCTTTTATCTCACTGGATTCGTTTTTTTTAAATGTTTTTCATCATTCTCAGTCCTAAAAGGTGATGTAACTGAATATCTTTGGCCTGTAGAGCAAAGATGAATGATTACTTGATGAATATCTTTGGCCTGTAGAGCAAAGATGAATAATTACCTGATGAATATCTTTGGCCTGTAGTGCAAAGATGACAGGTGTTGAGATGAACATGACCACTGATGATACAAATGAATATCTTTGGCCTGTAGTGCAGAGATGAATATTTGATTCGAGATGTATATTGATTGATGTTACAGGGATAAAATATTGATGATGGACTTTTAAATCATAGAAGATAGTAGACTTTATTCTCTACTTAACTCTTCTAATGAATTGTTATTTCCGCTGCGAATATTGATCTAAAGTTGGTTGTCCATTATATTTTATCTTATTTGTTGAAGACTAACGATAATTTGTTTCCCATTATCTTAGTCATAATATTCTTTACTGAGCTAGTTGAGCTCACCCTTTTCATCTGTTGTCCTCTTCAGGAAATGAGAATGTTGCGGGAACTAGTCGGGGGACAGAGTGATGGTCCGAGTTAGAGTAGTAGTAGTCCTCACTATTTCTGATAAATAGTGTGATAATAATTGTAATGAGGACTTAGTTTGAATCTTAATATTTTCTACATATTTGGATTGACACTCACAGTTGTGTGGTCGTATTTTGCACGACCGTATGATATAAAGTTTGTATTTGAATTCTGTACCATGTATTTGGCGACTCAGAATGGGTTGGGTTGAATGGACCTATTCTGGGGGGCGTCACAACATAGCATATAATATCATACTCAGTTCATGCATTCATAATCAATTAATATTTCCTACGCATGTTACTTCTCACATATTAGGCATAGAGATTCACTTCACAAGTATATCATCAAAGATCAACTTTCAATCTCTTACATATCACATATACATTTCATATATATAAATCAACATTCTTATAGCATAATACAATTCAATTAACAGTTATCGAATTCATATATCAAATAAGAACTGAGAGACTTGCCTGATTCGTAGTTTATCAACTACTACTTAACTGCTTAAAGCTAGCTGCACTGCGTGTATTCCTACACAGTTATATAATCCTACATTTATACCCATCAGTCATACATTTATACATTCTTAATGAAATAACAATTGTTATATTATTTTCTAACTTGGTTCTTAGAACTTTGTTTCACTTTCTTATCATACTCTTACAATAGCTAGGTTTGTATAGGTATACCTTAATCATACATATTTAATAACAACATTCATAACCCTTATCACACACTTGATTCACTATGTATTCGACACGTATTAAAAACTCATACATATGGGTTCCACATTGTTCTTACGTTTCGCAAACCTTAGGAAAATTTATCAATTCCGGGTTTTATATCATCATTACATCAATGAACACTCAACACATAATTTAAACTCTATTTCATAACTCATGATAACAATGTAAGCTTACTACAAGGTTCAGATTACATTTTATAAACAATCAGGCAGCAGTGCCCTGTAGGCGCAGCTGCGCTGCATTTAGCTTTGGGATGGGCACAGTTGCGCCCTTCCCTGATCAGTCCAGAATTGGCTTTTTGCTTTCTAGTTCTACTTGGGTTTTCTAGCATGCATAGGTACTAACACATAGCATATTACACATGCTCACATACATCCCAATTGTTTATGTAGAGTTAGTATAGTTCATCTTTAACGCTTACTTTAAAACATGCTTGTATAGTGCATATCACGTCTAACTAGCGGGGTGCACATACCAATCATGACTAGAGGCATACAAGTCCTATCATGCTTACACATAAAGTCAGAATGTAACTAACTCCATGTTCGTCCATCTCACTTTCAAAACTTCCTAAGTTTTATTCTCCAAAATCAATGTCATGCTTAACTAATCATGCAAGGCTACTATGTTCATTATGTATACATGTGAGATGTCATAGTAATGTTAATACGCATGCTCACAAATATCTTCATCATATACGCATAACTGGCATCTCTAAAACATGTCCAATTCATGCTTGACTAACCTCCATAGTGTCTAACAAGGTGTGTGCATATACATGACATCTAAGTGATGTTAAAAACACTCTCATGTATGTTCAAAATATCAGAGCACTATCACACTATGATCATAAAAACTTAGTTTGTAAAAAGTCAGAACTTTGCTTTTGAAATCGTTACAACTTAACCCATGTATGCTAGTGTAAACCTAACATCTTTAGACTAACCTTTCATGCATATATAGACCATACAATCATGCTCAAAAAGTCAGAATATAAATATGATTCGTACATGTCAAAGTTCACTTCAAAATTATAAGTTCATTTTCTAACTGTAAGTTTTCCATCAATAATGTATACTAACATAGTCAAACATGTTCATGCTAGGTCTAGGTACACTACAACACATACTAAACCTGTTATCATGCTTGTCTAAGGGATACCAACAAGTTAGCATTATACAGAAACTAACATTAATAGAAAACTAAAACAGGTGCCTAGCGCAGCTGCGCTGCACCCTAGTACAAAAAGGGCGCAGCTGCGCTATGTCTCGACTATAACTAAAACAGCTTCTGCTACGGCAGAAGGCAAAGCCAATTACAAATTCTCTCTACGAATTTGACTTTAAACTAACTACATTGTAGTTCTAACATGCTTATTAATTTATATAACACTTAACAAGCATTCTCCAATCCAATTAACATTCAATTCAAGCATAATCAAGAAGCTAGCAAATCTAAGAATGAAGAGCACAGAATGAGTTATACCTCTGTTAATTGAATGTACTTGCTGCTATATGATCTCCTTAATTCTTTGTATTCTCACTACTGATATATATATTCACTCTCTATTCTCACTTACTCAGAAATTCTCAGCAAATTGAATTGTGAAGGAGGGAGTTTTATTTATAAAAAATCTAATAAACAGTCAATGTATTTCTCCACTAAATCAAACCAATGAATTAAAGGATTGCATGATGGATAAGGAAGAGTTGTTGATAATTGGTGAATTCCATCATGATGCCCACTCCCCTTATGATGATTTGCTATAATTCTTGCTGAGTTTGAGAAGGAATAGGCTTAGGCTTTATAAGCTATACACATGAAAAGAGAAAAGGCCACTCATACTAGGACAAACCTCTAATACTCAGCATTTGCAAGTTAGATTAAACACAACACTTAAGTTGTGTGTGTGTATATATATATATATATATATATATATATATATATATATATATATATATATATATATACACACTTAGGTTATAACTTAATTGGGTGTACACATAGATAACATTATTAAATAATAGCAAGTTGGGGGTTATATATCTCATACCCATAATGTAATCCATGTTCATTTTATAATACCGAATATAATCTAATTGGGTATTGTCACACCACATTATTACAACTCTATTATTTTAATTATATTTAATTATTGAAATAATCATTAAATAACAATTATTTATCTAGTGTAATTTATTATTCCATACATACACCTTAATGTATCCATTCATCACATATTGTCACATAAATATTATTTATGTAACTTATATCATTCCTTAAATCTTACTATATAGTTCTTATATAATATAGTTACCTTGAAGTGTTACACTTCATATCATATAGATGTAGTTATAACATATGATTACACATCATTGTCCATAGAAATTAATTCACATAATAATACTAATTAATTCCTTTAATTATTCATTCATTAAATTATTTAATGAATATCTATTCCATCATTTTGCCACACTAGGCATACTTCACAAGCTTAATATTAAGCTTATTATTATTTCCATCACACTTTAATATTCCTTTAATATAAGAATTGTGTGACATATGTACTTTAATGCTAAGTTATTTAGCTACCTTAAATAATCATACACCCATAATATGTATAACCTTTATGCTTAGAATAATTAATATTTACTCTATTAATTATTTACATTATAAAATCTACTGTAAAATAGTAACTTAAGTTATTTAATACATTAAAATAACTTAGTTTTCTTTTATAGATTTAACCCTCTTGAAAATACATAAGATATAATTATTATTATTATATATTCCTTCATAACATGCATAAAATGTTTTTACTATGTTTTCTCCAAATATAGGCATTAATTATAATAAAATGATTTATTCATTTTCTCAAGATATTATTTTAATATTCACGTCTCACTAATGTAATTACATGTACGACACATGTACACGTATTATATAAGTTTATTTTTTATTATGATAAATTGTTCCCATATAGCAAATATATTTTAATATATTTACCATATTACTTAATCATACATATTACCTCATACAAGGCTATATAAGGTAACATTATTACTTAAAGTAGCATTCATCCTTTTATTAAAATAATTCAATATTAACAATTATTTTAATATATAATATTTATTTCTCTTTCCTTTATATAAATTGTCCCCAAAATAATTTCTTTAATCTATACATTTAACCATATCTCAAATATTAATTAATTATTTAATCAATATTTATTTAAAGATATATTGGTTTAACAACGTATATATATATATATATATATATATTTTATTAACGTTGTTCGCACATTCACATAACACCATGCATAGTAATATATAAAGGCACTTACTATAATCACATACTCCACACATGTATTAACTCACTATTTACTTAAGTAATTCTTAAGCCCCTTACTATATCACCATAGTTGATTAAGGCTTTAATATTTAACTTATATTATTCCGTCATATAACTTCCAATTTAATATAAATTAACCATTATCTATACTTATTAGTTAATTCCCTTAACTAATTCATGTTTTACTATCTCAATCCGTCCATGGATAGCTTAAGCACTAACTATGACCCATAATACATCATGCTAGTCGCTAGTATATTTATTCAAGAAAAAAGTGATTATTCATTAAGGATATTTAATGTCACCAAATTACTATAAAATATTTTATAAATTAATATTGATAGATAATTTTTATCCATCTCCTTTACTTCAAATAAACTGTCTCTATAATAAATAACAAATATATCATATTAATATATTTATTAAACACAAAATTACATATTGCATAGTTCATAATACCCTATGCAACATAATACCACGTACCTCATAACACATATATATTTTTATTCGAACCCAACACATGCCTTAAGAATTTTATTTATTAAATTCTTATTTTAATAATTTCTGAAATATCATATGATCATATATATGGCCCATTAAATCATAGCAATAAAAACTTTATCTGGTAAGAAATTAATTCCTCGTAATGAATAAATATGCTTCCAATACTCAAATTCATGTAACTGCTTTGTACTGAATACCACCATAAGGAGGTAGAAATTTTTTTAAAAAGAAAGTAAATAAAAATTAACCATATGCATGCATGTACCACAGGATACATATTGTTGTAGCTCTTTTTTAATAACATGGCCACCCTGTAAATTACAAGCTCCTCCTCATCATGTAAATTATAAGCTCCTTCAGCTCTTTCTATTTTGCAAGGATTTCATATATATGGTGATCATGACATTGAGAGAGGTGCCATTCATTATGTCTTGGTATAAAAGCAAAAGCTGCCCCTTGTTACTTTGATTATTTCTCAATATATGTAATATGTTCTCACTCTTACCTTCAATCATGAACACCTATGTGGCTATGTCCACCCTTGTTTATCAATCCATCAAACTCTTCCAGTGCAAGCAAAAAAACTTAATTAAAAGACATTATTCTTCACAAATCTCCCTTTTTCTCCCACAATCAATTAAAAGTTCAAACCCCCATATTTTTTTTACTTTTCTGAGTTCCACTAATCCAAACTTTAATTTATTTTGTAAATACGGAATTATATTTAGTTTGAATTGCTACTTTATAAATGTAGTACTCCCTCTGTTCCATGCATATTATAAGATTATTATTAATTTTTGAAAATCAAGTAAGATATTTTTTTAGTCAATATTGATATGATTCATCAACAATTACGAAATAATAAATCTTATAATTAGTAATACATTTTAAATAATTTACATTATTTATCATTGTACCAACTGAAATTAAATGAATCTAAGTCAATTTTGGATATTAAATAAAAAGTCTCAAACTGATTTTAGAAATTCAATAATAATCTCATATTTTGGAAGATATAGAGTATTTTATTATGGATGAAAATTATTATTTCTACCAAAATAAAGATTTATAAACTAGTGAGAATATATAGATAGTATAATAATCTATTATGAGAAACATAAAATAAGCAACCACTAACTAAAGCATGATACCTTTCAATGTAAAAGTATATACCTTTTCTTAGTATTTTTTGGCTAAGATCTGACCTGAGTCTTAAGAATTACAGTAAAAGCGGAAGATAAAAATACAGTTAACAAATGCTAAAGCGTGCTTGCTTTGTTATCATTCTGTAGCCATCAAAAGGAAAGACAATTCGGTGTAAAGCAAACCATGTACTAGCATTATAAGGTCAGCTAATCAAAAATAATGCTTACTATCACATAAAGTGGATTACATAAACATCACATAATGCTAACGTGGCCGTATGTGATTTGTTATAAGTGAAGTGGGTCATGTCAACAACAAATCACATACTATCACATCAATAATATGTGATGTTTATATAACTATTTTATGTGATAGTAGCATTATTGGCTAATCAATGGCTCTCCCCTAATTTTACGACCAAATTGTCTCGTTGGCAGCTTGGCTCAGCTTGCCACATGAAGCTTCGCTTGACAACTTAATGACTAATTTGGCTTGCCATTTTCGCTTTATGTTTTATTTATTAATAAATTTATTTTCTTTTGGTTATTTATGCACAAATAAGTTTTATTGCTAAAATTTATATATATATATATATATATACAAAATTGATCAGGTCCGGACTCCCGGACCTGATCAAATCCGGACTTTTTTTTTTTTTTTTTTTTTTGCTTTTTTTTTTTAAAATAACTAATAAAAAATGTATAATATTTTATGGAACTGGAATTTTTTCATAATACAGTGTTTTAGGTGTGATTTGGATACTTATAACAAAATAAGTCTGTACAGTCTGTATAACCTGTGTTGTTATATGTATCCAAATCACACCTAAAACACTGTATTATGAAAAAATTCCAGTTCCATAAAATATTATACATTTTTTATTAGTTATTTTTAAAAAAAAAGCAAAAAAAAAAAAAAAAAAAAAAAATTGGTCCGGATTTTGATCAGGTCCGGGAGTCCGGACCTGATCCGGCCTCTATATATATATATATATATATATATATATATATATATATATATATATATATATATATATATATGGGTAATGATACATAATATGTATGTGCTATGGATCATTATGTGGCATACATCATCTATGACGTCCAATACAGGAACCAACGGTTGAGATTAAAAATAAAAAATCGTCGTCTACTAGTATATATTAGTAGCGGACGTGGATCAAAAATTTTATCTATTCACTACTAATAGTAATGGACACGAATCAGAATAGCTACTCAATTTATTATTTAGTGTTTGGCCTCCTTCATCTTTTAATTTTCACTTGATTAATTGTTTAAGGTTTGAGATTTATTAACTATTCTTTAGGGTTTATTACCTAGAATTTAGGATTAATTATTTGAATTTAAGGTTTCTTAATTAGGGTTTAGGATTTATTCACTAAGATTTAAGGTTTATCTACTAGTGTTTAGGATTTATTAAATAGGGCTTAGGGTTGGTCTACTAGGGGGGGTTTATTAACTAGGGTTTAAGGATTATTCACTCTATTTTGTTTTATGGATTAGTTAATAAACCGTAAATCTAGTTAATAAACCTCAAACCTTAAATAATAAATCAAGTTGAAGGACACCAATCCCTAAATAATAAATCGAGTGGAAGAGATGAGTGAGACTAAAGTTATTTTGATTAGCGTTCGCTACTATTAGTAGCAGACAGAATAAAATTTTAAACCACGTCCGCTACTAATAGTAGCGGATGATAATTTTTTATTTTTAATTATGATCTTCTATTCTTATTTTGTACGATAATAATGGTGTATGCTCATTTTTTATTTATAACATTAATTGTCTAGAAGGAATAATGTGTTTTTGTACATTACCCTTAAATATGAGAGTGCTACCGTATATACATATATTATAACACTTAGATGTTGGGATTTTGAGAAGGGTTAGGAGGAAAAATAGAAAGAGGAACACTAAATAAAACTTATATTTGTTCGGTAGCATTTGTGTTAATTACTTAATTTAGTTTGGAAATAGAGTCAAATTAACTCACATTAAAGGGATAAATTTAACCACTAAACTACCCACATTTAATATAGGACCTTTTATAACTTAGTAACTTATATATGTATATTATATAGGAATTTCTTAACATGTGCCCTAAGGACACATGCTAAGCATACAATTCAAGAGAATATTTTTTTAAATTGTGTGCATATTCTATTAAACTTGGTAGCAAATGCAGAAATCAAGGGAGTATACACACAGTTCAAGGAAATATTCTTTTGAACTGTGTGCTTAGTATGTGCCCTAAGGGCACATGTTAAGAGAACCCTATTATATATGTTAATTTAACTATAACACATTTAAATTTATTGAACAAAATTCATTCAGATAGTGCATCTTTTCTTTGTATAAAAAAAACCAGTCTGTCACCCTTTCTCATAACCAAACCAACACATCTCCTCTTTCTCTCCCCACTCTCTAATCTCTCTGTCTCTCCGAATACTCATACATCCATGACTAATAACAAAATGGAGTCGGAAGAAGAAGCACTGTTCCGGGCCTACCCCTACGCACTCTACTTCGTTCAAAGCCCATCAACGCTCTCCCACGCCACCAACCAAGAATTAGCCACCGCCCGCCTCACTCTCTCCCGCTACTCCTCCTCCCGCGGATCCAACAACTCTTTTCAACACCACGACGACAAAAACAATAAGATTATTGCTTATGATCATGGGGAGATGAACGGTGGAGATTGCGTGGATCATGATCATCATGGGGTACTTGATGGAAAGTATGAGGAGGAGGAGGAAGAAGACGATGAAGAGGAATATTATAATGATTATATTAAAAGTGGGTGGTGGACATATTTGTCTTTTCGCCATTCTTCTTCTTGTTTCTGGATATGTTTGCAGATTGCTTTGAGGCTGTTGGTGAGTTTGGGGTTTGCATTGCTTGTTTTCTATTTAGCTACCAAGCCTCCACCTCCCATGGTCTCGGTTAAGGTGTGTGCGTCTTCTCTCTCTTACTCTTCTAATTATGTTGTCACATAATTTTACTTATCTGTTGTCTCACTTTTATATACTCCTATTATTAATGTCACATAATATTTTATCTGTTTATTTATATGTATTCTATAATTGAATAAAAATTACGTTAAGAGTAATACATGAGATGAGACAATAGATAAGACAAGATGATAGACAATAAATTTGAATTCTTCTCTCACACATTACAAAATTTACTAACATGATACGTGATTTGTGATGTGTTACGTGTAAGATACAAAGTATTGTATCGAACAATTTAAGTCTTGAGGTAATTAATGAGATTCAATTATAAATTAAGTTTTGTCAAAACAACTCCACGAATTGACATTTGATTTTGGTCAACACTAAAATAATGGAAAAAGTTTAGGGGGATTGATTTCTACCGGCCGGCTAAAATAAATTTTCTTTATGACTCTCAAATAATTTATATTAATATTTATTGGAACTGGAATTTTTACATAATCCAGTTATTTAGGTGTCATTTGGATACATATAAAAAATAGGATTGCACAGACTGTACAATCTTGTTTTTTACATGTATCCAAATGACACCTAAATCACGAGAGCAGATCCTCTATCCCCAAATTCACTGTCCCCTTGTGTCCCATCACTTAAATGTTGACACTTTTTTTTTTTTTTAATTTTAGAGTTAATTGGTGTTAAGTAAGAGGATATGTGTCAACATTTAAGTGGTGGGACAGAAGGGGACAGACAATTTAGGGATAGAGGATCTGCTCTCCTAAATCACTGGATTCTGTAAAAATTTTAGTTTCAATAAATATTATAAATTATTTGAGAGTCATAAATAAAATTTTAAAAAATATGGTCGGTCGCTAGACCGGTCCCATAGAAGGACTCAAAATAATGTCCTCATTTGAAGATCAATTAATTTTTCTGCCACTGAAAATTAAGTAAATCACTAGCGTTCTAAAATTGTCCTCTACGAAGTAGTAGCATTTGCAACAATTCATGTACAATTAACTTAGATGTTACATTTATATGCTTTTCTAAATTATTATTTTATCATTTAAAAAGTATTTTTAAAATATATTTACAAATAATAGCAATATAACTTAAAAGTGTCATGAAATGTCTTAATTAGACTCGGCTTGTAGACAATTAATCATGAATCTCAACTAACTGAAAGTGAATTACAATAAATTTATGCCGAATTACAATTGTAAAACTTATCAATACATGAAATTTGTATGAATTATTGAAGGGTCTCACTTATTACATATCTCTTCAAAAAAATTACCACTAATACTTATCCTATATAGTATCATTTTTCATTTTTGAAAATGCCTTTGGGTTATAATTAAGGAGGACTTCTTTTTACATCAATTGGGCTTTATCTAGTCCTCACCAGACAACCTACAAGATGCATAACTTTCACACCAAGTGTTGGGCTGGCCTTTTGTTGAACTAAAGTCCAGTACTAGAACTGCTACTGTAATATAATGTTCCTTACCTATAAGCAGTAAGCCTAGTGCTTAAAAGTTAATCCTACAGTAGTGTTAGTGGCAAAAATTATGGTGTGCCCTCCTGCCCAACATTCCAACCCTTAATATGACAAGTTATGTTGGTGTTATCAAAAAGTTCTATTAATTGTATGCACAACCACTAGCCCACTTTGTCTTCAAAAAATAAAAGAGAAAAACCACTAGCCCACTTTTACTAATGTTGGGCTTTTAAAAGCAACAATTTGGTGGCAACAACCAGAATTCAACATAGGTCTATTTTACTTCTTATTTGTGAAGTTGTAGAAACTCATTCAGTTTCAAAATCAGATATATAATATTCTTTTAATTTGTTTCAAAATTAAATATGTATTTTTATTTTTTTAATGTTGGCAATATGTTTGAAAAAATTAAAAATTTCTTTAAGAATCGTCTTTTGAAAATTTGCTTATAATTTTAGAATGAACGGAGTAATAATTAGAGCTGACAATATAATTTGCTTGTTTTTATTTATTTGGACTGGGTAAAGTTTGGAATCATATTTTTTTAAAAAAATATAGGTCCAATCCGGTTAATTATTTTTCGATCCATATTTTATTCCAAATCCAAACCAAATCAAAATTAAAATTTCTTTCCACTCATATTTACATATTCAAAAAGTTCAATTTCTCATGGTTTTATTTCTCTAGTTAATCTTAATTTACGAATATCAATTAATTACATAAAATTCATTAATTATGTATACACCACGCCCACCAAAAAAAATATTCAGTGATTATGTATACATACCACCCCCGCAAAAAAAAATTAATGATTATGTATGCACCCCACTCTTACCTCCCAAAAAAAATTAATATTTAGTGATTATGTATACACAGTCCACGCCACCCCGTCCACCCCCACCCCCACCCCACCCCACCCCCACCCCACCCCCACCCCCACCCCCCCCCCCCAAAAAAAATATTCAGTGATTATGTATACACCCCCACCCCTCACCCCTCACCCCCTACACCCCCACACCCAACCCCCACCCACACCCAAAAAAAATATTCAGTGATTATGTATACACCCCTTACCCCCCCCCCCTCCCACGCCCCCCACCCCCACCCCCACCTACACTCAAAAAAAATAATATTTAGTGATTATGTATACACTATCCACCCCTTCAAAAAAATAAAAATAAAAAATGTAGTGATTATGTATACATGATATATCTAATATTAATTTATTTAATTGAATCATAATAATGGTAAGTTTGAAATTTAAAATATGGATTGACCTATATTTGAACCATAACACTATAGTTCTAACCCACACAACTCATATTAAAAATGGTTAATATAATTTTAGTTCTTAAATGGAACCATAACCATATTTTGAAATTAAATCAAAATCAACCCATAACCATATTTTGCCAGACTTGATAATAACAAGCTTGAGTTTCATGCAAACAGGGAAATTCATTTTGAATAAAATGAGTTTAGTCGGGTACAAATTCGCTATTACTATTCAAAAAAGTTGTTTAGTGAAAATAAATTCTTTAATTTTCTTTACAAACTTTTTCAAAATAAATAATTTTCATTAACTTTTATCATAGAATAAACCGTATATTTTCAGTTATCGTGAAACTTGTAGTCACCACCCTTATGATTTACATTAATAAATTACTAGACACGTCATGTTTGTTTGCAAGAATTGTAATTCTATACTATATTTTTATTGATTATAATCACAAGACTATTTATCTTAATATTAAATAGTCTTAGTACATATTTGTTTAGAATCAAATTATTCATGTGGTAATTTGAAAAATAATCTCATATATATTGTTTTGTCCAAGATTATTAATTTAAAAGATTGGATTACTACATATCGTTTAGATTAACAAGTAAATTAATCTTCATTTTAGAATAGGATGCATGTCATTTTAGAAAAAGATAAATAAAAGTTAGTTTTGTCCACAAATTTTTAATCTCAAATAATAAAAATTATAATACATAGTTAGATATGGTATTAAATAATCTCTCATTTTAAATTATTTTGTTATCTCTGAACTCATAATCTCAAGTCTAATTTTTAAAATAAATAAAAAATTTAAAATTAATAATATAATTTCAAATATTATCCTTGAAAACAAACATATCAATCTTCTAAATTAAGTAGTAATAAATATCTTTGTGGAAACCATATTAAACCGACAATTTTAGTGGCCATCATCATCATTACTAGGAGGTTATCAATTAATCTTCTAGCTAGTGCCTTATTATTCATGTAGACTAGGTGAAATCATTAAATAAGATAAGAGTCCTTCTATAGGGACATTATTATTGGACATTAGAATTGATCATTTTTAATTTTTTAATTTTAATTTTTTTTTTCTTGTGAATTTCAAAAAATATATAGTGTTTATTATAACTGAAATTTTTATAAAATATGCAAGAACAGTATTATATAGTGTTGTACAGACTTTTTAACACTGTTCTTGTATATGTTTTTAAATTACACATAAAATACTATATTTTATAAAAATTTCAATTGTAATAAATACTATACATTTTTTAAGAGTCACAAGAAAAACAATTTTTTTTTTAAAAATATTCAATTCTAATGTCCAATAATAATATCTGCCTAGACTTATTGATAAGATAAGATAACTTAGTGCCGTTTTCAAAGACTAGTTGCATTCTAAAAAAAAACCTCAACTATTATCATATGTATAATGTATACGGACTGAAGTCACATCTGTTAGTTAATGTTGTGCATGCCCTCTTATTTTCTTAAAAATGGATAGAAATTAATGGTGGTGTCACTTCATTATTTATATCCCTTGAGCTTATATACATACACATACACATTTGCACATACAAGTTGGTGATTTAACTAAACTGTTAATTTTGTTAAAATAAAAATAATACTTTCGGAGCAAATATATGATTAATGATACTTATTATTTAGTAATAACATTTTTGTTCTGATATTATGTGATTAATATTGTAAACCATCAATGCTTGATTAAAATGGATGTCCCAAATGTTTTCTCAAACCTAGCTTTTTAAACTCACTCTTTCTTTGGCACAAATGGAAAATGAAAGTACTTTAATTGTGTCAATTATAACTAACCATGAAATTGACCTAACCATATCTAATACTCCCTCGTACCACAATAAGTGATTTTTTAATCTTAACATTTTTTTTCAATATAAGTGATATGTTAGAACTCCAATACAATTTTTATAATATTTTTTCATATATACCCTTATGCAATCAATGGTATTTATTGCGTCTTTCTCTTTCCAGCCTAGAAAATAGGCCGTCTTAATCAATGATAGGGCCCCGTTTTTCTCCTACCTGGAACCTCCTTAGCTGTAATAAGAGCAGTAACATATATGGATTGACGAGAGCAGATCCTCTGTCCCCAAATCTCTTGTCCTCTTGTATCCCACCAACATATCTTCTTACTTAACATCAATTAATTCTAAAATTAAAAAAAAAAAAAAGACAAGTGTCAACATTTAAGTGGTGGGACACAAAGGGACTAGGGGATTTGGGGACAGAGGATCTGCTCTCATGGATTGGCTGCAACAACTTTAATCATTTTTGCTCCAACGAGATTGGAGTATTTTCGAAATAGTGAGGACTAAAAGGCAATAAAAAAGTCAGTTCAAACAAAACAAAAAAAATATATTAAGAGTATTTTTGCCATTTTAACTTGTGTATTGATATGTGTGATTTAAGCTAAAAGATCACTTATTATGGGACGGAAGGAGTAATTAATGATGTGCTCAATTTAAAACGGGAATTTGAGGTGGTAAAAGTACATTTAGGGTCCAAAATGTGTCACAAATTTTAGGTCACCCCTTAAATTTCAGTATTACTCCATCCGTCCTTTAATATAAGACGTTTTAGAGAAGTTCTTTTGTCCCTTAATATATAACGTTTTAGAATTTCAAGTAAGCATTAATTGCTTAGTTTTCAATATTACCTCAAGTATTAAATATAACTTTGGTTCTCTCACTATTTTTTGCCCAATAAATAACAATATCTTTTTTCAATACAAGGACAATCTAGACATTTGATATTATATTTAATGTTATACAATTATTTCCTTAATCATTGTGCACAACTCTAAAAAGTCTTATATTAAAGGACGGAGGGAGTAGTTCTGTTACGTAATTAAGTACATTTATTTCATGAATACAAATATAGATCATGCTTTTTTGGTATAGTATTATTTTCTCAGTCAAGCAGCCAATTAACTTGCAAATAATATGTATGTTTTATATCAATTACTCCCTCCATCCCATAATAACTGTCGTTTTAGCTTCATGCACATGGATTAAGAAAGTCATTTAATATTATTATTTATTAATTAAAATTTGTGTAAAATTCCATCACTACCCCTTTATGGAAAGTTAAAAACTATTAATACAAGGGAGAGAATTTCTTGGGACAATGAGAGAAAGTAGGGGTGATATAGGAAAGTAAATAATTTATTCTCTTAGAAAGTTGTAAACAACAAATAAATTGGGGGGGAAAAATTCTTTTAAAACGACAGTTATTATGAGATGGAGGGAGTAGTTAATTTGCATGTATTTTCTATCTTTTAATTTCTTTATTTGTTGATAAATGTTGCAGATGGCAGGAATTCGAGAATTTGGACTAGGCGAGGGGGTGGATGCCTCTGGTGTGACTACCAAAATCCTTACTTGTAATTGTTCAATAGAACTATTGATTGACAACAAGTCTAAGCTTTTTGGCCTTCACATTCAGCCTCCCATCTTGGCAATTTCCTTTAGCAATCTCCCATTTGCAACTTCATGGGTAAGGATTTATAACAATTTACTTGTTTCTCATTACAATAAAGTATTAGAAAAATAATATCACTATTACCCCCATTTTTGTAATAAATACTTAAAACGACATATATTAGTTCAATTAAACAAATCGAAACTAAAATATATTAGTTCAACAAGAAAGTTTTATAGTAAAGGTAAATTTCTCCTAGATTTTCTCTAAATTTCCCTTCTAGCCCCTCCCACGGGTTTCCAAATTAGAATACTCTCCATTTCAAATAAAATAGAGATTCTCCATTTCAAGGTTCAGATTTAAAATATGTTGAAATGTGATGTCATGTTGATGATTTTTTCATCAATTAAACTATGAACCTATACCAAATTTAAATATTAAAGAAAAGACGAGTAAAATTATCTATATATATATATATATATATTTGATTTCTAAGATCTACAATTTCATTAAAAATATTTTCATGTATGCTTCACTATATAAATCAATTAGCAGCACATATTAACTAAAAGAAAAATGATTTATATATCGACTAATTTCATGTCGTCAACTAACGTGGAATTAAAAACGATAAAACAGTAATACGTGGGTCCTTTGTTACTATATACCTTGTATTCCATACATTCACATGCGTTAGTATCTAATATTAACTTAAATTTGTCGAGCAGCACTCTAACAAAAACTAAAATTCTAACTTAAATTCCATTTAAATCTTACAGGGACCAGAACTATATGCATTGAGTGATGGATCAACATCATTCAAATTATATGTTGGGACAAAGAACAAGCCAATGTACGGGGCAGGAAGAAGCATGCAGGACATGCTTGATCTGGAAAAGGGTTGCCTCTTGCGATTCGAATGAACTTCACGTCGAATTTTCGTGTGATTTCAAACTTTATCAAGCCTACATTTCATCACCAAGCCGAGTGTTTATTAGTTCTTGGAAGTGCATATGATAAGAAACATGGAACCAGAAAATATAAGAGCAGCTGTTGATTAATCATTGATGTTGAGCGAGGGATTTATATATTAATTTTGAAAATAATGAACTTAGTAAATAAATATATATGTTTATGAATTATCACAACAACATTTGAATGATTGATTAAACAAACGTTTCCAATTACATATAATTTTTAAGAATTAATATTTTATTTCGGGGTTTTTATACTTTTAGTTTAAGAGTTTAAGTGTTTAATTTATAATGCATTAATATTTGAAGCAAAGCTGTGTATGGGATTTTCATTGGTTTTAGTGTTTTCGGTTTTACGAAATTAAAATATGCCAGTTTAGTTTTTTCAGAAAGTTGTTACTTGAGGTCTAAGCTACATAAATTAAAGGGAAAAAAATATGTAAGAAGGATATAGATTTAATTATTTAATTTTTAATAGTACGGTATAAGTTGTAAATAATAGTTTCTTACTAGGGCTGAGCAAAGAATCGGAATCGGTCCCAAAATTACACCAAAAATCAACTAAACCGCATCGATTGAGTCGTATCAACGGTTTCGAAATATGTAGCGGTTTTAAAATGGCTAAAAAAACCACATGCGATTTGGATGTTTAATTTAGGAGGCTCATGCATCGCTCAAATCGCACCCACACCACTCCTATATATTATATATATATATTTAGAAGTTATATAGATAAATTCATAAAAATATATTTGACAATTGTAATTATGATATGCATTTTAAAACTTTTTGTTTGTTACTAGAAATATTTTTAATTG
The DNA here is from genome assembly GCA_020205555.1 of Panax stipuleanatus. Taxonomy (NCBI): domain Eukaryota; kingdom Viridiplantae; phylum Streptophyta; class Magnoliopsida; order Apiales; family Araliaceae; genus Panax; species Panax stipuleanatus. The sequence goes on along the minus strand of CM035120.1, from coordinate 127,868,053 downwards.
AATTGCAATGGTATGAGTATGTTGAAGCATTCATAAATAACATATTTCAAACCTAAAACTTGTTGTTTGATGTTATTATATTAATATCATGTGTTGTTTCTTATACATAAAGATGAATTTGATGTGTTGAATATTATTGTTATCTATGTTAATTGGTTTTAGAACTGAAATTGAACTAAACAAAATTGCAATGCAAGCTTTAAAACTGCACCACACTAATCACAAAAGTGTCATGTACAATTTTAGAAATGTCAAATCCCACACCCAAGTAATTTAATGTGATTTGGGTTTCCAACTGCACCAAATCATACTATTAAGGGTGTAAATAAATCGAGTCGAGCTGAGTATTGGGTTGTTCAGGTTGATTCATAAAATTTATCGAATATGAAATAAGATTTGATTGAGATTCGTTTAGCTTACCGAGTCGAGTACGATTTCGAATCATGCCCGAGCAGTTTGAATTTTTCGATCGAATATGATTTGAGTATCAATAGAAAATTATAATTTTAAAAAGTTCTAATAATTTATCAAATTTTAAATTTTGCTCATATTTGAATGGTTTATAGTTCGAGTTGAACTCAAATTAAACTTTAAAGCCAACGAATATAAATCACACTATACTTTGTGTGATTTATACTTTGAGTTGAGCTCATATTTTGTTCATTTTACAACCTTACACACTATACTTTGTGCTACTACATTCGTCCCATAATAAGTATATTTTTGGCTTAAATCACACATACCAATATACAAATTAAAGTGACAAAAATACCCTTAATATACTTTCTTTGTTTTGTTTGAGACTTTTTTTATTGTCTTTTGGTCTCTCTTTCTCTTTCTACAACATTTCAACTTCCCAATAAATACGCAATAAATACCATTGGTTGCATAAGGGAACATATGAGAAAATATTATAAAAATTGTATTGAAATTCTAACACATCACTTATTTTTAAAAAAAATATTAAACTTAAAAAATTACTTATTATAAAACGGAGGTAGTATTTTTTACTGCTGACAAACCTTGTTAAACTCACATTGATCAAGAAGACTAACGAAATGAAACTCTTTTTCTCGGATTAATAAATTAAGATTAGGCAGTATGTTATATATCCCACTTCACTAGGGTCACAATCGCGACAATCATGATTACAATGTCCTTGCAGTTAAGTTTCAAGTGCAATTTTTCTCAATGTATTTAATCAACTAATAAGCTTTGATTCGCGTCAAATCAATACTTTTTTTATGGTTTAGCCTACATTTAGAATAAAGGTTATTGTACGTTTGTCCTTCATAATGCTTGCATTAATCACCAACTTTTATGCGCATGCGCTTTTATCGTCTCAAAATGGAGGGGAAATGATTTATCATCGACTTTGGATGTTTACCTTGAATTCAACTGAGAACATAAAATTTCATTTAATTCATACAATAATTTGAATTTAAAATAATGTGATTTATTTATATTTTAAAAATAAAAAAAATTGTAATTAGCTCTATTTTTAGATCTTTTACAATCACTACAAAAAAATGATCTAACAGCGACTAACATTTTCAGCGACCGCCCTCTCTGATCGCAAATATAAGTAATAGCGATCGACATGTGTGACCGTGATTGCATCCAGTCGCTAAATTCAATCGGCGACCACATGCGGTCGCTGGTATGAATTTCCTGCCCGGAAATTGGTGCGAAACGTTGGCGCAGAGGTATTGTGTGACCACTCACTATCAGCGATCGACAAGCGGTCGTTAATACGTTTACATCATTAAAAATCAACGATTGCATACGGTCGCTGATGGCGGTCGCTGATCCTCTTTAATGTAATCAGTATTAGGCATTCGCTCGACACAGCAGAAGGAAAAAAAAGAGAATAGAAGAGGGAGAAGAGGGAGAAGGGGAGAAGAGAAGAGGAATCGGACGCCACCCGCCACCCGCGACTCCATCGACGCCTTCACCGTTGCCGTCACCGTCGTCACCGCCGCCGCCGCCGCCGCGTATTAGGTAATTCCTTTAATTTATGGCTTCAATTGAAGTATGCAGTTTGTGCTTAATATGTTGTTAGCCGTGTACAATTCTTAATCTTAGCATAGGAAAAGGTTTGTGCAGTCTGATTTTGGCAATGGTTGAATTGGGCAGTTGATTTGTTGTTGATTCCTAGTTTTTGGGGGGTGAAAGTTGTATTGTTGCTTATTTCTTACTAATAGGGAAAGAATTTGGCAATGGTTGAATTAGGCAGTTGATTTGTTATTTCAATTCATGTTAAGATTTGAGATGTGTCCAGCAGTTCATGTTACTTGTAGAGTTTGCTTTGTATTGGCACTAGTGCAATCACAGTAAATGTTCTACTTGCAACCAAAGTTAAATTTATGTTGATGTTTGTGTTTATTTCTGCATTATAAATACATCAACAATTGATTATTGAATTGTAATACTAGTATAGTTGAAGTATAGATCCATCTCAAAAATTTAAATTAAAATGTTAGAAATACAACATTAGCTTGGTACCGACTCCATATATTTCATTTAACTCCCACTCAAATGAGTGTGATAGTCAAATTGAATTGAATACTACACTTTCTCCTACTAGTCAGTTAGTCTAGTACTCCCTAACCTACCACAATGGCATTCGTTATTGTTTTTGTCTTATTATATTCGAAATTTATATATTTTTCTTGGGTTGTGTCTTGGGTGCCTAGAATTGACCATATATGCATGCCGTCGTGCATGTGGATAGTCCATATTATAAGGAAGACTCTGGAGAAAATTTTTTGTTGGTCAGGTAACTAATGTAATAAAACAAATAGTATTTACTAATAATGTTTCTCATTAGTAAATAAAATTAAATAAAATAAAACAAATAAATAAAATAAGAGACTTTCTTGTAATAGTAGTTGCGAACATTTTTAATACTAACGAGCTCTTTATGTGTTGAACATCTGAAACTAACCTACGTTTGAAACTAGTTATTTTTCATTTAGAATTAGCACAACGTACTTTCATGCAAAGAAAGTAAACGAGAAGCAAGTCAATGATAAGAAAGAGGCTAAGTCATATGCTTATAAGTATGCTCAGATCATATGCTTACAAGTATGCTCAAGTCATATGCTTACAAGTATGCTTAAATGTTAATCATATGCTTATAAGTATGCTTAGAGAGCCTGACTATGCTATACATTAATAAGCTCATGTTGTCTGTAGTAGGTATCGTGGTATCATGGACCTCTATTCAGACTATAGTTGGATAACACGACGAAAGTCAAGGCCCAGATAGGTGCTACAGCTGAATTTAGAGCTGGTTGTCAAGTGTTTTTGGAGTATGCGTAAAGTCACCCGGAATGTGTGAATGGTCAAAACAAGATAAGATGCCCTTATTTGAAGTGTAAGAATGTAAATTATATGGACAGGGACGTGGTAAACTATCATTTACTTATTTTTAGGTTCATGAAAAATTACGAAGAATGTTGGTGGGCACATGGACAGAGAAGAGATGGTGGCATCATAGAAGTACACAATCCGGGCAGCAGTACCCATTGTATGAATGAAATGGCTCATGATATTGCAGGGCCAGATTTTGATTGGGAACAAGGCAGAGAGCAACCTATGAATTCTGATGTCAAAGCCTTCTTTAAGTTGTGAGACGAGGGCAGCGAGCCATTGTGGCATGGTTGCACCAAACACATTACATTGTCTGCAGTGGCGACATTACTTAACATCAAGGCTGATCACAACATGAGCCATGAGTGTTTTGAGTCGCTCTTGAAGGCCATTAAGAGTATGTTGCCTGACGGTGAGAAATTACCTGATAACTATTACTATTGTAAGAAAATGGTGAAGAAGTTGGGTCTTGGATACCAAAAGATCGATGCATGTCCCAACGATTACATGTTGTTTTATAAGAAATATGAACAGGTGACAAGGTGCACATTTTACAGTCATGATCGGTTTAGACCTAATAAAGAGGGTGTGACTACAAAAAAATTAACTATACTGTTTAAGATTTTAAGGTATTTTCCAATTACACATCGGCTAAAAAGATTGTACATGTCTTCAAGATCAGCTGAACATATGGGTTGGCATGCGAAATCTCCAGCTAAAGATGGAGAACTAAATAATTCCACAGATGGGTAGGCTTGGAAAGATTTCAACTTAGCACATCCTGGGTTTGCATTAGAACCTAGAAATGTAAGGCTTGTGCTAGGAATATTCATGAGAATGGTATTCCTATTTATATAAGATTTGATTATGATATAAATGAATGAATATGCAAGTATGCTTGCATTGATAAAAGCTGTAAAGTCCTTTGATAGATAATAAGAATATATGTACAAGGACTTAGACTGAAATGATCAAATATGTTAGGTTGATCCTACATAAGCAAAACAGCTTTGTAAAGTCCTTAAAAAGAAATGATGTACAAGGACTATAAATATAGAAAGATCAAGCTTGTTAGGTTGATCTTATAAAGTGTAATAGATAGGCTTGTCTGATCGTCGAGCACTGCACCAGCATCGTAGTATGCCAGGAGAGACAAGGAAGACTCGAGAACTATCTAGGCGGAATCATAGTCTGCAAGATAGTAGATCTTGGAGTTCGTAGTCTGCTAGGAGAAACGAGGAAGGATCGTAGTGTGTCGAGAAGAACTTTTTTAGAGCCGTAGTCTGCTGAGGAAGTCATGTTCAGAATCGTAAAGACAGCCTGTCTATGAGCCGACCAAGCGTATGCCAGAGCTAAGTCAAGAATCGTAGATCACACTTGAAGTAGTGGAGTCTACTGATTATATCAGAGGCAGAGATCGTAGTCGAGCCATATCAAACAAGGACAGTAAACATGAAGGCAGAAATTGTAGTATGTCAAGATCTGATCTCAGAGTCGTAGTGTCTGTAGAATTAAAGCTAAATCGTAGTCTGCAGAACTAAGGCTTCAACAGAGGTGCTCACAACGCCAAGGCAGAATCATAGTGTCAACACGATTCTCAACAGATGAGTACTCCCAGAATATCCAAAGTATGAAGCCTCTGGTCTAAGCTGCAAAGATACATTCCACCTTAAGAAAACCAGAGAGCACTCAACGAATGGCAGGCAGGCTAACAGAAGATCTAAGCACCAACTCAATCAACATCCAGATTGAGTTGTAAAGCCATTCAAGATGAAGTCTTCCACAAGCCGATTAGAAGAAGACTTCAGATAAAGTGACTGACTAGAGAAAGTCAGCAAGTTCAGTAGCTGTCAAGAGAACAGAAAACAACGATCTTGAGAATTACTCAGGATCGTAGTGTTTGCCAAACGAGCAAGAACTGATGCAGTTTACACAGAGATATTGGCCAGCTTATGAAGAACAAGACAGGAGTGATTAAGCATGGGCCAGACCTTTGTTGATAGGTGAACGGGAGATCACCAGGAGAAAGAGAGCTGGGTATGCCACAAATCTGATGTGTCTTACTATTCACAAGGAGGCCAGAACAAGGAGTCAAGCTATCAGTTCCTGAGATCAGTCGAGGCAAGTAAAAGTGTTGAAGCACTGCACAAGTGAAGAAAGAGGGGTTCTACACTGAAGATCTAAAGCACACTCTTCAGAGTCGTAGTGTTGTCTCAACCAGTCAAAGAGCAACATTCAACAAGACACGCTACGATCAAGGTCCAAGAACATCTGCATCAGAATAGTAGAGTTCGGGCATCTAAATATTGAAGCACTAACAACATCTCAATATGAAGACTGACATCCGAACGTTGCTAATTGAGAGCAACTGTGACGCCCCCAGAATAGGTCCATTCAACCCAACCCATTCTGAGTCGCCAAATACATGGTACAGAATTCAAATACAAACTTTATATCATACGGTCGTGCAAAATACGACCACACAACTGTGAGTCTCAATACAAATATGTAGAAAATATTAAGATTCAAACTAAGTCCTCATTACAATTATTATCACACTATTTATCAGAAATAGTGAGGACTACTACTGCTCTAACTCGGACCATCACTCTGTCCCCCGACTAGTTCCCGCAACATTCTCATTTCCTGAAGAGGACAACAGATAAAAAGGGTGAGCTCAACTAGCTCAGTAAAGAATATTATGACTAAGATAATGGGAAACAAATTATCGTTAGTCTTCAACAAATCAGATAAAATATAATGGACAACCAATCTTAGATCAATATTCGCAGCGGAAATAACAAATCATTAGAAGAGTTAAGCAGAGAATCAAGTCTACTATCTTCTATGATTTAAAAGTCCATCATCAATATTTTATCCCTGTAACATCAATCAATATACATCTCGAATCAAATATTCATCTTTGCACTACAGGCCAAAGATATTCATTTGTATCATCAGTGGTCATGTTCATCTCAACACCTGTCATCTTTGCACTACAGGCCAAAGATATTCATCAGGTAATCATTCATCTTTGCTCTACAGGCCAAAGATATTCATCAAGTAATCATTCATCTTTGCTCTACAGGCCAAAGGTATTCAGTCACATCACCTTTTAGGACTGAGGATGATGAAAAACATTTTAAACAAAACGAATCCAGTGAGATAAAAGACAAAGACTAAGGATTCGTATTTTAGTATATCCAATTCAAAAATAACTCGTAATAATCAATTATGGAGCAAAATTCAAGAATAAAGCTCAAAACTTGGATACAATCAAAGATAGTAACCTTAACAAGCAATTTGGACAAATAGAAGAAAATTTAATTTTTCTGTGAATAGTGCCGTATACGTGAATAGTGCCGTATACGTGAATAGTAACCCCAACGGAAAAAGTAAGAATTTCAACATAAAATCCATGACAATATTTCTGTATAATGATATTGAAAAGAGTAATATCATTTATGAAAGAAAATAACATCCCTTACCTCAAAAAGATAATACCTCTAACTGGAATATCGGATATAATACCGAAGGAAACTTGCGCTGAATACTAATACTCAAAGTATTGAAATACTCACAAAAATACGCTCGATATTATAGAGAGAGAAAACTTCTGATTCTGGTGTGATTTTCAATTCTAACCTAAGCACCCTATTTATAGGAAAAGCTTAGGATGCCAAAGGAGACTAAAATAATAAAATATTATTATTTTTTAAAAATTTCCGCCGCCTGGCGGCTAAATTTTTTTTTCCAACAAAAGTGGGTCCCACCCATTAAATAATATTTATTTTCCGAAACTTCAATAATTCATAACAAATAGCCCCTTTGTCAGAAAAATACAAATTCTATGTCCTTCCATAGGAAATTTAATTCTCTACAACTTTGCAGAAGAAAGTTTTTCCAAATTCCAAACATAAATTATCCGAAATCCATAAACAGATGATTTCTCACACCAAAATATTGATAAAAACTCATCAGCGCCAATTTCTTCTTTAATATCCACAAAATAAATATTTCCTTATCATATAAATCAATAATTAATTATTCACAAATAATATTATAGAACTACAATATTAACAACCAGGTCGTTCCCAGGACAGAGGGGTCCTTCCGATAAGGACTTCTCCTTACTGGCGCGCAATTAAATAACCCCTCCTAGACAGAACTTCCTTAGACATTGTCAATAATGCTATCTAATAATATTATTCAAATAATATGAATTATTGAGTTGATAACGTGAAATACTGTGCAACGACAATTATTGAATCAATACTACAAAATATCAACTGTAGCCATTATTGAATCAATCATATAAAATGGCAACGTAGCAATTATTGAGTCAATAAAATATCAATGCAGCAATTATTGAGTCAATAATATAAAATATTGAACAGTAATTACTGTAACAATAATTGAGTACTGGCTTCTCACGTAAGACTCAATAATTCGAAATACTGTGCAATACCGTGTGCTACTATGCAACACCGTGTATCACTGTATTTTAACCACCGGGTATTTCAACAGTACTAACGGTAACAACCACGCCGTTATTTTGTAAAAAAGTTATTTCTGTTGGTTTCTATATCCGACAGTTATTCCGTTGTGGGGGCCCACAAATAGCTGCGCCGTCGTACGAATATTCCCCGACAACAAGAATATTCCAAGACCAAACGAATATTCCCCGACAACAGGAATATTTTATAACCACTTTCTCATTTTAAAAATGTTTGCACATTTCACCCATAACTTTCGTATTTATCAAAACAACACCTTACTGTTTCGAAATAATATAAAGAAAATTAAATCTTTATTCATAAAAGTTGGGGTCTTACAACCTCCCCTCCTTATGAAATTTTGTCCTCGAAATTGACGTACGTACCTGGTATGTCGAAAAGGTGAGGATACCTCGCTTTCATTTTCGATTCCAACTCACAGGTCATTTCCTCAATTGCATGGTTTCTCCACAAAACTTTAACTTGAGGTATAATTTTCGAGCGTAGGGCATGCTGCTTCCTATCCAAGATTTTGACAGGTACCTCCTCGTACGTTAAACCTTCAGCTATCTCGTCTGGTTCTAACTCAATAATGCGGTTTGGATCCTTCACATATTTACGTAACACGGATATGTGAAACACGTTATGAACACGAGACATGCTTGGAGGTAAAGCGAGTCTATAGGCCACATTTCCTATTCGGTCAAGAATCTCAAATGGACCAATGAATCGTGGGTTGAGCTTTCCTCTCTTCCCAAACCTCGTGACTCCTTTCCACGGAGCAACACGTAATAACACATGGTCTCCAACGTTAAATTCCACGTTCTTTCGATGAAGATCCGCATAACTCTTTTGTCGATCTTGTGCTGTTTGTATACGTTGTCGGATTATTTGGATCTTTTCTGTAGTCATACGTACTAACTCCGGTCCCAACAATGTTGTTTCACCCACCTCGTTCCAACATACTGGAGAGCGACACTTTCTCCCATACAACGCTTCAAATGGAGCTACGCCTATACTTGCCTGATAACTGTTGTTGTAGGAGAATTCCACCAATGGTAAGTACTTATCCCAACTCCCTTTGAAGTCTAGAACACAGAGTCTCAATAGATCTTCAAGAGTTTGGATAGTCCTTTCCGATTGTCCGTCTGTTTGAGGATGATAAGCCGAACTGAATCGTAAATCCGTACCCATAGCTTTCTGCAAACTGATCCAAAATCGTGAAGTAAATCTGGGGTCACGATCCGAAACTATGGATACTGGCATGCCATGCAACCTCACAATCTCATTCACGTACATATGAGCAAGACGTTCAAGGGAATAAGTCTCTCGTATCGGCAAGAAATGAGCAGACTTGGTTAATCTATCAACAATAACCCAAATCGCATCTAAGCCTTGAGAAACCTTGGGAAAACCCGTAACGAAATCCATCGTAATGTGTTCCCACTTCCATTTCGGAATCTCCAATGGTTGCAATGGACCCTTCGGCACTTGATGCTCCGCCTTTACACGTTGACAAGTTAAACATCTCGAGATGAACTCCGCGATCTCTCTCTTCATATTGCCCCACCAAAATGTATGTCGAAGATCACGATACATTTTAGTACTCCTAGGATGGATTGCAAATGGTGTGTTGTGTGCCTCCATCATGATTCTATACTTCAAGTCGGAATCGTTAGGAACACAAAGTCTGGAGTTGACTCGAAGTATTCCATCTTCATCGATTCTCGCTTCTGGAATTGCACCTTCTTGCACCTTCTTCTTCATCTTCATCAGCTCCGCATCCGAACTTGAACAGCTTTAACTTTATCAATCAAAGCTGGTTCTACGCGTATACTTGACATCATCGCATTCGTTCCCACATATGATCTTCTACTCAACGCGTTAGCTACCACGTTCGCTTTCCAAGGATGGTATTGGATAGTATGATCGTAATCTTTCAACAGCTCAAGCCAACGTCGTTGCCGCATGTTGAGTTCCTTCTGAGTGAAGAAATATTTAAGGCTCTTATGATCCGTATAAATCTCCACTTTCTCTCCGTACAAGTAATGTCTCCAGATCTTCAACGCAAAAACGACAGCTGCCAACTCTAGATCATGAGTAGGATAATTCCTCTCATATTCTTTGAGTTGTCGCGAGGCATAGGCTATGACTTTCCCATGTTGCATGAGAACACATCCTAACCCTTTGCCCGAAGCATCACTGTAAATAACAAATCCATCCGAACCAGATGGTATTGTCAGAACAGGTGCCGAAATAAGTCTCCTCTTGAGCTCTTGGAAGCTCTTCTCGCATTCTCTGTCCCAAACGAATTTTGTATCTTTTCGAGTCAACTGCGTTAATGGAGTAGCGATTTGAGAAAATCCCTCTACGAACCTCCGATAGTAACCAGCTAAGCCCAGAAAGCTTCGTACTTCAGTCACCGACTTAGGTTGCTCCCAGCTTTGTATTGCTTCAATCTTCGCCGGGTCCACAGATACTCCACGTTTCGATACCACGTGCCCAAGGAATGCTACTTCCTCAAGCCAAAACTCGCATTTCTTCAGCTTGGCATATAGCTTGTTCTCACGAAGCTTTTGAAGTACTAACTTCAAATGGTGTTCATGATCTTCACGACTTTTAGAATAGATGAGGATGTCATCAATAAAGACAACAACGAATTGATCTAAATACTCCTTAAATACACGGTTCATCATATCCATGAAAGCAGCAGGAGCATTAGTCAATCCAAAAGACATGACTAAGAACTCATAATGCCCGTACCGTGTTCTAAAAGCAGTCTTTGGAATATCCTCAGTTTTAATCTTCAACTGATGATATCCAGAACGAAGATCGATCTTTGAAAAGAATTGCGCCCCTTGCAACTGGTCGAACAGGTCATCAATACGAGGTAGCGGATACCTATTCTTAATGGTGACATGGTTCAACTCCCGATAGTCAATGCAAAGTCGCATACTCCCGTCTTTCTTCTTTACGAATAAAACAGGAGCACCCCAAGGAGACGTACTAGGACGAATAAAATCGATGTCTAACAATTCTTGTAATTGGATCTTTAACTCCTGAAGTTCAATAGGAGCCATTCGATATGGGGTTTTAGAAATGGGCTTTGTACCGGGCTCAAGGTCAATAAAGAATTCAACTTCACGTTCTGGGGGTGGACCGAGAAGTTCTTCGGGAAATACATCAGGAAACTCATTAACAACGAAAATATCATTCAAATCTGATGTATTCTGATTTAGATCAGTTACATGAGCTAAGAAAGCTTGACATCCGTTTTTCAATAAACGAATAGCCTTGGGATTTGAAATGATATTGACTGATTTTAGTGGTTTGGTGGTTTGAATTCGTACAACAGGTTGATTAGGAATATGAAAACTAACAACCTTAAGAAAATAATCAATTCTGGCATGGTAAGTGGTTAACCAGTCAATTCCTAAAATCACGTCAAATGCAAGTATTTTCAAAGATATAAGATCAACAGGTAAGGTAAGGGTGCCAATCTGAATCAAGCAAGATTTGTAAACTGTAGATGTAACAAAGGTTTCTCCTAACGGAGTTTCAACAGATAAGTCAAAGTCTAATTTATCAGAAGTCAAGTTCAAACGTTGAGCACAAGCAGGTGAAATAAAGGAATGGGTAGCACCGGTATCTAACAAGGTGTAAACTTCGCAAGAGTTTATGATCAGCTTACCCGTAATCACCTCGTGTGGATTCCTCGCGTTTTGGGTTGTCACGACAAACGCTCTTCCAGGAATCACCGACTTTGACTTGTCTGCAACCGCCTTTGGAATCACCACCCCCGCTGAACTTGGTTTCGTAACAGGACAATCTCGAGCTATATGTCCTTCTTTTCCACAGTTATAGCATCCTTTGAATTGTTGTGGGCAGTTTGGGATGATATGTCCCTCTTTCCCGCATTTAAAGCATACGACCGGTGGTCGTTCTCCTCCCCTCGAAACAGTTGATGCTGGTGCTGATGTCGACGTCTTCACGTTCTCATTGTTGTACCTTCTCTTCTTGAAATCTCCTCCCGATTCGCTTCTTCTACTATCATGGCCACGATAACCACCGGAGTGGTTACCGCTTCTGTCATACTTTCCTCCTCGCTGGTTGTCATTGCTCTGATGACTGCTGCCACCGGTACGACCTTGGTTGTGGTCCCTCGGTTGAACATAATCATTATCTCGTTCTAATAACTGGGCCCTGTTTACTACATCCGAATATAAAGAAAATTTATAAGAAATGAGGTATTGACGTATTTCGGGTTTCAAACCTCTTAGAAACATCCGCGTCATACGTTCCTCATTCTCCACCAAATGAGGTGCAAACCTGGACAGCTCCGCGAACTTAGCCTCGTATTGGGATACCGTCATGTTGTTTTGTTCGAGTCTAATAAATTCTACTTCCTTCATATGACGAATACTTTCAGGAAAGTACTTGTCATTAAACAGTTTTTGGAACGCTTCCCAAGACATCTTAAGTGCGGCAGGCTGGGTACGCTTCACGGATTCCCACCAGTAATCTGCCTCTCCACGGAACATAAACGTGGCGAATGGAACCTTCTGTTCCTCCGTGCTTCCCAAGACATCAAATATCTTGGTAATTTGTTTAATCCACGTCTCCGCCTTGATTGGATCTAAGTTCGCGGAGCTGTTCAGGTTTGCACCTCATTTGGTGGAGAATGAGGAACGTATGATGCGGATGTTTCTAAGAGGTTTGAAACCCGAAATACGTCAATACCTCATTTCTCATAAATTTTCTTTATATTCGGATGTAGTAAACAGGGCCCAGTTATTAGAACGAGATAATAATTATGTTCAACCGAGGGACCACAACCAAGGTCGTACCGGTGGCAGCAGTCATCAGAGCAATGACAACCAGCGAGGAGGAAAGTATGACAGAAGCGGTAACCACTCCGGTGGTTATCGTGGCCATGATAGTAGAAGAAGCGAATCGGGAGGAGATTTCAAGAAGAGAAGGTACAACAATGAGAACGTGAAGACGTCGACATCAGCACCAGCATCAACTGTTTCGAGGGGAGGAGAACGACCACCGGTCGTATGCTTTAAATGCGGGAAAGAGGGACATATCATCCCAAACTGCCCACAACAATTCAAAGGATGCTATAACTGTGGAAAAGAAGGACATATAGCTCGAGATTGTCCTGTTACGAAACCAAGTTCAGCGGGGGTGGTGATTCCAAAGGCGGTTGCAGACAAGTCAAAGTCGGTGATTCCTGGAAGAGCGTTTGTCGTGACAACCCAAAACGCGAGGAATCCACACGAGGTGATTACGGGTAAGCTGATCATAAACTCTTGCGAAGTTTATACCTTGTTAGATACCGGTGCTACCCATTCCTTTATTTCACCTGCTTGTGCTCAACGTTTGAACTTGACTTCTGATAAATTAGACTTTGACTTATCTGTTGAAACTCCGTTAGGAGAAACCTTTGTTACATCTACAGTTTACAAATCTTGCTTGATTCAGATTGGCACCCTTACCTTACCTGTCGATCTTATATCTTTGAAAATACTTGCATTTGACGTGATTTTAGGAATTGACTGGTTAACCACTTACCATGCCAAAATTGATTATTTTCGTAAGGTTGTTAGTTTTCATATTCCTAATCAACCTGTTGTACGAATTCAAACCACTAAAATCAGTCAATATTATTTCAAATCCCAAGGCTATTCGTTTATTGAAAAACGGATGTCAAGCTTTCTTAGCTCATGTCACTGATCTAAATCAGAATACATCAGATTTGAATGATATTTCTGTTGTTAATGAGTTTCCTGATGTATTTCCCGAAGAACTTCCCGGTCTACCCCCAGAACGTGAAGTTGAATTCTTTATTGACTTTGAGCCCGGTACAAAGCCCATTTCTAAAACCCCATATCGAATGGCTCCTATTGAACTTCAGGAGTTAAAGATCCAATTACAAGAATTGTTAGACATCGATTTTATTCGTCCTAGTACGTCTCCTTGGGGTGCTCCTGTTTTATTCGTAAAGAAGAAAGACGGGAGTATGCGACTTTGTATTGACTATCGGGAGTTGAACCATGTCACCATCAAGAATAGGTATCCGTTACCTCGTATTGATCTGTTCGACCAGTTGCAAGGAGCGCAATTCTTTTCAAAGATCGATCTTCGTTCTGGATATCATCAGTTGAAGATTAAAACTGAGGATATTCCAAATACTGCTTTTAGAACACGGTACGGGCATTATGAGTTCTTAGTCATGTCTTTTGGATTGACTAATGCTCATGCTACTTTCATGGATATGATGAACCGTGTATTTAAGGAGTATTTAGATCAATTAGTTGTTGTCTTTATTGATGACATCCTCATCTATTCTAAAAGTCGTGAAGATCATGAACACCATTTGAAGTTAGTACTTCAAAAGCTTCGTGAGAACAAGCTATATGCCAAGCTGAAGAAATGCGAGTTTTGGCTTGAGGAAGTAGCATTCCTTGGGCACGTGGTATCGAAACGTGGAGTATCTGTGGACCCGGCGAAGATTGAAGCAATACAAAGCTGGGAGCAACCTAAGTCGGTGACTGAAGTACGAAGCTTTCTGGGCTTAGCTGGTTACTATCGGAGGTTCGTAGAGGGATTTTCTCGAATCGCTACTCCATTAACTCAGTTGACCCGGAAAGATACGAAATTCGTTTGGAGAGAGGAATGCGAGAAGAGCTTCCAAGAGCTCAAGAGGAGACTTATTCCGGCACCTGTTCTGACAATACCATCTGGTTCGGATGGATTTGTTATTTACAGCGATGCTTCGGGCAAAGGGTTAGGATGTGTTCTCATGCAACATGGGAAAGTCATAGCCTATGCCTCGCGACAACTCAAAGAATATGAGAGAAATTATCCTACTCATGATCTAGAGTTGGCAGCAGTCGTTTTCGCGTTGAAGATCTGGAGACATTACTTGTACGGAGAGAAAGTGGAGATTTATACGGATCATAAGAGCCTTAAATATTTCTTCACTCAGAAGGAACTCAACATGCGGCAACGATGTTGGCTTGAGCTGTTGAAAGATTACGATCATACTATCCAATACCATCCTGGAAAAGCGAACGTGGTAGCTGACGCGTTGAGTAGAAGATCATATGTGGGAACGAATGCGATGATGCCAAGTATACGCGTAGAACCAGCTTTGATTGATAAAGTTAAAGCTGCTCAAGCTACGGATGCGGAGCTGATGAAGATGAAGAAGAAGGTGCAAGAAGGTGCAATTCCAGAAGCGAGAATCGATGAAGATGGAATACTTCGAGTCAACTCCAGACTTTGTGTTCCTAACGATTCCGACTTGAAGTATAGAATCATGATGGAGGCACACAACACACCATTTGCAATCCATCCTGGGAGTACTAAAATGTATCGTGATCTTCGACATACATTTTGGTGGGGCAATATGAAGAGAGAGATCGCGGAGTTCATCTCGAGATGTTTAACTTGTCAACGTGTAAAGGCGGAGCATCAAGTGCCGAAGGGTCCATTGCAACCATTGGAGATTCCGAAATGGAAGTGGGAACACATTACGATGGATTTCGTTACGGGTTTTCCCAAGGTTTCTCAAGGCTTAGATGCGATTTGGGTTATTGTTGATAGATTAACCAAGTCTGCTCATTTCTTGCCGATACGAGAGACTTATTCCCTTGAACGTCTTGCTCATATGTACGTGAATGAGATTGTGAGGTTGCATGGCATGCCAGTATCCATAGTTTCGGATCGTGACCCCAGATTTACTTCACGATTTTGGATCAGTTTGCAGAAAGCTATGGGTACGGATTTACGATTCAGTTCGGCTTATCATCCTCAAACAGACGGACAATCGGAAAGGACTATCCAAACTCTTGAAGATCTATTGAGACTCTGTGTTCTAGACTTCAAAGGGAGTTGGGATAAGTACTTACCATTGGTGGAATTCTCCTACAACAACAGTTATCAGGCAAGTATAGGCGTAGCTCCATTCGAAGCGTTGTATGGGAGAAAGTGTCGCTCTCCAGTATGTTGGAACGAGGTGGGTGAAACAACATTGTTGGGACCGGAGTTAGTACGTATTACTACAGAAAAGATCCAAATGATTCGACAACGTATACAAACGGTACAGGATCGACAAAAGAGTTATGCGGATCTTCATCGAAAGGATGTGGAATTTAATGTTGGAGACCATGTGTTATTACGTGTTGCTCCATGGAAGGGAGTTACGAGGTTTGGGAAGAGAGGAAAGCTCAACCCACGATTCATTGGTCCATTTGAGATTCTTGACCGAGTAGGAAATGTGGCCTATAGACTCGCTTTACCTCCAAGTATGTCTCGTGTTCATAACGTGTTTCATATATCCGTGTTAAGTAAATATGTGAAGGATCCAAACCGCATTATTGAGTTAGAACCAGACGAGATAGCTGAAGATTTAACGTACGAGGAGGTACCTGTCAAGATCTTGGATAGGAAGGCAGCAGGTCCTACGCTCGAAAATTATACCTCAAGTTAAAGTTTTGTGGAGAAACCATGCAATTGAGGAAATGACCTGGGAGTTGGAATCGAAAATGAAAGCGAGGTATCCTCATCTTTTCGACATACCAGGTACGTACGTCAATTTCGAGGACGAAATTTCATAAGGAGGGGAGGTTGTAAGACCCCAACTTTTATGAATAAAGATTTAGTTTTCTTTATATATTATTTCGAAATAGTAAGGTGTTGTTTTGATAAATATGAAAGTTATGGGTGAAATGTGCAAACATTTTTAAAATGAGCAAGTGGTTATAAAATATTCTTGTTGTCGGGGAATATTCGTTTGGTCGTGGAATATTCTTGTTGTCGGGGAATATTAGTACGACGGCGCAGCTATTTGTGGGCCCCCACAACGGAATAACTGTCGGATATAGAAAGCGACAGAAATAACTTTTTTATAAAATAACGGCGTGGTTGTTACCGTTAGTACTGTTGAAATACCCGGTGGTTAAAATACAGTGATACACGGTGTTGCAGAGTAGCACACGGTATTGCACAGTATTTCGAATTATTGAGTCTTACGTGAGAAGCCATTACTCAATTATTGTTACAGTAATTACTGTTCAATATTTTATATTATTGACTCAATAATTGCTACGTTGATATTTTATATTATTGACTCAATAATTGTTACATTGATATTTTATTGACTCAATAATTGCTACGTTGCCATTTTATATTATTGATTCAATAATGGCTACAGTTGATATTTTATAGTATTGATTCAATAATTGTCGTTGCACAGTATTTCACGTTATCAACTCAATAATTCATATTATTTGAATAATATTATTAGATAGCATTATTGACAATGTCTAAGGAAGTTCTGTCTAGGAGGGGTTATTTAATTGCGCGCCAGTAAGGAGAAGTCCTTATCGGAAGGCCCCCTCTTTCCTGGGAACGACCTGGTTGTTAATATTGTAGTTCTATAATATTATTTAGTGAATAATTAATTATTGATTTATATGATAAGGAAATATTTATTTTGTGGATATTAAAGAAGGAATTGGCGCTGGTGAGTTTTTATCAATATTTTGGTGTGAGAAATCATCTGTTTATGGATTTCGGATAATTTATGTTTGGAATTTGGAAAAACTTTCTTCTGCAAAGTTGTAGAGAATTAAATTTCCTATGGAAGGACATAGAATTTGTATTTTTCTGATAAAGGGGCTATTTATTATAAATTATTGAAGTTTCAGAAAATAAATATTATTTAATTGGTGGGACCCACTTTTGTTGAAAAAAATTCTGAATTTGGATAGCAGCCGGCGGCGGAATTTTTGAAAAAAAATAATAATATTATTTTATTATTTTAGTCTCCTTTGGCATCCTAAGCTTTTCCTATAAATAGGGTGCTTAGGTTAGAATTAAAATCACACCAGAATCAGAAGTTTTCTCTCTCTATAATATCGAGCGTATTTTTGTGAGTATTTCAATACTTTGAGTATTAGTATTCAGCGCAAGTTTCCTTCGGTATTATATCCGATATTCCTGTCAGAGGTATTATCTTTTTGAGGTAAGGGATGTTATTTCTTTCGTAAATGACGTTATTCTTTTCAATATCATTATAAAGAAATATTGTCATGGATTTTATGTTAAAATTCTTACTTTTTTCGTCGGGGTTACTATTCACGTATACGGCACTATTCACGTATACGGCACTATTCACGAAAAAATTAAATTTTCTTCTATTTGTCCAAATTGCTTGTTAAGCTTACTATCTTTGATTGTATCCAAGTTTTGAGCTTTATTCTTGAATTTTGCTCCATAATTGATTATTACGAGTTATTTTTGAATTGGATATACTAAAATACGAATCCTTAGTCTTTGTCTTTTATCTCACTGGATTCGTTTTGTTTAAAATGTTTTTCATCATCCTCAGTCCTAAAAGGTGATGTGACTGAATATCTTTGGCCTGTAGAGCAAAGATGAATGATTACTTGATGAATATCTTTGGCCTGTAGAGCAAAGATGAATGATTACCTGATGAATATCTTTGGCCTGTAGTGCAAAGATGACAGGTGTTGAGATGAACATGACCACTGATGATACAAATGAATATCTTTGGCCTGTAGTGCAAAGATGAATATTTGATTCGAGATGTATATTGATTGATGTTACAGGGATAAAATATTGATGATGGACTTTTAAATCATAGAAGATAGTAGACTTGATTCTCTGCTTAACTCTTCTAATGATTTGTTATTTCCGCTGCGAATATTGATCTAAGATTGGTTGTCCATTATATTTTATCTGATTTGTTGAAGACTAACGATAATTTGTTTCCCATTATCTTAGTCATAATATTCTTTACTGAGCTAGTTGAGCTCACCCTTTTTATCTGTTGTCCTCTTCAGGAAATGAGAATGTCACGGGAACTAATCGGGGGACAGAGTGATGGTCCGAGTTAGAGCAGTAGTAGTCCTCACTATTTCTGATAAATAGTGTGATAATAATTGTAATGAGGACTTAGTTTGAATCTTAATATTTTCTACATATTTGTATTGAGACTCACAGTTGTGAGGTCGTATTTTGCACGACCGTATGATATAAAGTTTGTATTTGAATTTTGTACCATGTATTTGGCGACTCAGAATGGGTTGGGTTGAATGGACCTATTCTGGGGGTGTCACATTCCAAGCCTGCTGGGCTTGAAGAGTTTGTAGAGAACTGGAGTTCCTAAGGCTGTTGGCCTTGAAGAGTTCTTAGTGAACTAGAGGAGTTCCAAGCTTGCTGGGCTAAAAGAGTTCTCAGTGAACTGAAGTGCCAAGGCTGCTGGCCTTGAAGGAATCTTAGTGATTTAAGGTGCTGCCCTTCCTTAGTGGATTTCCTGCGAGACTGCAGAAGAGTGGATTAGGAGCTTGAGTCTCTGAACTACTTAAAACCCCTTATGTTTTTTACATTCAGTCATTTACTTACTGTCATTTACATTATGTACTTAACTGCTATAACTGCTATGGATGTAATAACTACTTACACGGAAGAACAATGTATCAATGTTTATCAATATATCAATGAAGGGGATATTTAACTTATTCCGATGTGCTTGAAATGATTCTTATGTTTGTCATGTGCTAACTTCTGAGTAATACAAAATAAAATGGAAAAGAGTTTAAAAACGTAAAGGATCTATTCAACCCCCACCTTCTAGATCTATTGTGTGCCTACTGGGAGCTAACAATTAGTATCAGAGCAAGTTCTCATGCTATATTCAAAAGCTAATTGCTTTGAGTCTGATCCTAGGCACAAACATTGTTCTAAACTTAGTTTAGTAGTAAGTCACTTGTAAATGCAGATGAACTCACACAGTTGGAAATAATGTGTATAAGTAAATGTCTATATACACCTAAAGCTGCTCAGATTGGTCCAGGTTCTTAAATGCCATAGCATCACGACCAATCCTTGTCTATAGTCAATCTTGTAGTTCGAAGACCAGAGATGGGAAGTTAATAGGCATCAACAGCAAAGAATCAAGCATCCTCCATTCTGAAAGATGAAAGGCCATACATGCTAAGAAACGCTTATCCAGAGGAGAAAGAAGAATTTCTCAACTATGTATTTGGCCAACCAGCAGTTGGATGTGAACCCTAAGGTTCAAGACTTGTAAAAGAGTTAAAGCTGTCAAGACTTTCCTAGCTTATATCTCCAAGGCTATGACTGATTGATCAAAGGACAATTGGAGCAACAAGCTGTCAGAAATGAATGTAAAAATATACACATCAATGCCTAACCTCATTATAGCAAGGTAAATGACTGTCAAGAAACTGACAGTGTAAAGGTACGGTTCCTCATTAATATAAATGTGTACATCATGTTGCATCATCTTATGTACTATAACAGTATTCTATCAAGAGACCATACTCTACCTAAAAAGGGGAAGAGAGAAAGTACACTAAGGTTGGAAACTCAATTGCTAACAAACTTTCTCTCCACCCAAGTTTTAGGTTGAAGATAACATCTTGAAAGAAGGCTGAAATAGGTCATAAGCATATCAAGAATTAATTAAGTTTAAGTGGAGTAATCCGTGCTTAAGGGGTATGTATGTATAAACATATGTTCTAAGTTTTTGATAACACGTAGAGTATGATCAGTTCTAAAGGAGTATCTTGAAGATTCTTAGAAACTGATCATCTCCATGAGTCAACCAGGTACAACTAAGTAATAGTGTTGATTCCTACTCTGCGAACACTCAAAATCTGTGTACATAACCAAGTAAAGGGTGAAACTATTAAAGAAAAAAAGTGTCATATTAAAAGGATTAATCTTACACACACTCACCGGCATGCATGATAAATATCACATCTAAATCTGATACATGCATAGATATGATCATTGATGCTAAAGTTGATGTAAATTCTAGTATATGAGGAATAAGGGGTTTTGAGAAACTAACCTAGCAGGACCTATTTAATCATGGGTACCAAAAATAGAAATTTATCTAACCTGCAGGTACTTGGTCTATCTGACCACACTAAAGAATACTGAAGCAGATGACTTCAGTCACGAGGACTTAACCAGCTAGAGGCTCAAGACATTTCAGCAATGTTCTTGTCAAAATCATTCTATGCCAAAGCCTGTTCTTGAAGACTTGCTGAGCTAACATGAATGAAGCTGACAAGATTGCTGATCTCCATATAGAAGCTGACTATTCATACCTAGATGAAAAAGATCTTCCATGACCCATTCATGCAAGGAATATCTTCAAAGAAGGAAACGAGAAGAAGTTCACATCAAGGGATCATCAAGCAGTGATTATGAAGAACTCATCAATAGAAGCAGAACTCCACGAGTGCAACCTGTCAAAGAGCTTAAGAAAAATTGTAGTGTTCTCTACGATCAAGACAGAGTCCAGCCTGCGCAAGACAACACACAACGATTATGGTACAACGATGACAATCGTAGTATCTTTTCAGTCAGCATCAAAGATTGCAGTTCTGATGAAGAAACTAAGGAAGGACAACAAGCCTGCATGAAAACACCTGTTCAGGTGTCAGATAAAGAAGACTACGTTCGTAGTTCTGTCAACAGTCGTGGAGTGATCAGTCCTGAAGATATCTCTCTCCATGATCCAAGGAAGCTTATATGATAGAGATGATCCCATTCAGAAGGAGATATGCAAGGCTGCCTTCTGATGTATATGAAGAAGAAGAATTCATACTTCTTTGAGAAGATAGCATCATCTATGGGGGAGCAGTGATCTGCTAAGAGCAGCAGCACTAAAGGTGTCAAAGATAATTGATGAAGCAAATTCTTCAGATCTTCCAAGCAGAAAAGATAGTCACTTGATTGACTCAGAAAGATCAAGTGAGAAGCTCAAGAAGCTGTGAACTTCAAAAGAAGAAGAAAAGCAGTCACAGAACAAAGAAGTTCTCACTCACTACGATTGAAGAAGTGTCACCAATCGTAGAGTCCAGACAAATTATGACTGCAGATGGAGATGGTGAAGCTCAGGGAGCAAAATGAAGAAGTGGAATTCTTGCCAGAAGTTGTGAGAAAAACTCAGAAGATAAGTCAATCATGGTGCATGTTTATCTATTACACCACGATTATCAAGACCACTTCTGCCAAGATTATAGAAAAAAGGAGCTAACCCAAAACAGAAAGATTCTAATTACAGAGTCCCAAAATCCTGTGACTGATGAACCAAATAAATATCCATCATAATTAGTAGTAATGTCCCAAAATATGCTACTGATAATCAATTCAGCAACCCACCTCAAAATCGTGGAGTGCCTATGATCAAACATCTGATCATAGTATAAGAGCAGAAGGACACCACGATTACAACCTATACAAAACCCAACACCAATGAATATCCAGAGTTGGTAAATGAACTCCCCAGCAGAGAGGTCAGATGTGATGTCAGTACTAACCTTGTCTAAGGCTTTTCATCTGGTAAGCGCCTCAGGGACAAACCTGATTCTTAGCGTTGAGCTAAAAGGTTGGCCCTTCCTGAGCTACCTTATTTTAGAAGGAATGCTAATATGGAATGCATCACAAGAATCTTTGCTGAAGCAAGCAGCATCTCATCAGAAGATTACAAGCTGCAAATGAGAATTGCCAATCTCTTATAGGCTAATGGAGAAGTTGTTTATTGAAGTATGACCACAGACTACGATCATCGAAGAAGAAGCAAAGGTTGTAGACCAGTCTGGGAAATCGTGAAGTACTGAACCAAGTTATGAATCACTCCACGGATTGAAGAAGTCAATAGCCAACAGAAGAAAAGTCAAATCTGGATAACGGACACGATGGAGGAGTTAAAGATTATGACCTATCAACATCTTACAACTATCCCACTAAGGAACGTGGAAGGAACAGTTACAAAAGGGAAATTCAAATATTTGGCAGTTTCATTTTAGCGGGTTCTTCAAAAGCTACGAACCTGTTAAATCCATACACTTATCCTCTCAAGCCAAAACCTAAACACCTCCAAACAGTCATATCTTCTCAAACAGATATCCTTTCTCAAATCGTTTCCTGCTACCTCACAAGATCCTCACAAAGCCATAAACCTTAAAAACCCTAAATCTTTAAATAGCGGATTGGCGAGTAATCACTGGCATTCAGCTCGAAACTAAGACATTCGAGAAATCTGAGAAGAAGTTCAGAGATATTCTTGAACTTGTAAAGAGGGCTGGATTCTCAGAATGCCTTGAGTCAAATACTCCAATTTATATTGACTTGGTTAAAGAGTTCTACTCTAACATGACTACAAACTCTGGAACCCTTTCTACCAAAGTAAAAGGTCAGATTCTGAAGCTGAAATCTTTTGACATCAATCAGTGCTTAGGTTTTCCTTACGTAGGTCTGAAAAACCTTGATGAAGTCAACACTGAAGAAGCCATGAAGATTATGAGGTACAGAAGAAACTCTAGTCTGAAGGACATGAAGAAGAAGGAGCTTCCTGAAGAATTTGAGTTCCTCGCAGAGATTGTAAGCAAATGTATACTATGCAAGGACATTGCACATGACACTGTGAGTGATCAATAGCTGAAGATCAGGTTTGCAATAGTTCTGAAGAAGCGTATCAACTATGGAGTTATTCTGATCGACCAAATGCCCAAATGGCTGAATAGGGCAGAGAAGAAGAGGTTAACAGGGAAACCACTCACAAAGGTTTTCCATGGAAGGCTATTGAGTATTATTCTGAAGAAGAGGCTGAAAAATAAGATAAAGGATAATGAAGGTGAAGTCCTAAACAGTCATAAGATAATGACTACACAACTGTTTGCAAATTGAAAGAAGAACCCAATGGAGAACAAAAAGCTGATAATGTATGGCAGCACCAGCAAAAGCACTACGAAGAAGAGAAAGGCAAGTGCTATAAAGGAAGAGGAGCTTTCAAACTCTGAGGACTCAATCATTCCAGAGTCAAAGTCTGTGAGGCCACTAAAAAAGAAGGCTAAGGTGGTAAAGAAACCTAAATCCGTTCTCCAAAGAAGTCTATCCACTAATAAGAAAAACGTGGAGTCAAAAGATGAAAAGAGAACTGAAAGCTTCAAGGGTGAATCTTCAAAGAGCAAATCAAATGATGAGAAAGTTGAATCTGAAAAGGAGAAAACAGAACCTGAAGAAGGAAATGCTAGTCTCATGGCTGAACTCCATAACAGCCAGTTTGCTGATAAGGAAGGATCTAAATCTGAAGCAGATAGATCTTCCTCGGTCAAAGCCCCAATGAATCCTTCTAATGCTTCAAGGGATAAAGGATCTAAAGAAGAAGAATATGTCACTCCTATTGCTGAACATCAAGGAAGTTCATCTGATGATTCAGAGGCTTCAAATTCTGAAGATGCAGAAGAGTCTGAAACTCCTGAAGCTAAACCCCCAAGAAGAAGAAAGAGCAACAGACTGATTGCTAAAATGGTTTCAAAAAGAGGAGAATTGTTTCCAATGATAATTAAAATCAGTGATGATGAGCCTGAATTCAAGGGAGGAGATACTAAGGGAAAAGAGAAGACAATATCAGAAAGGACTAGCAGTAAAAGGCTCAAGACTGCAGAGCTAGAAGAAGCTAGTGATACTGAAAAGGTAAACTCTACTGAAGATGGGGAGAATGACGATAAAATGAATGAACAAACTGATGAGTCAGTTGAAGGAAGTCTACACCAGTCTAATTCAAACTCAGATAAGAGAAAAAGCAATAAAGACTCCAGTCCTGAGGATAACTTGCCAGAAAAGTTTCACATCTCTTATACTGTTTATTGCAAGAGAAGAATAGCAGTGGAAGTTGATGAAGAACTACTAGATGCAGTGCTAGGTAGATGGGTTAACCATGGTGAGGAAAGGTTAAATGTAGTGATGATGACCTCAGAAGATTTGCTCAATAATCATGAAGATATGAAGATGGATACTTCAACTTTGTTATACGAGCTGAGATCAAGGACCATGCAATAAGATGGTTCTATTCTCATATGCCATGGGTAAAGGCATCCCTCACTTGAGACAACAGCTATTTCTCATGGTGCTTCTCTCACCTTCCCAATCTAGAGCTGGTGGCACAAAATTTTCCAAGGGTGAAGAAGTTTGCAACAATGCTAATCAAAGACCAATCTCATTTCAAGTTCTATCAACATGCTGGAAATCATTACATTCCCTACGAATGTCGAGCAGACTCAGATGGAAAAAGGGTCATACCTAAGCTCTTTCACTCTACCAATGATGATGATCAAGATGAAATTGAAAAGCTGTACTCTACCCAAGCAGCATGGTACTCAACGATCAATCAGATTCTCACTGCCTTTGAAGGTCTATCCAAGAGTGAGAATCGTAGAATCCAATATGGTGTTCAGGTGGAAGAAAATCAATCTGATGCTCAGAAGAAGGCTGATCAATCAGCGGCTCAGACAGAGGATGAACAACATGATGCCAGATCTCTTCAAGAGCAAGAGTTTCTAAAGAACTCTGAAGAACTGATGGAGGAGATCTCTCTTATAGCTGCAGAAGTCAAGGACATGTCAACAGGAGAAGAAAATGAGCTATCCAAAAGGCTTCAAGCCAGACTCTCAGATATATCCCTCAAGCTTCAACTAAGGGATCAAGTATTTTTGAAGGCTATAAGTGATCATAAGGATGAAGCTCTACGAGCTCAGAAGACTAATGAAGAGCAAATTCTATCTCTCTCTGACAAGATTGACAATCTGAATCAGTCTCTCTCCCTTCAAATTGAGCTAAGCCAACAAGAACTCAAAATTGAGGTTGGTAACTCATTGTACCTGATGGAGCAGCTTATGTCAAACGTGGAGAAGTTTTCACAAGTGATTAATCACAAAAAGGGGGAGAAAAAGTGACATCAAAAGAGACATTCAAAAGAGCACTCAAAGAGAAGACTGAAGCCTAAGAAGAAGAGAAGTAGAGAAATAAAGAAGGCCAAGAGGAGAAAGGCAAAGGGGAAGAAGGAAGCAGCAGTAGGAGCAGAATCATCATCTGAGAGGGAGCCAAAGGATGATGACCCTATGAACACAAAGTCTGAGGGGGAGCCAAACAAAGGAGAGCATGCAACTGAACCAGAACCTGATCGGACAAAGAAGTGAAGCATGCATCTGAGGGGGAGCAGATGAAAGAAGAAAAAGAAGAAAGGAAGATGAGCAGCAGCAGAAGCTGATCAACAGACATTCTGGAGACATACATGGAGCAGAAGAGGTACATCTCTACCTAGTTAGGTATGTTCTGGATCTAAAATGTAGAGTGTCATAGTGTATGTAATTTCATATTATCATAAATGACATTCATGATTATCTGCTTTAGAAATACAGCTGCTCACTGTATATAAGATTCATTCATCTCATGCATATGCACTGATTGTTTTTGTCATAATCAAATAGGGGGAGATTGTTAGGAATATTCATGAGAATGGTATTATATAAGATTTGATTATGATATAAATGAATGAATATGCAAGTATGCTTGCATTGATAAAAGCTGTAAAGTCCTTTGATAGATAATAAGAATATATGTGCAAGGACTTAGACTGAAATGATCAAATATGTTAGGTTGATCCTACATAAGCAAAACAGCTTTGTAAAGTCCTTAAAAAGAAATGATGTACAAGGACTATAAATATAGAAAGATCAAGCTTGTTAGGTTGATCTTATAAAGTGTAATAGATAGGCTTGTCTGATCGTCGAGCCCTGCACCAGCATCGTAGTCTGCCAGGAGAGACAAGGAAGACTCGAGAACTATCAAGGCGGAATCGTAGTCTGCAAGATAGTAGATCTCAGAGTTCGTAGTCTGCCTAGGAGAAACGAGGAAGGATCGTAGTGTGTCGAGAAGAACTTTCTCAGAGCCGTAGTCTGCTGAGGAAGTCATGTTTAGAATAGTAGAGACAGCCTGTCTATAAGCCGACCGAGTGTCTGCCAGAGTTAAGTCAAGAATCGTAGATCACACTTGAAGTAGTGGAGTCTACTGATTATATCAGAGGCAGAGATCGTAGTCGAGCCAGATCAGACAAGGATAGGAAGCATGAAGGCAGAAATCGTAGTCTGTCAAGATTTGATCTCGAAGTCATAGTGTCTGCAGAATCAAAGCTAAATCGTAGTCTGCAGAACTAATGCTTCAATAGAGGTGCTCACAACGCCAAGGCAGAATTGTAGTGTCAACACGATTCTTAACAGATGAGTACTCCCAGAATATCCAAAGTATGAAGCCTCTGGTCTGAGCTACAAAGATACATTCAACTTAAGGAAACCAGAGAGCACTCAACGAATGGCATGCAGGCTAACAGAAGATCTAAGCACCAACTCAATCAACATCCAGATTGAGTTGTAAAGCCATTCAAGATGAAGTCTTCCACAAGCCGATCAGAAGAAGACTTCAGATAAAGTGACTGACTAGAGATAGTCAGCAAGTGCAGTAGCTGTCAAGAGAATAGAAAATAACGATCTTGAGAATTACTCAGGATCGTAGTGTTTGCCAAACGAGTAGGAATTGATGCAGTTTACACAGAGATACTGGCCAGCTTATGAAGAACAAGACAGAAGTGATTAAACATGGGCCAGACCATTGTTGATAGGTGAACGGGAGATCACCAGGAGAAAGAGAGCTGGGTATGCCATAAATCTGATGTGTCTTACTATTCAGAAGGAGGCCAGAACAAGGAGTCAAGCTATCAGTTCCTGAGATCAGTCAAGGCAAGTAAAAGTGTTGAAACACTGCACAAGTGAAGAAAGAGGTGTTTTACACTGAAGATCTAAAGAACACTCTTCAGAATCGTAGTGTTGTCTCAACCAGTCAAAGAGCAACATTCAACAAGACACGCTACGATCAAGGTCCAAGAACATCTGCATCAGAATAGTAGAGTTTGGGCATCTAAATATTGAAGCACTAACAACATCTCAATATGAAGACTGACATCCGAACGTTGCTAATTGAGAGCATCGCTGCAAAAGGACAACTCTTGAGGTTTCGAGTCAAGGAATCAGAAAGGAGTAATAAAGGTGACTACCAGCCTTGACACGGAACAGTGATATCTCTGAGGCGGTAGGTGAAAAAGCAGACTGCTGTGTTAGTAAAGTCAAAAAGGAGCTGTCACATCAGCAGTCTGCACCAAATAACTCGAGATCTGCGAAGCAATTCAAATAGCTTCCAACGGCTACTTTCCAACGGGAAGATCATGAAAGGGTATTTAATAGACAAGCTTCAAAGATAAGAGTTGTTGCTGAGTTGTAGAATCTTTGAGTTATTGGAATGCTATATTGTTGACTCTACGAGTTCCACCAGAGCTGAACAGAACAAGTCTCAGTGGCAGTGAGACTACAAAGGTGGAAGTGAAGTAGATTTGAAGAAGGACTTGAACAGACTAAAGCTTCACTCAACAAGGATGAGAATGCCATTGAAGATGACAACTAAGCTGAGAGCCGAGAAGGCCAAGAAGATAGCATTCAGGAAAGTGGCTGAGCATAAAGAAGATCAGAAGAGCCACTATATGGATCACCATGAAGAACTAGAAGCTGAACCAAAAAAGATGCAGAACCATGTCTGCATATCAATCAAGAAGGGTTCAAGGACTGCTAAGGACCAGAAGAAGGTGACCCACAATGAAAAGTCTTAGCAGTCCTATGTGGTGATGGTGCACAGCTGACATCGGACGAAGATGAGCTGAACAGAATGAAGGTCAGCTGCACCTGAGAAGAAGTGGTCCAAACTCTACGCAGAATGCAAAGAGGACCAAGCTAAGCTTCTAAGTACAAAGATGATCAAGTTTCAAGACATCATAGTAGCAAAGAACAAACAACAACAACTACAACAACGAGTAGCCAGGGCCTGAAGGGTTCTTGTCTGGAGGGACTAAATGAAGTTCTAAGCCTGTTGGGCTTGAAGAGTTCGTAGAGAACTGGAGTTCCAAGGCTGTTGGCCTTGAAGAGTTCTTAGTGAACTAGAGGAGTTCCAAGCCTGCTGGGCTTGAAGAGTTCTTAGTGAACTGAAGTGCCAAGGCTGCTGGCCTTGAAGGAATCTTAGTGATTCAGGGTGCTGCCCTTCCTTAGTGGATTTCCTGCGAGACTGCAGAAGAGTGGATTAGGAGCTTGAGTCTTTGAACCACTTAAAATCCCTTGTGTCTTTTACATTCAGTCATTTACTTACTGTCATTTACATTATGTACTTAACTGCTATAACTGCTATGGATGTCAAAACTACTTACAACTAAATTAAATCTGAAGAACAATGTATCAATGTTTATCAATATATTAATGAAGGGGATATTTAACTTATTCCGTTATGCTTGAAATGATTCTTATATTTGTCATGTGCTAACTTCTAAGCAATACAAAATAAAATAGAAAAGAGTTTAAAAACGTAAAGGATCTATTCAACCCCCCTTCTAGATCTATTGTGTGCCTACTGGGAACTAACATCTTGGATTGTCCACCGATGGTTTCAACTCGTTTGGCCACTCAGCTGTTCCGTACTCATGTTGACCTGTGATTGTTACTCCGTATAACTTGCCTCATTGGATGTGAATGAAACAACCATACTTATTTCTTTCACTCGTGGTTCCTGGTCCTAAGAGTCCTGAAAAGAACTTAGGTTTTTACTTGAGACCACTTATAGACGAGTTAAAGGTATTGTGGGAGGATGTAGTACAGACTTGAGATGTTACAATGAAAACAAATTTCAACCTTAGGGCAGCGGTTATGTGGACTATAACTGACTTCCTAGCTTATGGTATGTTAGCTGGATGGAGCATGCACGGGAAGTTGGCTTGTCCGTATTGTATGGAAGCATACAAAGTCTTTCAATCTATCAAAAGGTCAAAAGCCTTGTTGGTTTGACTGTCATCGTCTGTTCTTGCTGGTAGATCACCCGTTTTGAAGAAATAGAGAACACTTCAGGAAAGGGAAAGTAGACAATGATATGCCTGCATCGCGATTGTCGGGAAAGGAGATGCGAAACCGTGTGATGAGATTATCGGTCATCCCATTTGGTAAGATTGATGCCACAAACATAATCAATGGGTTTGGCGAATCTCATAACTGGGTTCGGAGAAGCATCTTTTTGGGAACTTCCTTATTGGTTTACAAATTTGATTCATCATAATCTAGATGTGATGCATATTGAGAAGAATGTGTTCGACAATGTGTTTAACACTATGATGAATGTTATGGGGAAGACAAAAGATAATGATAAGGCACGGTTGGATATGCAAGATATTTGTAAGCGTCCTGGATTAGAATTTATGAATCTCCTAATGGTAAGATAGTCAAATCGCATGCAAGGTACACATTGTCCAAAAAGCAAGTTGAAGATGTGTGTACATGGGTTAAGTCTCTGAAAATACCAGATGGATATGCGTCAAACATTGCAAGGTGTGTTACGGGTGGGAAATTGCAAAGGATGAAGAGTCATGACTGTCATGTGTTCATGGAGAGACTCATGCCTATAGTATTTTGGGATCTGCTTGATAAATCAATATGGGATACTTTGACGGATCTTAGTCATTTCTTCAAAGACTTATGTTCAAAAATATTAAACAAGAAGGAGATGTCCGTACTTGAGAAGAACATCATAGAGATCATGTGTAAGTTTGAAAAAATATTCGCAGCTGGTTTTTTTGACTCTATGGAGCATTTGCAAATCCATTTTCCCTATGAAGCTCGTGTTGGGGGTCTAATTCAATATAGATAGATGTACCCTTTCGAGAGGGTGATGGGAAACCTTAAGAGGAAGGTCAAGAATAGAGCTTTTGTCTAGGGGTCGATATGTGAGGCATACAGTTTCGATGAGATATCTACGTTTGTCTCAGACTATTTTTCGGACGAAGTCTTGACAAAGGCCAATCGAGTCTTGAGGCATAATGATGGGGCAAATGTAGAACTAAATGGTCGGGCTGCGCTTATGAAAAAGGAAAGTGCATATTCCTCTCTGAGCAAAAATTACATGCTACACATACTTACATTCTTCTTAATTGCGAGGAGATTGACGAATTTATGAGGTACACATGTAAAATTCATATTTATCCCTTAAATTTCAATGACATGTAATATATATTCCAATATGTTAATGTTTATAACATTGTATAGATCATACGATGACGAGTTAAAAGCGAAGCATCTCGGCATAACTGATAAAGATATTCAAATCAGTCATAATAAAAAATTTGTACTTTGGCTAAAGGACAAAGTAAGTTAAGTTACTTAAGCACGACTTATATATACTCCATATTAAGTATGACTTCATTTAATAGGATGGAGTTTTTGTAGGCTTTTACTGAGGGAACGATTCCAGCTAATGTACAAGTCCTAGCTATGGGACCAAACAGGGACCAAGTCAACCGCAATGGTTACAAAATAAATGGTTGTGAATTTAATATAAAGTCATATGGTCGCGATAAAAGAACAACAAACACTGGAGTGTGTTTCCAAGGAGATTGTTACAATAAGCTTGGTAGTGCCTTTTATGGGGAGTTGGAGGAAATCATAGAGTTGTCGTACAAGGGTACTTACGGGGGTTATATTAACTTGTTCAAGTGTCGTTGGTTTGATTCAGAAAAAGGGATACGTGTTGACAGACATGGAATCGTCGATATTGACCTCCATAGGTTCGGTCCGCGTACGCCAACAAACCGTTTGTGTTACCAACTCAAACAGTACAAGTATACTACACTCCTAGTCCTGTTAGGAAAAGGGATAGACCGACTGTAGATTGGCAAGTTGTAATTTATACTCTCGCGTGCACTCGTGTAAAAGTAGTAGACGGGGAGATCTACCAAGAGGATATGCTTCATAGACCTACTATAATAAATGTGGAGGACGACAATGAAGTAATCCAGTTAAAGGGTGGAGATGAACCTAATAAATTGAATCCTGAGTCAATACTTGTGCCATATGGCATTGATACTGAGGAGGAAGAGTTATTGACTGACACTGAAACTGAATCTGAAGCAAATGATGGTTATGAATCTGCAATACGTATGCAAGATGATTCTGACTCAGACATTGATTAAAAAAATAAAATGTATGTTTAGTATTACATTACCTTTATATCATTGTCATGTTTATGTACTTAACTATTTAATACAATTTCATGTCATTATTGTCATTTTAAATGCATATATGCATGTAATCAAATATAACTCATAATAACATCTTGACATTTATAAAATATAGATAGCTTCTGAAGCAGCGCAAAAAAAGCGCAGGCTTGGGTAGGGGTCCTAATCATGTGCCAAAGGCCCCTGCTAATCCGAATGACCGGATTCTCATACAGATTCGTCCTCCTCCGGACAGCACGTACGTCTGGATCATTTATATATAAGCATTCTAGATTTCTATTGTTGCAGATATATACTAATGTAAATTGCTTTAAATATTATAATAAATCTACTTATCTTTAATGTAAATTGTTGTATATTGTAATGATTTTTTAGATAACAAGATAGTCAAGTGCATTTCACAGCTGTGCTCACAGAATTGGCCGACAGCTGTGATTACATGGGCGAGCACACCTATCACCCATAAGGATGCAGTTTGGGCTGAATTCCAAGTATATTTTTTTTAATTCTAACACACAATATAATTAATAAACTGAAATTTTTTAGTAGTGCTGGATTATATGTTAATAGTACTGTTTTAATATTATTATTATTATTTTATTTACAGAAAAGGTATAGATGGGACGACACTCAAGCTTCAGTGATACAGGTACTGTTCTGGCAGAAGTGCGACGTTCGCACCAAAGATAACTTGAACAAAGAACGACAAAAGGACCCTACACAATGGATCGATCGATCATTCAGGCTAGGAAGAGGAGTATATGCACGAGCATAGCCCCAGGTGGTGCACCCAATTCATATAGGCTGAGATGTGTGCCCAATGGAGAGCTGAGAGCTAGGCCAAAAGATGCAAGACTGCCGCCACAACAGAGCCTCGGGTGTACCTGATGGCAAAAAGGCGAAAGGCACTTACAGGGGCGGCAATATATCACAGTTGCAGTATATTACTGTCAGGGTACGTATTATGGTTTTAATATGTTTACAATCATGGTTTGTAGAATACCACATGTTTACTTAGTAATATGGGAGTATGTTTTGTATAGGAGTCTCAGTCTCAAGGTCAGCCTATCCATTGGCTGGATGTGTACGTGGCCACCCGTGATGGTCTGCCTGATGCTATCCAGATATCAGTAATAAGTTTTGACAACTTTGATGTTTATCAAGTTTACGTTATTATTTAGAATTTAATATTTATTTTTAACTATTTAATTGTTAACCTGCTGACATAATACTTATAAGAGCTTATTGAACGAGCGTTATCCTGAATGCACCCCACGTCCGGTGATTGATCAAGAATTGTGAGAGAGAGACGTCAATTGTGAAGAAGAACTGAGTCAAAGGCTAAGAACAACGACGACGCCCAACCATCAGTGGCACAGGCAGCTCTACTATCCAGTCTACACAGTCATCGACCCATCTACCTCATCATACTCCTGCTGACTGTGTGAGAGCAATCTGTCGAGATCGTGATCTTCTTCGTATACTGGGCGGTCATCTGTCGGCTCTAAGTCCTGATGAGTTAGTTGCTGCAATGGCGGTAGCAGTAGCATCACAACAAGAGGATGGCGACGAGGTAATCTTAGTATTTATTACAATCAAATTAGTCACACATATATATATATATACATATTGTTGTGTTTAATTTGTTATATATTGTCGTAATACTAGTATCAACATATATACTATATATGTAATTTGTTTTTTCTTTTGTTAATTACAAGGTGATCAACGAGAAACTAATTTGGACGATGATGCATGACGACCGACCTAGGCTTGTTTTCTAGATATTTGTGAGTCTTGTACTTTTATATTCATTCTTTTAATGACTGTATGTTACTTAAGGATTAGATTTGTATATATTTCTTCGGTTCATATTGGTTTTTTAATGTTTATATAGTTTATACTATTTTGGTGTATGTGTCGTTATATGGATGGATGTTTATATTGTTGTGCATGTGTTGGGATATATAAAACTTGGTTGAAAGTTTATATATATTGTCTGTTGTGTGTTGGGATATAAAGCAGGTATAAACAGGTATAGTTTTTTGGGAAATCCAGAAAACAGAAAAAAAAATTATTTTATTTTCTACATCAGCGATCGCATGCGGTCGCTGATACCTATTAGCGACTGCTAATTGGATCAGGGTGTTCGCGACCGCGCCGGTCGCTGATATGTGGCCCACGTTAGCCTTGGGCCCTGAATCATGCTGACTCAGCTTAGCGACCGTCCCGATCGTTAATATCGGTCGCAGATAAGTCGGTCGCTAAACAAACAACACCATATATTTTTTATGGACAATGAGTTATGTTAGTTAAACTAAACATGTCGACAAAAAATAAAAATAAAAAACAGCAATGAAAAAACAAAAAATTATAAAATTATAAAATAAATGTAAATTATGTGACTAATAAGGATATTTATGTCCCAATTATTAAATATAAAGGATATTTTTGTTTAAATAAGAATTTCAAGATGACCACTTATTTTGTGGTCGTCTAATTACCTAAAATCTTAACACTTTATCAGGTATCTGATTACTGAGAATGTAAAATTACCACAATAACAAATACGATCTATAAAGATGCATGACATTAGGGGGAATTTAAGATGACCACTTTAAATGACATATAACAAACGCCCCTAAAATTAATCCTATATTTTTGAAATCGAGAGTATGAAATATTACTATTATAACCATATAAAGAGTATATATTATTACTATGATACGGGAGATGTCATCATCTATTAATTGACTTTTATTGTGACGCCCCCCAGAATAGGTCCATTCAACCCAACCCATTCTGAGTCGCCAAATACATGGTACAGAATTCAAATACAAACTTTATATTATACGGTCGTGCAAAATACGACCACACAACTGTGAGTCTCAATACAAATATGTAGAAAATATTAAGATTCAAACTAAGTCCTCATTACAATTATTATCACACTATTTATCAGAAATAGTGAGGACTACTACTGCTCTAACTCGGACCATCACTCTGTCCCCCGACTAGTTCCCGTGACATTCTCATTTCCTGAAGAGGACAACAGATAAAAAGGGTGAGCTCAACTAGCTCAGTAAAGAATGTTATGACTAAGATAATGGAAAATAAATTATCGTTAGCCTTCAATAAATCAGATAAAATATAATGGACAACCAATCTTAGATCAATATTCGCAGCGGAAATAACAAATCATTAGAAGAGTTAAGCAGAGAATCAAGTCTACTATCTTCTATGATTTAAAAGTCATCATCAATATTTTATCCCTGTATCATCAATCAATATACATCTCGAATCAAATATTCATCTTTGCACTACAGGCCAAAGATATTCATTTGTATCATCAGTGGTCATATTCATCTCAACACCTGTCATCTTTGCACTACAGGCCAAAGATATTCATCAGGTAATCATTCATCTTTGCTCTACAGGCCAAAGATATTCATCAAGTAATCATTCATCTTTGCTCTACAGGCCAAAGATATTCAATTACATCACCTTTTAGGACTGAGAATGATGAAAAATATTTAAAAAAAACGAATTCCAGTGAGATAAAAGACAAAGACTAAGGATTCGTATTTTAGTATATCCAATTCAAAAATACCTCGTAATAATCAATTATAGGAGCAAAATTCAAGAATAGAGCTCAAAACTTGGATACAATCAAAGATAGTAACCTTAACAAGCAATTTGGACAAATAGAAGAAAATTTAATTTTTCCGTGAATAGTGCCGTATACGTGAATAGTGCTGTATACGTGAATAGTAACCACGACGGAAAAAGTAAGAATTTCATAACAAAATTCATGACAATATTTCTGTATAATGATATTGAAAAGAATAACATCATTTACGAAAGAAATAACATCCTTTACCTCAAAAGAATAGTCCCTCTGACTAGAATATCGGATATAATACCGAAGAAAACTTGCGCTGAATACTAATACTCAAAGTATTGAAATACTCACAAAAATACGCTCGATATTATAAAGAGAGAAAACTTATGATTCTGGTGTGATTTTCAATTCTAACCTAAGCATCCTATTTATAGGAAAAGCTTAGGATGCCAAAGGAGACTAAAATAATAAAATAATATATTTTAAAATTTTCTCCAGCCGTCTCGTGGGAAGGAATCATTCAACAAAAAGTGGGGCCCACCTCCTATTAAAAAAATATTTATTTTCCGAAACTTCAATAATTCATAACAAATAGCCCCTTTGTCAGAAAAATACAAATTCTTTGTCCTTCCATAGAAAATTTAATTCTCTACAACTTTGCAGAAGAAAGTTTTTCCAAATTCCAAACATAAATTATCCGAAATCCATAAACAGATAATTTCTCACACCAAAATATTGATAAAAACTCATCAGCGCCAATTCCTTCTTTAATATCCACAAAATAAATATTTTCTTATCATATAAATCAATAATTAATTATTCACAAATAATATTATAGAACTACAATATTAACAACCAGGTCGTTCCCAGGACAGAGGGGGCCTTCCGATAAGGACTTCTCCTTACTAGCGCGCAATTAAATAACCCCTCCTAGACAGAACTTTCTTAGACATTGTCAATAATGCTATCTAATAATATTATTCAAATAATATGAATTATTGAGTTGTTAACGTGAAATACTGTGCAACGACAATTATTGAATCAATACTACAAAATATCAACTGTAGTCATTATTGCATCAATCATATAAAATGGCAACGTAGCAATTATTGAGTCAATAAAATATCAATGTAACAATTATTGAGTCAATAATATAAAATATCAACGTAGCAATTATTGAGTCAATAATATAAAATATTGAACAGTAATTACTGTAACAATAATTGAGTAATGGCTTCTCACGAAAGACTCAATAATTTGAAATATTGTGCAATACCGTGTGCTACTATGCAACACCGTGTATCACTGTATTTTAACCACCGGGTATTTCAACAGTACTAACGGTAACAACCACGCCGTTATTTTGTAAAAAAGTTATTTCTGTCGCTTTCTATATCTGACAGTTATTCTGTTGTGGGGGCCCACAAATAGCTGCGCCGTCGTACGAATATTCCCCCGACAACAAGAATATTCCACGACCAAACGAATATTTCCCGACAACCAGAATATTTTATAACCACTTGCTCATTTTAAAAATATTTGCACATTTTACCCATAACTTTCATATTTATCAAATCAACACCTTACTATTTCGAAATAATATATAAAGAAAACTAAATCTTTATTCATAAAAGTTGGGGTCTTACATTT
Organism: Panax stipuleanatus; assembly: GCA_020205555.1. Taxonomy (NCBI): domain Eukaryota; kingdom Viridiplantae; phylum Streptophyta; class Magnoliopsida; order Apiales; family Araliaceae; genus Panax; species Panax stipuleanatus. The sequence continues at coordinate 127,830,903 of CM035120.1, read as the reverse complement.
ATGGTCAAATTGACTAATTTTAAAATTAATAATTAAACATCATTTTTTGAATTTTTTTTACAAATGTTGATGTTAATAGTATAATATTAATTGTATCGAATTTATTATCATGATTATAATTCTCTTTGCAAATATATAAACAGAATGATACTCATTTGAAGATAAATCAACAATAATGATCAAAACAACCTTTGTTAATTACCTCCAATATTAACAAGGTGCTAAATTTATTTTAGGAAAGTGTTTGAACCATCCAAAATTATTTGTCTGGGTGGTGTAGTCGGTTATCACGCTAGTCTCACACACTAGAGGTCCCCGGTTCGAACCCGGGCTCAGACAGAAAAAACCATTAAATTTATATTTTTAAAAGGACAAAAGGGAAAAAGCAAAATTACTGAATTTGTACGATGTTAATTTATTAATTAATTAAGCTCGCTGCCCCCTTTTGTATAAAAATTTGAATAATGTTAAAAAGGAATAATTTTATTTTATTCTCGATTCATATCTTTAAACTTACAATAAACGGGAGGGAGAGATTCAACTCAGCACCACTTGCAAAAGAATGTTGGTATACCAACTAAACTTCTGACTATTGTTTTAAGAGTAATGTTAGAGACACAATTTATTATATAATTATTTTATAATTTGTTAATATTCTACAATTATTTTATAATTTGTTGATTTTTTATAATTATTTTATATTGCATCATTGAATATTGCATAAATGAAATACTAAATGAGTAATACTAGAGACACAACTTATTCTACAACTATTTTACAATTTGTTGAGGCGGAGTTGTTAGAATATTTTATTCCCTTATGTGGGGTCTTTTATTTATGTAATTATTGGGCTTACATATTGTATTAATTTATTACTTTATTTATGAGTTTGGTAATTAATTGTGTGACCCATAAATAATATTACTAATGGTATTTGGCATAATGGGCCCTAGGGTTTCATAATCTTGATGGACGATTTTGACCCTTACCTATTCTATAAATTAATGAGATAGGGTTTGGTCCCGGTTGCCGTCTCAAGAACTATATACACACTTATACACCCATCATAAGATTGAGAGAGACAACTGAAGACCTTCACCCTTAAGCGCAGCGAAAGCATGATACAAGATGTCTTCTCTCAATCAAATAAGTACCTAATTGTTTAATTGATTTTATTCTATACAATAATACCTTCCGTTATAATTATTTAACATCTGGTATCAAAATGCATGATTACGTTATTGTATAGAATAAATTAATTATGTTGTTATGCCAATAATTTTAATTCCGTATAATCGCATTATTGGGATAATATGGTACTATTCATGAATTCAATTAATTATTCTGTTAATCATATGACTCATGAATTCTTATTTTTCGTCACTAAGAATTCTGTTACTACGAAAAAGAAGTTTTCAAAAATAGATTAAATCTTTGTCAATATAAGTAAAATAATGCTACTATCACATAAATTCTTTCACATAACTTTCACATATACACATATACATATTGCGGGTCCCGCATGTCAGACGAGAACTCACAGTATGTATGTGTGTGTATGTGAAAGTTATGTGATAGAATTTATGTGATAGTAGCATTGCTCATATAAGTATGCACTGTTCCATACTTACTTTTCGGTATAAGTATTCCTCTGACGTTATAGTTAGAAGAAAATTATCATTAACTTTACGTGGATGCCTACATACCTTTTGCCTCTATTATTCTGCATATATATGCACTGTTTATATGATATATATATCATGTTGGAATAATTCTTTCTTTAATAATTTTGTTGGAATAATTCTTTCTTTAGCTTGTTGCCTGGCTAAGTTCAATGAAGGCGAAAACTTTAATATATATGCAGAATACATGAATAATTTTAAAGGTATAAACTAAGGAGTTTTCTTTAGCTTGAAAACTTTAATATATATGCAGAATACATGAATAATTTTAAAGTTTTCAAGTTTATTTTAATATAATTTAATTTACATCCTAGACATAAATATTAAAATAATATATATTAAATTTATTATTTATTATGTCTAGATAATATTATGATATTCTTATGCCCTCATGTATTCAAATTAAAATTAACGTGATTATTTTATAATCAATTCATGTTCATAATTATATATTTTAATTTAAAATTCTAGAACATGATGTGATATATTACTAGGGCTTTTAAGTTGTTTAATGTAAATTATAAATAATGACAATTTTCAAACTTGATTAAAAATGTTGTTTAAATGAAATTGAGTTTGATGATAATAATTTACATGTATGCGTGACTCTTTTATTGTTAAAATTAATAATCAGCCCAACGAATGATTATTAATTGAAACAATTAAAGATTAAGAAAAGTCACATAATGTTACATTTAATAAATAAATATTTTAATTTTACCCAACGAAAATTAGAATTAGAATTTATTAAATGGAATTTTATTGCATAAGTAACATGTTTATCTCGTTTCTGCCCAACGGTGATGTGTGGATAACTGTGTTGTGCATTATTTTATGGGGATGTTATTAGCATATTATTAATTGGACCAACGAAAGATTGATAATTATGTACCAACATCTCATTAAAATCTATTTTGGGTGTTGTAAATAGATTTTATGTAACTAACTGCTTGCCCTACAGTTAATTTTATTATGATTAATTATTAATTATTATTGTACATTGTGGATTTCTTTTAGTTTTTTGTAAGCATACTTATGAGCTTGATTATGTTTCAGCATTGACTCCAACTAGTATTTCTGCTTATGTTGCTCATTTGACTACCACTAGATCTCATAAGAAGAAGGCTCATAAAAATGACAAAGGTTTTAAGAATAAGGATAAGCATATTTCTACTAAAATAAATAAGGCAAATTATTCAGGTAACAACTTTGAGGCAGGTCCTAAATGTCACTTCTGTAAGAAGCAAGGACATATTAAGAAAGAATGCCCTAAATTTAGAGAATGGCTTGAAAAGAAAGGTATATCGTCCCTCAATTATGTAACTTATGAATCCTTTCTAATTGATGTTCCTTCTAATACATAGTGGCTTGACACTAGTGCTATGGTTCACATTACTAATTCATTGCAATGATTCCTTTCAAAGAAAACACTCCAAAAGGGGGAAAGAACCATTAAAGTTGGTAATGGAGAGTCTATACAAGTTGACGCTGTAGGTGTAAGAACCCGAATTTTTAGATATTATTAAATAAGGATTTAATAAATAAAATTCTTAAACTGTGAGATGGGTTCGAATAAGAGTATTGTTATGTGATATAAGGTATGTGATATTATATTACATAGGGTAATATGGACTATGTAATATGTGTTTTTGTGATTTATAAATATATTATTAATATATATTTGTTACTTAGCGTAGAGACGTTTCAGTTGAGATAAAGAGAGTGGATAAAATTATCTATAGATATTAAATAATTTATAGAATTATTTTATCATAGTAAGTTGGTAACATTAAATATCCTTAATGTATAATCACCATATTCTTGTGTATGTGTATTAATAACTAGTATGTTTATAATATAGGTTATTAATAGCACTTAAGCTATCTGTGAATAGGTTTGGATAGTGAAGCATGAGTTAGTTAAGGAATTAACTAATAAGAATAAATATTAGTTAATTTAAGTTGGGAGTTATATTATGGAATAATATAATGAGAGTATTGAACCTTAATTAACTATGATGATATAGTACAATGTTTAATTTACTTAAGTAAATGAGTGAATTAATATGTGTGTTGAATATATAATTATAGTTGGTACTTTTATATATATTACTTAGAATAGTAATATGTGAGAAAGTCTAATGTACGAATAACGTTAAATATATATATATATATATATATATATATATATATATATATATATATACGTTATTAAAGGAAGATGGAAATCATTATATCTTTAAATGAATATTTGAAGAAATTATTTTGGGAATAATTTATAGAAAAGAAAGAGAACTAATTATTATATATTTCTAATAAAGGGTATTAAAATAATTTCTAATATTGAATTATTTTAATAAAGGAGGAAATGTTATTTTTGAATAATAATATTACCTTATATATTTTTGTATGAGGTAATAGGTATGATTAATTAATATGGTAAATATATTAAAACGTATTTACTATATGTAAATAAATTGATGAAAATAATTTATTATAATAGAAAATAAACTTACTATCTATTTTCTATATATAATATATGTACATGTGTTGTACATGTAATTATTCGATATTATATTATATTATAATATCTTGAGTTAATAAATAAAGTATTTTCTAATAATGAATATCTTTATTTAGAGGAAACATAATATTTTATGTTAGGGCTAAATACATAATTTGTAATGTATTTTCAAAAGGAGTTTAATTAATGAAAGGAAACTAAGTTATTTTTAATATATTAAATAACTTAAGTTATTATTTGATCGTGAATATTATTATTGGAATAATTAATAGAGTATATATTAATTATTATAAGCGTAAAGGTTATACTTATTATAAATATAATTAATTGAAGTAGTTTAACATTTTAATAGCCTGAGTTATTATATTACCGTAAAGGTTATATAGAATATTGGAGTATTTTCATTCACGATATATTTATATATGTGAACCTTGTGATTTAATAGTTCTAATTATATTGAACATGTTATAAGTAGTAAGTGATGGGAATAATAATAAGCTTGAGATTAAGCTTGTGAGAAATGCCTTGTGTGGCACGATAATAGATTCGGTAATGAATCGATTAATTCAAGGATGAAAGAATTGTTAATTAAACAATTAATCTATATTAATTGTTATTATAATAATATGTTGAATTATTATTATTGCGAGTGATAGCATGATAATAAGTATATTTGTTATAAATATAATAAGATAATTAACTATATAAATGTTAATTAATTGTTATGGAAATTATAATTCCATTGATTTATGAGAAATAGATTAATTAACATTATTATTAATTAATTAAATAAGTAATTTATTAAGGTGCAAACATGCGATATTAAAATATATAACGTATGATAGTTAACTATGTGTTGTACGAAGTGTAAAGTGCGACGTGACTATATAAGCTATATAGTAAGGTGATAGAGTTACATGAAATGTGTATATAATGCAGTGTGACGCTTTAATATAGCTATATTATATGTATATATTATATAGTATGATTGGTTGCATTAAGAGAGTTACATAATATTATTGCTTATGTAACATGATATGTGTGGATAGACCTTAAGGAATACCCTATTAACATATAGCAATTGTTAAATTGATAATGGTTTCTATAGGATATTATAACTGTATTAATAATCGTTATAATAATGAGTAATACCCGATAGAATTATATCCGGTAGGATGAAATGTACATGAAATTATATATGTGCAAGTTAAAATTTACTACACGATAGTATTATTAGGACTACATTGTGACACATTAATTTATAACTTAAGTTATATAAAATGGAATGTGTACAACTTAAATATATATGGAATAAATATATATAGCCTAAGTATATACTATATGTATACATATATAACATTAGTATGTGAAAAAAAAAACAAGTTGCTGTGATTGTTTGAGAGTCTTTCTCTCCCACACGTGAACACCCACATGGCTAGCTACTCTATATCTCTTCTCAATTTCAGCAAATGTAGCTTATGATTATGGGGGAGTGGAGATAATGATGGGATTCACCAACCTTCTACCTAATCTACATGAACCATTAGACACTTGCTCAACCCATGGGATTGGTTTGGAGGATTATTGCAATATCTGTGTATCAATTCTTCTATAAATAAGACTCTCAGCTTCTTCATTGCATTTGCTGAGAGTTGTATTGGCTAAGGAATTTATAGAGAGTGAGTGTAGTGTTATTGAGAAAGAAACCAAGAAATTGTATTGCAGAGGTAATTCCCATTCATGCTCTTCATTTTTTGAAAAATTTATAAATCCTTGATTCTTGAAGTAAGCATGTATTGACTGATAATTTGTTTGATAAATGCTTGTTGAGTCTTATATAAATTGCTATGCATGTTAGTTCTATAATGTAGCATGTCCAGAAAGGAATTCGTATGAAATTTGTGAATGGGATTACAGTACTGCCGATGCAGTCTGCTCTGTTTCTGGCCGGCCAACTGCGCAGCTGCGCCAGTTTTGTACTGGCCAGCGGCGCAGCTGCGCCGGTACCGGACGATTTGTTGGCCAAGGCCCTGCGCAGCTGCGCCAGTTTTGAACTGGGGAGCTACGCAGCTATGCCGGGACCAGTTTCTGGGTTTTATTTTCTGTGCAGGTTCTGTTATATGCTAGCATAAGTTATCTAATTAGAACAAGCATGCACACATAAATAACATGTATATATAAGTATCATGACATGACATAAGCATGATAGTATACATTATTGATGAAGAACTCATAATTTTCGAATGAAACTTATAGTTTTCGATATGAACTTTGATACTTGTATAAACATGTGTGTTCTGACCTTGTAAGCGCATTTGTACGGTCTAGACATGCATGAAAGTTGGTATTAACTTATAGTACGTGTTCTTGATACTACATGTACATGCATGGCCATGTTAGTATGTACTATGGAAGGAAAACGTATGATTTTAAAATAAAACTTCTAGTTTTAGATTTGAACTTCGACGTATACATACCATGTATATATTCTGATTTTGTGAGCATGTTTAGATGACTTAGAAATGCATATCGAACATGTCAACCTATATATATATAGCATGAACATGTTAGGTTTTGTTAGTGAGCTTCACTAATGAAAATGCGAGCTTTGAACGTGGACGATAACATGTTACCTTAAGATTTAGGATTTTGATGTTTATGGACATATGTGATAGCACACTTGGACTCTCTCATGTATCATACATGTATATATACATACCATGACTACATATCATGAAACCAAGTTTAGCGTAAACGAAGCATGTTTTCAAACTAATAATCGTGATAGTTACATGCATGAAGTATGAATATTCATGAACATGCCCAATATGAGTTATATAAATACTTTATGTGTTTAAAGAACTAGCATGATAAACCTTGTGATGTTCATGACCTTGAGTGGCCTTAAATTGTTGAAATGTTGACTTAGAACCTATATCATGTAAATTGAACGTGAAAAGGTTAATCGAGCATGAAAGTATCCTTTAATATGTATACATGCTATGTAGGACCATATGTTAATACTTGAATCCGACTTCGACGGTTAATAGCGTATATTTGCTTTGTTATGGTCTTATGTGTTAGTAATGATATATGAGAATGATTAACTCAAAAGATGGACTACACTAGCTATATGTAAATAGATTAGCGGTAGACAGGCATATGTATATGTAGAGAATGGTAGTAAGTACGTATGGTTAAAGTATACTTATACGTACATAGTTATTATAAGAATACGATAAGAAAGTAAGACGAAGGTTCTAAGAACCAAGTTAGACAACAATGTAATACTAATTATTATATTGAGAATGTATGGAAGTGTATAACTGATAAGTGTGATCTCTATGATTAATATAACTGTGTAGGATTACACGAAGTGCAGATATTCTTAAGCAGTTAAGTCGTAGTTGTTAAACTACGAATCAGGCAAGTCTTTCAGTTCCTATTTGATATATGAATTCAATAACTGTTAGTTGAATTATATTATGTTGTGATAATGTGAACTTATATATGAACTGTATATGAGATATAAATGAGATTGAAAGTTGATCTTTGATGATATACTTGTTATGTGAAAAATAACATGCGTAGTAAATATAAACTCTTTATAAATGCATGAATTGAGTATGATGTTATATGCTATGTGATGCATGAGTACTGTTAGAATTGCTGAGCTGTCGAGCTCACTCTTGCAAATAACCACTTTTGCAGGTTAAGGATTCACGGTAAAGATTTCGTGCTTCTTGATTGATAAAGATAGATAGTATCACATTGAAGAATATTACTTAGATTATTGTCTGGACCATGTTTAGATTCTAGATGATGTACTCGATAGTTGCTTACACTGTTTAATACTTGTTGTATTGTAAAAATGTATTAATTAATACATAGAGGATATCGAGTTGAGCTGTAAATATTTATACGATAACTCAGATAAGAAGGAATCATATTATATAGTGGTTCAAGAATGTGTAATTGATTTAAGATTGTGAAATCAATAAAAGAATTTATTCAAAGGATATTGAAAAGTTTAAATTATTCCGTATTTTAGTAATATCGAATATGATGTAAAGACGAGATCTTGGATATGAATAGAATTTATATTCTAAATTGTTATAAACAAAGTTGTATTCTTTTACTAATGATTAAAAGATGTAATAGTTTGACGATAGTAGTATCGTGACTGCACCGAATCCGAGGTTTCGAAGGAACGTGGATTTGGGGGCGTCACAGTAGGAACTCTCCTTTTAATTTTAGAGAGTGGTTTCACCTTGTATTTATATGATACTTTTTATGTTCCCAGTATGACACGAAATTTAATTTCTGTATCTAAACTTAACGTTTATGGATTTTCGTTTAAATTTGGAAATAATAAAATAATTATTTATCATTACTCTCATGTTATTGGTTCTGGCTCTTTAGAGGAAAACCTCTATAAGATAAATTTGGATAATGTCTTTGCTGAATCCTTATTAACAATGAATGTGACAGAAAATACCTTTAAAAGTGAAAATAAGAGAAAACTAGATAATGAGAATTCTTCAAAATTGTGGCATAAACGCTTAGGCCATATTTCAAAAGACAGAATGCAACGTCTTATAAAGGATGAAATTCTTCATTCACTAGATTTTTCTGATTTTGACCATTGTATTGAATGTATAAAAGGAAAATTTATGAAAGGTAATAAGAAAGGAGCCACTAGAAGTGGTGCACTGCTTGAGGTGATTCACACTGATATATGTGGACCATTTTCTCCAGGAATTGGGGGACATAAATCTTTCATTACGTTCATTGATGACTATTCTCGTTATACTTATGTCTACCTAATTAATGAAAAATCTGAATCACTAAATATGTTTAAAATTTTCAAGGCTGAAGTTGAAAATCAACTTGACCGAAAAATTAAAGTAGTGAGATCAGATAGAGGCGGAGAGTATTATGGTAAACACTCTGATACAGGTCATAGTCCTGGCCCATTTGCCTTATTTTGTCAAGAAAATGGAATTGTCACTCAGTATACAATGCCTGGTACACCGCAGCAGAATGGAGTAGCTGAGAGACGAAATCGTACCCTTATGGATATGGTACGTAGTATGTTATGTAATTCTAACTTACCGATATTTTTGTGGACTGAGGCATTAAAGACAACTGTTCATATTTTAAACCGGGTTCCTAGCAAATCTGTCCCTAACACTCCTTATGAAATTTGGAAAGGTAGAAAACCTAGTTTAAAATACTTACGGGTGTGGGGCTGTCCAGCCGAGGCTAAGATTTTTAATCCACAAATAAAGAAACTTGACTCTAAAACCATTAGTTGCTATATCATTGGATATCCTGATAGATCTAAGGGTTTTTGATTTTACTGTCCCTCACATACCACTAGAATTGTTCAGACTAAGCATGCAAAGTTTTAGAGAATGGTGATTTAAGTGGGAGTGGTGAGCCTAGAAAAATTGATCTTGAAAAAAATAGATTTTATGTTCCTAATCCTGTAATTCAAGAGAGTGAGGCACGACAACCTCCTATTGAGGCGAATGATGCCCCTGAGATAACTGAGCCACCACCAAATGTTGAACCCCATATTATTGAAAATCAGATTCCTACAATTGTGCAACCTTTAAGTAGGTCCGAAAAACCTGGAGAGCCTGTTAATTTTGATGATTTTATAACCTATATTAATGAGATTGATTATGATTCAAGATTTATGATCCTATCTTCTATAAAGAGGTCATTACGAGTGCTCAATCAACTCAATGGCTTGAAGTCATGAATGATGAGTTGAAATTAATGGAGCTTTATAACGTTTGGGATCTTGAAGAATTACCAAAAGGTATTAAACCTGTTGGTTGCAAGTGGGTCTATAAGACCAAATTAGATCCTAAAGGAAATGTTGAAAGGTATAAAGCTCGATTGGTTGTGTGACGCCCCCAAATTCCAGGACCGTCACGGGGTCGCTCGAATTCGATTCGTCACGTGCTCATGGTACTACAATGATAACTAAAATCACACATTCACAGCGGAATATCTAATTTAGAATAATATACAATGATTTATTATAATTATTCCCCCAAGCCTCGCAACCTACAGTACTTAATAGATTACATAATAATGCCAATTAACGACTCATTATATAATCTAACTTAAGCTTAAACATACAAATCCAGTCTTACTACATCATCTTAATATAACATTAAAATATTTAAAAACATAAAAGAGACAAACTAGTTGGTAGCCTTACCCTTTCCCTTATCAACGCCTGATGGTTCACCATGCTCTGCCTTAACTGAAAAGTTTTAGGAAAAGCAAGAATGAGCACAAATTGCCCAGCAAGTAATATACAATAAGGGTAAGTGATATAATTCTCAATTCTCGAAAGGGTATAACAAGGTTTGATAGTTCAAGGATAACAAGAATATCAACAGTTTTCAATAACAGTCGCTAAGGACAGAATAATATCAATGTGATTCAATAATAAATCAATTCAAGATTTCAAGATAACTGACTACTGAGCAGTCACTAAGGACTATGAACTTCCATAGGATTTGACAGTAATAAACTGAAAATCCAACAAAAATAGGTAAAACAAGTGATCAGCCTAAAGTACCATCGTTATGCATAACAATCAATCATACTCAAGTGCGCGCGTCGGTTCTCCGACAGTTATATTTTGTTCTTCTCAGTCAAATACAAGATCCCGCACCAATCAATTGATTTGGGTCGCTTTTCAATAATATAAGTCTAGCCGAATCAAATGGCATAAACACTTTCACAATATTCAAGAACAATACCAAGTTCAACATGAATAATAGCTTTAATGAAATAAGAGTTCAAGTATGCTAATTCAATTCAAACGATTAAGTAAAGAAACTAGTTCGCAATATACAAGGATAGAATACTTGCACCGTAAAAGAGTGTAAGTTAGAAAACTTGCATCCAAAGAGATAAGGCTTAGATACTTGCTTACGATATCCGTTGAATAAAGTAATGCAAGGGTTTAGGATACTTGCACTTTAAAAGAGTGTAAGTAAGAGAACTTGCCTTTAGCGTAGTTTATCCAAGAACAGCAAATCAACACTTTTGAATTCCTATCGTAATACAATTACGTATATATATGATATTCATTAGTCATATAATTTAACTTCATATTTTATCTTTGAATATACGATCAACACATAAGCTAAGTTTTAACCTAGCTACACAGTTATATAGAATATAATTTCTATCCTTAACTTCCTATTTTCTCAAGTTGATCATATTCATACATCATTACTATCATGTGAGACTACCACAAATAGTAAACATATTCAAATTTGCGAGTTATAGCATTACTATAAGTTAACCGTAAAAATCGGATTCAATCATTAACATATGATATCACATAGCAGGTATTCATATTAAAGGGTACTTTCATGCTAGTTCAACCTTTTCACATTCAATTTACATGATATAGGGTCTAAGGTAATACCCTTAATAACTTAAGTCCATACGAGGTTATAAAGTCACAAAGTCTATCATGCTCGCCTTTTAAACACATAAGATAATCATATAACTCGTGTTTAGGCATGCTTATGAGTATTCACATTTCATACATGTAACTATCATAGTTATTAGTTTGAAGACATGCTTCACTTAGGCCTATCTTGATTTCACGATATCTAGCATGGTAGGCATACATGTATGATACATTAGTGAGTCTAAGATTACCATCAAACACGTTCAAAATTATCAGATTCTAACTCTGACATTACATATCAAAGTTCACGTTCAAAGCTCATATTTTCATTAGTAAAGCTTGCTAATAAGGCCTAATATGTTCATGCTATCTACATACATATGTTATCATCTCCGACATGCATTTCACGGCCGTATAAACATGCTTATAAGATCAAATATCAACATGGTCATACCATGTCAAAGTTTCTTTTCAAAACTTATATTTTTGTTAGGAATGTGCATTAGTAAGGTTCACATGTTCACATTTTATTATGGAACCTATATACGCGAGTTAGCATGCTTTTCATACATCCTTAAATCATACTAATATGCTTGCAAGGTCATAATGTTAACATGGCAAGTATACATATCGAGTTCGTTTTCAAATTCGAAGTTTGTTTATAAAAACGCTAAGTTTATCTCAAACTATAAGTATGCAGTGTAATTCTTAGTAAAACATGCTTACATTGCCTTAGTATACCCATATATATGTACCACTCATGCTAGCATACTTGTCCTAATTTATCTCAACAATTTACACTTAGCAGAATCAAGCAGAAAATCAAAAACTGCAGCAGGGTTCCGGCGCAGCTGCGCAGCATGCCAAGGTTAAACCGGCGCAGCTGCGCCATCACTGGTTCTGGCCGGACTGCAATCTGCTTCTGCAGTTAACAGCCCAATTCACAAAATTACTTCACCGATTCGATTTTTAAACATACTACATTATATACTAACATGTTACTAAGTCTATATAACAACTAATAACCATTCTATAATTCAATTAACATGCCTTGCAACCAAAATCAAGAAATGAGAATTTGACAGAGAATGAAAGTGACGAATGAAGAGTTTTATACCTCTGTTATGAATTAAGCTAGCTCAAATTGGATTCCCAATTCTCTGAAAATTGTATTGCTATCAACTATCAATATACTCTCAATTCAACACTTAAACAAAATCTCAGCAAATGAAATTGAAGAAACATGGTTACTATTTATAGAACTTCAAATATACAGACAATGTGATTGTCCTTCAATTTAAACCAATGAGAATGTTAGATTACATGGTGGTTAAGAGGGAGTTGGTAAATGGTTGGTAAATCTCATCATCAAAACCACTCCCCATTGATCATTGCTAGCTAAGCTTGGGAGACGAATGGGGAGAATAGGCCTTAGCCTTTTTGCCATACACGTGAAGGAGAAGGAGAGTGACTATTATATTGGGACAAGGAATTATCAGCATTTGCAACACTGATATATATATATACAATACTTGTTTTACTATGCATATTTCATATATATATATATATATATATATATATATATATATATATATATATATCCAAGTTGTATTTGTATAATACATTCTTAGGTTGTAATTAAAATGTCACAATGTAATTCACATACTATAATAAGTGTAATTTCACACATATGATCTATGTACATTATATTACACCGGTATAATTTAATCGGATACTATCACATTATTAAATTCTCCAATCAACAATTGATTACAATATATTCATATTATGTTATTGTATACTTACATACATATTGTTATATACACATAATTCATGTAGCTCACATAGTTTAGTTGATCATAACATATAGTTTATGTATACTTGCATGGTCACACTTAAGTGTTTCTCTACATTATATAATATAGTTATTGTAAGACCCCAACTTTTATGAATAAAAATTTAATTTTCTTTATATATTATTTCGAAACAGTAAGGTGTTGTTTTGATAAATACGAAAGTTATGGGTGAAATGTGCAAACATTTTTAAAATGAGCAAGTGGTTATAAAATATTCTGGTTGTCGGGGAATATTCGTTTGGTCGTGGAATATTCTTGTTGTCGGGGGAATATTCGTACGACGGCGCAGCTATTTGTGGGCCCCCACAACGGAATAACTGTCGGATATAGAAAGCGACAGAAATAACTTTTTTACAAAATAACGGCGTGGTTGTTACCGTTAGTACTGTTGAAATACCCGGTGGTTAAAATACAGTGATACACGGTGTTGCATAGTAGCACACGGTATTACACAGTATTTTAAATTATTGAGTCTTTCGTGAGAAGCCATTACTCAATTATTGTTACAGTAATTACTGTTCAATATTTTATATTATTGACTCAATAATTGCTACGTTGATATTTTATATTATTGACTCAATAATTGTTACATTGATATTTTATTGACTCAATAATTGCTACGTTGCCATTTTATATGATTGATTCAATAATGGCTATAGTTGATATTTTGTAGTATTGATTCAATAATTGTCGTTGCACAGTATTTCACGTTATCAACTCAATAATTCATATTATTTGAATAATATTATTAGATAGCATTATTGACAATGTCTAAGGAAGTTCTGTCTAGGAGGGGTTATTTAATTGCGCGCCAGTAAGGAGAAGTCCTTATCGGAAGGCCCCCTCTGTCCTGGGAACGACCTGGTTGTTAATATTGTAGTTCTATAATATTATTTGTGCATAATTAATTATTGATTTATATAATAAGGAAATATTTATTTTGTGGATATTAAAGAAGGAATTGGCGCTGATGAGTTTTTATCAATATTTTGGTGTGAGAAATCATCTGTTTATGGATTTCGGATAATTTATGTTTGGAATTTGGAAAAACTTTCTTCTGCAAAGTTGTAGAGAATTAAATTTCCTATGGAAGGACATAGAATTTGTATTTTTCTGACAAAGGGGCTATTTGTTATGAATTATTGAAGTTTCAGAAAATAATATTTTTTAATAGGAGGTGGGCCCCACTTTTTGTTGAATGATTCCTTCCCACGAGGCGGCTGGAGAAATTTTTAAAATATATTATTTTATTATTTTAGTCTCCTTTGGCATCCTAAGCTTTTCCTATAAATAGGGTGCTTAGGTTAGAATTGAAAATCACACCAGAATCATAAGTTTTCTCTCTCTATAATATCGAGCGTATTTTTGTGAGTATTTCAATACTTTGAGTATTAGTATTCAGCGCAAGTTTTCTTCGATATTATATCCGATATTCCAGTCAGAGGGACTATTCTTTTGAGGTAAGGGATGTTATTTTCTTTCGTAAATGATATTATTCTTTTCAATATCATTATACAGAAATATTGTCATGGATTTTATGTTGAAATTCTTACTTTTTTCGTCGGGATTACTATTCACGTATACGGCACTATTCACGGAAAAATTAAATTTTCTTCTATTTGTCCAAATTGCTTGTTAAGGTTACTATCTTTGATTGTATCCAAGTTTTGAGCTCTATTCTTGAATTTTGCTCCATAATTGATTATTACGAGGTATTTTTGAATTGGATATACTAAAATACGAATCCTTAGTCTTTGTCTTTTATCTCACTGGATTCGTTTTTTTTAAAATATTTTTCATCATTCTCAGTCCTAAAAGGTGATGTAACTGAATATCTTTGGCCTGTAGAGCAAAGATGAATGATTACTTGATGAATATCTTTGGCCTGTAGAGCAAAGATGAATGATTACCTGATGAATATCTTTGGCCTGTAGTGCAAAGATGACAGGTGTTGAGATGAATATGACTACTGATGATACAAATGAATATCTTTGGCCTGTAGTGCAAAGATGGATATTTGATTCGAGATGTATATTGATTGATGTTACAGGGATAAAATATTGATGATGGACTTTTAAATCATAGAAGATAGTAGACTTCATTCTCTGCTTAACTCTTCTAATGATTTGTTATTTCCGCTGCGAATATTGATCTATGATTTGATGTCCATTATATTTTATCTGATTTATTGAAGGCTAACGATAATTTATTTTCCATTATCTTAGTCATAATATTCTTTACTGAGCTAGTTGAGCTCACCCTTTTCATCTGTTGTCCTCTTCAGGAAATGAGAATGTCGCGGAAACTAGTCGGGGGACAGAGTGATAGTCCGAGTTAGAGCAGTAGTAGTCCTCACTATTTCTGATAAATAGTGTGATAATAATTGTAATGAGGACTTAGTTTGAATCTTAATATTTTCTACATATTTGTATTGAGACTCACAGTTGTGTGGTCGTATTTTGCACGACCGTATGATATAAAGTTTGTAGTTGAATTCTGTACCATGTATTTGGCGACTCAGAATGGGTTGGGTTGAATGGACCTATTCTGGGGGGCGTCACAGTTGGTATCAGAGCTTAGGGATATGATCTCTGGCGGAGATCGGGGAATAGAACTAGGAGGGGAGAGACGAGTAAATCCTTCGCTAGTGTGTCCTACCTAAGCTTATGTGGTATTTAATTGGTCAGTCGGAGCATAGGGTTAATATGTGATATATTAATTTATTTAATTAACCCTTGTTTTATGGCAGTATTTGAGAATGGCAGTTGAGAATGTTAACAACGAAGTGAATGAGACCGTGGAGACTCCTTTAATCGTTAACCAGGAGAACGTGCAACAAGAAGGCAATGTTCATCCTGAAAATAACGCTGGTCAGACGATAAACGATGAGATGTTTAGAAGTTTTTTGCAGTTTATGCAAAATCAGACGAGGGAGACTCGTGTGCAACATACAGGTGGAGATAATAACAACACGCGAGCTGTCACTGCCAAGCAGTTTAAAGAATTGGGACCACCAGAGTTTCTGGAAAAGCCAGATCCGATAAAGGCGGAGACGTGGATTAAACAAATTACCAAGATATTTGATGTCTTGGAATGTACAAAGGAACAGAAGGTTTCATTCGCCACGTTTATGTTCCGTGGAGAGGCAGATTACTGGTGGGAATCTGTGAAACGTACCCAGCCTGCCGCACTTAAGATGTCTTGGGAAGCGTTCCAGAAACTGTTCAATGACAAGTACTTTCCTGAAAGTATTCGTCATATGAAGGAAGTAGAATTTATTAGACTCGAACAAAATAACATGACGGTATCCCAGTACGAGGCTAAGTTCGCGGAGCTGTCCAGGTTTGCACCTCATTTGGTGGAGAATGAGGAACGTATGACGCGGATGTTTCTAAGAGGTTTGAAACCCGAAATACGTCAATACCTCATTTCCCATAAATTTTCTTTATATTCGGATGTAGTAAACAGGGCCCAGTTATTAGAACGAGATAATGATTATGTTCAACCGAGGGACCACAACCAAGGTCGTACCGGTGGCAGCAGTCATCGGAGCAATGACAACCAGCGAGGAGGAAAGTATGACAGAAGCGGTAACCACTCCGGTGGTTATCGTGGCCATGATAGTAGAAGAAGTGAATCGGGAGGAGATTTCAAGAAGAGAAGGTATAACAATGAGAACGCGAAGATGTCAACATCAGCACCAGCATCAACTGTTTCGAGGTGAAGAGAACGACCACCGGTCGTATGCTTTAAATGCGGGAAAGAGGGACATATCAGCCCAAACTGCCCACAACAGTTCAAAGAATGCTATAACTGTGGAAAAGAAGGACATATAGCTCGAGATTGTCCTGTTGCGAAACCAAGTTCAGCGGGGGTGGTGATTCCAAAGGCGGTTGCAGATAAGTCAAAGTCGGTGATTCCTGGAAGAGCGTTTGTCGTGACAGCCCAAAACACGAGGAATCCACACGAGGTGATTACGGGTAAGCTGATCATAAACTCTTGCGAAGTTTACACCTTGTTAGATACCGGTGCTACCCATTCCTTTATTTCACCTGCTTGTGCTCAACGTTTGAACTTGACTTCTGATAAATTAGACTTTGACTTATCTGTTGAAACTCCGTTAGGAGAAACCTTTGTTACATCTATAGTTTACAAATCTTGCTTGATTCAGATTGGTACCCTTACCTTACCTGTTGATCTTATATCTTTGAAAATACTTGCATTTGACGTGATTTTAGGAATTGACTGGTTAACCACTTACCATGCCAAAATTGATTGTTTTCGTAAAGTTGTTAGTTTTCATATTCCTAATCAACCTGTTGTACGAATTCAAAACACCAAACCACTAAAATCAGTCAATATCATTTCAAATCCCAAGGCTATTCGTTTATTGAAAAACGGATGTCAAGCTTTCTTAGCTCATGTCACTGATCTAAATCATAATACATCAGATTTGAATGATATTTCCGTTGTTAATGAGTTTCCTGATGTATTTCTCGAAGAACTTTCCGGTCTATCCCCAGAACGTGAAGTTGAATTCTTTATTGACCTTGAGCCCGGTACAAAGCCCATTTCTAAAACCCCATATCGAATGGCTCCTATTGAACTTCAGGAGTTAAAGGTCCAATTACAAGAATTGTTAGACATCGGTTTTATTCGTCCTAGTACGTCTCCTTGGGGTGCTCCTGTTTTATTCGTAAAGAAGAAAGACGGGAGTATGCGACTTTGCATTGACTATCGGGAGTTGAACCATGTCACCATCAAGAATAGGTATCCGTTACCTCGTATTGATGACCTGTTCGACCAGTTGCAAGGAGCGCGGTTCTTTTCAAAGATCGATCTTCGTTCTGGATATCATCAGTTGAAGATTAAAACTGAGGATATTCCAAAGACTGCTTTCAGAACACGGTACGGGCATTATGAGTTCTTAGTCATGTCTTTTGGATTGACTAATGCTCCTGCTGCTTTCATGGATATGATGAACCGTGTATTTAAGGAGTATTTGGATCAATTCGTTGTTGTCTTTATTGATGACATTCTCATCTATTCTAAAAGCCGTGAAGATCATGAGCACCACTTGAAGTTGGTACTTCAAAAGCTTCGTGAGAACAAGCTATATGCCAAGCTGAAGAAATGCAAGTTCTGGCTTGAGGAAGTAGCATTCCTTGGGCACGTGGTATCGAAACGTGGAGTATCTGTGGACCCGGCAAAGATTGAAGCAATACAAAGCTGGGAGCAACCTAAGTCGGTGACCGAAGTACGAAGCTTTCTGGGCTTAGCTGGTTACTATCGGAGGTTCGTAGAGGGATTTTCTCGAATCGCTACTCCATTAACTCAGTTGACCCGGAAAGATACGAAATTCGTTTGGAGAGAGGAATGCGAGAAGAGCTTCCAAGAGCTCAAGAGGAGACTTATCTCTGCACCTGTTCTGACAATACCATCTGGTTCGGATGGATTTGTTATTTACAGCGATGCTTCGGGCAAAGGGTTAGGATGTGTTCTCATGCAACATGGGAAAGTCATAGCCTATGCCTCGCGACAACTCAAAGAATATGAGAGGAATTATCCTACTCATGATCTAGAGTTGGCAGTAGTCATTTTCGCGTTGAAGATCTGGAGACACTACCTGTACGGGGAGAAAGTGGAGATTTATACGGATCATAATAGCCTTAAATATTTCTTCACTCAGAAGGAACTCAACATGCGGCAGCGACGTTGGCTTGAGCTGTTGAAAGATTACGATCATACTATCCAATACCATCCTGGAAAAGCGAACGTGGTAGCTGACGCGTTGAGTAGAAGATCATATGTGGGAACGAGTGCGATGATGTCAAGTATACGAATAGAACTAGCTTTGATTGATAAAGTTAAAGCTGCTCAAGCTACGGATGCGGAGCTGATGAAGATGAAGAAGAAGGTGCAAGAAGGTGCAATTCAAGAAGCGAGAATCGATGAAGATGGAATACTTCGAGTCAACTCCAGACTTTGTGTTCCTAACGATTCCGACTTGAAGTATAGAATCATGATGGAAGCACACAACACACCGTTTGCGATCCATCCTGGGAGTACTAAAGTGTATCGTGATCTTCGACATACATTTTGGTGGAGCAATATGAAGAGAGAGATCGCGGAGTTCATCTCGAGATGTTTAACTTGTCAACGTGTAAAGGCGGAGCATCAAGTGCCGAAGGGTCCATTGCAACCACTGGAGATTCCAAAATGGAAGTGGGAACACATTACGATGAATTTCGTTACGGGTCTTCCCAAGGTTTCTCAAGGCTTAGATGCGATTTGGGTTATTGTTGATAGATTAACCAAGTCTGCTCATTTCTTGCCGATACGAGAGACTTATTCCCTTGAACGTCTTGCTCATATGTACGTGAATGAGATTGTGAGATTGCATGGCATGCCAGTATCCATAGTTTCGAATCGTGATCCCAGATTTACTTCACGATTTTGGATCAGTTTGCAGAAAGCTATGGGTACGGATTTACGATTCAGTTCGGCTTATCATCCTCAAACAGACGGACAATCGGAAAGGACTATCCAAACTCTTGAAGATCTATTGAGACTCTGTGTTCTAGACTTCAAAGGGAGTTGGGATAAGTACTTACCATTGGTGGAATTCTCCTACAACAACAGTTATCAGGCAAGTATAGGCGTAGCTCCATTCGAAGCGTTGTATGGGAGAAAGTGTCGCTCTCCAGTATGTTGGAACGAGGTGGGTGAAACAACATTGTTGGGACCGGAGTTAGTACGTATGACTATAGAAAAGATCCAAATGATTCGACAACGTATACAAATCGCACAAGATCGACAAAAGAGTTATGCGGATCTTCATCGAAAGGACGTGGAATTTAATGTTGGAGACCATGTGTTATTACGTATTGCTCCATGGAAGGGAGTTACGAGGTTTAGGAAGAGAGGAAAGCTCAACCCACGATTCATTGGTCCATTTGAGATTCTTGACCGAATAGGAAATGTGGCTTATAGACTCGCTTTACCTCCAAGCATGTCTCGTGTTCATAATGTATTTCACATATCCGTGTTGCATAAATATGTGAAGGATCCAAACCGCATTATTGAGTTAGAACCAGACGAGATAGCTGAAGATTTAACGTACGAGGAGGTACCTGTCATGATCTTGGATAGGAAGGAGCATGTCCTACGCTCGAAAATTATACCTCAAGTTAAAGTTTTGTGGAGAAACCATGCAATTGAGGAAATGACCTGGGAGTTGGAATCGGAAATGAAAGCGAGGTATCCTCACCTTTTCGACATACCAGGTACGTACGTCAATTTCGAGGACGAAATTTCATAAGGAGGGGAGGTTGTAAGACCCCAACTTTTATGAATAAAGATTTAGTTTTCTTTATATATTATTTCGAAATAGTAAGGTGTTGATTTGATAAATATGAAAGTTATGGGTGAAATGTGCAAACATTTTTAAAATGAGCAAGTGGTTATAAAATATTCTGGTTGTCGGGGAATATTCGTTTGGTCGTGGAATATTCTTGTTGTCGGGGGAATATTCGTACGACGGCGCAGCTATTTGTGGGCCCCCACAACAGAATAACTGTCGGATATAGAAAGCGACAGAAATAACTTTTTTACAAAATAACGGCTTGGTTGTTACCGTTAGTACTGTTGAAATACCCGGTGGTTAAAATACAGTAATACACGGTGTTGCATAGTAGCACACGGTATTGCACAGTATTTCAAATTATTGAGTCTTTCGTGAGAAGCCATTACTCAATTATTGTTACAGTAATTACTGTTCAATATTTTATATTATTGACTCAATAATTGCTACGTTGATATTTTATATTATTGACTCAATAATTGTTACATTGATATTTTATTGACTCAATAATTGCTACGTTGCCATTTTATATGATTGATTCAATAATGGCTACAGTTGATATTTTGTAGTATTGATTCAATAATTGTCGTTGCACAGTATTTCACGTTATCAACTCAATAATTCATATTATTTGAATAATATTATTAGATAGCATTATTGACAATGTCTAAGAAAGTTCTGTCTAGGAGGGGTTATTTAATTGCGCCACAGTAAGGAGAAGTCCTTATCGGAAGGCCCCCTCTGTCCTGGGAACGACCTGGTTGTTAATATTGTAGTTCTATAATATTATTTGTGAATAATTAATTATTGATTTATATGATAAGGAAATATTTATTTTGTGGATATTAAAGAAGGAATTGGCGCTGATGAGTTTTTATCAATATTTTGGTGTGAGAAATCATCTGTTTATGGATTTCGGATAATTTATGTTTGGAATTTGGAAAAACCTTCTTCTGCAAAGTTGTAGAGAATTAAATTTCTATGGAAGGACATAGAATTTGTATTTTTCTGACAAAGGGGCTATTTGTTATGAATTATTGAAGTTTCGGAAAATAAATATTTTTTTAATAGGAGGTGGGACCCACTTTTTGTTGAATGATTCCTTCCCACGAGGCGGCTGGAGAAATTTTTAAAATATATTATTTTATTATTTTAGTCTCCTTTGGCATCCTAAGCTTTTCCTATAAATAGGGTGCTTAGGTTAGAATTGAAAATCACACCAGAATCATAAGTTTTCTCTCTCTATAATATCGAGCGTATTTTTGTGAGTATTTCAATACTTTGAGTATTAGTATTCAGCGCAAGTTTTCTTCGGTATTATATCCGATATTCCAGTCACAGGGACTATTCTTTTGAGGTAAGGGATGTTATTTTCTTTCGTAAATGATATTATTCTTTTCAATATCATTATACAGAAATATTGTCATGGATTTTATGTTGAAATTCTTACTTTTTTCGTCGGGGTTACTATTCACGTATACGGCACTATTCACGGAAAATTAAATTTTCTTCTATTTGTCCAAATTACTTGTTAAGGTTACTATCTTTGATTGTATCCAAGTTTTGAGCTCTATTCTTGAATTTTGCTCCATAATTGATTATTACGAGGTATTTTTGAATTGGATATACTAAAATACGAATCCTTAGTCTTTGTCTTTTATCTCACTGGATTCGTTTTTTTAAAATATTTTTCATCATTCTCAGTCCTAAAAGGTGATGTAACTGAATATCTTTGGCCTGTAGAGCAAAGATGAATGATTACTTGATGAATATCTTTGGCCTGTAGAGCAAAGATGAATGATTACCTGATGAATATCTTTGGCCTGTAGTGCAAAGATGACAGGTGTTGAGATGAATATGACTACTGATGATACAAATGAATATCTTTGGCCTGTAGTGCAAAGATGGATATTTGATTCGAGATGTATATTGATTGATGTTACAGGGATAAAATATTGATGATGGACTTTTAAATCATAGAAGATAGTAGACTTCATTCTCTGCTTAACTCTTCTAATGATTTGTTATTTCCGCTGCGAATATTAATCTATGATTTGATGTCCATTATATTTTATCTGATTTATTGAAGGCTAACGATAATTTATTTTCCATTATCTTAGTCATAATATTCTTTACATAGGTAGTTGAGCTCACCCTTTTCATCTGTTGTCCTCTTCAGGAAATGAGAATGTCGCGGGAACTAGTCGGGGGACAGAGTGATGGTCCGAGTTAGAGCAGTAGTAGTCCTCACTATTTCTGATAAATAGTGTGATAATAATTGTAATGAGGACTTAGTTTGAATCTTAATATTTTCTACATATTTGTATTGAGACTCACAGTTGTGTGGTCGTATTTTGCACGACCGTATGATATAAAGTTTGTATTTGAATTCTGTACCATGTATTTGGCGACTCAGAATGGGTTGGGTTGAATGGACCTATTCTAGGGGGGCGTCACAGTTATATTCCATATACCTTATATATTCAAGTATTGCACATTTGCACATATCAATTAATATAATCTTATTATATTAATAACTTACTTATTTGTCAAATAAATAAATTATTTATCTCATTGATTAATTAATGATAATATTAATTAATCCATTTCTCATTGATTATTAATTTCCATAATAATCGATTAACACTTATATGATTAATTATCACATTAAATGAATATAAATCTTATTATATTTATAAACACGTTGCTCATTATTATTATTATATTTCTTGCAATAATAATAATCACATATTATTAATTAATCATCATTAATATTCTATAAAAATAAATTAATATTCTATAATAACAATCAACAATTAATATAGATTAATTGTTCACTTAATAATTCCTTCGTTAATTAATATAATCATTAATAATCCTCATCATTGTGCCACACAAGGCTTTCACGAGTTTATTACAAACTCTACATTTTTCTCAATTATTATAATTATTCAATTTTATATAATTGAATTAATTCATCTCACAGCACGAAATCATTTATATTCAAATAAATTCTCATTTTCACTAATATATTTATTTAATAATATTAGAAATTTCTCGGGTATTACAGGTTGCTAAAGGTTTCACTCAAAAGGAAGGTGTGGATTATAATGAAACTTTCTCTCCAGTATCCATGAAAGATTCATTTAGAATAGTCATGACTTTAGTAGCTCATTATAATTTAGAGCTACATCAGATGGATGTTAAAACTGCATTCCTTAATGGTAACTTGCATGAGAATGTCTATATGGCACAACCAGAAGGTTTTTTTGGTTAAAGGCAAGGAACATATGGTATTTAAACTTAAGAAGTCCATATATGGGTTAAAACAGGCTTCTCGACAATGATATCTTAAGTTTCACGAGGTGATGAGTACTTTTGATTTTAAGAAAAATATAGTAGATCAATGCATATACTTGAAGGTCAGTGGAAGTAAATTTGTTATTCTTGTTTTGTATGTTGATGATATACTATTTGCAAGTAATAACTTAGATATGTTGCATGAGACCAAACGTTTTCTTTCTAAAAATTTTGATATGAAGGATCTCGGTGAAGCCTCTTATGTTATAGGTATTGAAATTCATCGAGATAGGTCTCGCGGGATATTAGGATTGTCCCAAAGAGCTTATATTGACAAAGTTCTTAACAAATACAACATGCAAAATTACTCCCCTACTGTCGCCCCTGTTGTTAAGGGTGACAAATTTGGCTCATATCATTGCCTTGAGAATGAACTTGAATGTGATCAAATTAATCTTATTCCCTATGCTTATGTGGCTGGGAGTTTTATGTACGCTCAAGTTTGTACACGTTTAGATATAGCGTATGTAACTGTCATACTTGGACGTTACCAGTCAAATCCAGGTTTGTATCACTGAAAAGCAGTCAAAAAGGTTTTTCGCTACTTATAGGGTATTAAGGATTTTATGCTTACATTCAGAAAAACAGATAACCTTGAAGTTGTTGGTTATTCTGATTCTGATTTTGCTAAGTGTAAAGATGAAAAGAAATCTACGTCAGTGTACATCTTTATGCTTTCGGGCGGCCCTATTTTGTGGAGAAATCATAGCAGAAGTTAACTACCACTTCCACGATGATGGCATAATATGTGGCTTGTTATCATGCTACTCGTCACGCCATATTATTGAGAAATCTTATTTCATGACTTAAAGTTATAGATTTCATTTCAAGGCCATTGAAAGTATTTTGTGATAATGATTCTGCTATTAGTTTTTTTTTAACAGCACCAATTCGAGTGGTGCTGGACTGTACCTCGACACTAAGTACTTATTTGTCAGGGAAAGAGTTGAAGTTCAAAGCGTTGTCATTAAGTGTATTAATACGCATGATATGTTAACGGATCCACTTACGAAAGGCTTACCACCCAAGCTCTTTTTAGAGCATATTGCCGGCATGGGTTTAACTGGTAGTCTTAATTAGTAAGTTATTTTGATGTAAGACAACAATTATGAGCTCGTTGTTTTGAACTTCACATTATGTTTATGGTTTGCTATTCTCTTTATTGTGCACACTTGAGAATTTATGAGCAAACAGAACGATTATGTTTTGGACCATATGAATGAGTTTAATTCATTACCACTTATGTAAACTCTATTCATACCTGTTATGCTTAATGTTAATCTTTGTTCTAATAAAAGTACTAATTGTGTAACTAATGGGGATCTTGTGTTAATAGTGACACAAAGATTGTATTAATTCGCATTAGTATTTTTATTTGAACAAGATGTAGACATTAAATTAATACTTGGCCAAATAAATGATTGTAAGCATTATGTTTTGTATATAAATAGTATTTCGGCCAAGTGGGAGAATGTTAGAATATTTTATTCCCTTATGTGGCCTTTACTATTTATGTAATTATTGGGCTTACATATTGTATTAATTTATTACTTTATTTATGGGTTTGGTAATTAATTGTGTTGCCCATAAATAATATTACTAATGGTATTTGGCATAATGGGCCCTTGAGTTTCATAATCTTGATGGACGATTTTGACCCTTAGCTATTTTATAAATTAATGAGATAGGATTTGGTCCCGGTTGTCGTCTCAAGAACTATATACACACCTATACACCCATCATAAGATTGAGAGAGGCAACTGAAGACCTTCACCCTTAAGCGCAACGGAAGCATGATACAAGATGTCTTCTCTCAATCAGATAAGTATCTAATTGTTTAATTGATTTTATTCTATGCAATAGCACGTTCCGTTATAATTATTTAACAGGAGTATGCCACATCAGCAAATTATAAAATACTAGTAGAATAAGTTGTGTCTCTAGCATTACTCATTCAGTATTTCATTTATGCAATATTCAATGATACAATGCTAATTAATGTGGTCATCTATCAAACTTTATTTATCTCCTGATAATTTAATTTCTCGATACAGATACATAATCGTTGTAACTGATGATGTTATTAAAGACGTAAAAGATGCATGATTTCTATGATTTTTTCAACTTAAACGGATCGATATATAATATTAAATTGTACCCTAAAATCATCTCATGCATATCATCAAAACTCAAACTCATTCTATATGATTAATAAGACATACATTGATATATATTAATCACCATATATATGTATGCGGATCCGGTTACTATGAAATTAATTTTATGATTAGTCGATCAATTGATCAATACAATATTGACACGTAAAGAAATATCACCTTTCAGTTTGTGTGTCGATAATGTATTGATTAATTGATCAAAGTTAACTTCATAGCTAATCACTCCATATCCATTGACATATTTTACATCCAAGTTGTATCAACTTTCACTAGAGAATGAAACCATCAAACTCTCTTTTCTTGTGCACCAACACTAACCTCGATCTCCACTAAATGGTCTACTTTTCCATTCAATATCATATAGAAATTAGTTAAATGTAGCATGCAGTACTGCTAATTAATTAAATTTATTTTAAAATTCAATAAAATATTAAGCGCACACACGATTTCTTGTGTTGGACACGCGTAAAAGGCTTCCTTTATAAGATTTGCATAAGATTTTAGATATGTTCATAAGAATATACAATGATTAGCCAAAGCTCTTAGGGTAATTTTCCCTTTTGTCATAACGTGTAATGGGGTTTAATATAATTCCCATGCACTTATCCTGCAGCTGCATATCATATTTAAGAAGAGCAAAAACAAATAACTTTACCAAAGATTATGAACGCAATGATTATGAACGCAATGATCCAATTATGCCTAAGCAATCATGTTAGAATAAGATCACACACATACGATAATAAAGAATTAACACGGAGATTTACGTAATTCTTCAATATGGGTACGTCCACGGGAGCGGTGTTTCTTTTTTTATTATGAATGATTAAGTTACATAGGGCTTTACAATAAATGGTATTTATACCTATTAATCATATTTCAACACTAATACACATTATAGCCTTAATATCCCATAATGTCCTTTAATAATCATAACAGAAAATAGTTGTTCGCCGTCCGGCGCGGCCCGCGCCGCTTCCAGGCTTCCACTGGCGCGCCCCGCGCTACCCATACAAAACTTGCATCGACTCTTGGCGCGCCCCGCGCCACTCCTAACCTTGCACTGCCCGCGCTGGTATGCACTAACCTTTTTCAATAGTTTCTAATTTATAACTTATAAGTCACAAGTCCAAACAAATCGCAATTCGATATATCTCTATAAATCATTTAGTTGACTGTTGGAAACGTGGAGAAGCTAACATATATAATAATTAAAAATTCAGAACTGATAATCGAAAAATATCTAATTAACACGACCAAGTTAGCTATCAAAAGAAAGCAGATAGAAAGTTAGTGTTTTTATATTTTTTTTAAAAAAAAAATTAATAAACTCATATGTGCCAGTAGAAATAAAATTTCTCTATGATGTGGAATAAAGGTTACTTGTAAATGGTCCCGTAGCTCAGTTGGTTAGAGCGTTGGTCTTATGAGCCGAAGGTCGCGGGTTCGAGCCCCGCCGGGACCATTATGATCAACCTTCTCAAATAATACTATTTATCTTTGCCTTTTTGTGCATTTGTATATGGCAAATAATAAAGAATCTTAATATATTACTCTGTGTTTATTGCATAGAAATGGCAATTAAAATATGAAGTTGTGTTATGGCATGTATGATGCTTCCTTCACTTAAAATATATTGTGCAAATAATAAAAAAATCTTAATATATTACTATCCTCCGTCCCATAATATATGACGTTTTAAATGATTTTATTTTTCTCAAATTATTCGACTTTATATATAATCTAAGAGAAGTAACCACAATCTTTTCAAAATTACTCCTCATAGAAAAATATTATAGATGAGAGAGGGTATGAGATAAGTATATGGTAAAGGATATTATAGATAATTAATATTATATTTAATGTTATACAATTATTTTTTTAATTTTTGTGCATAACTCTAAAATTTCATATATTATGGATGTGAGGGAGTACTTAATTTGTGTTGGGGGCTGTTTGATAAAAACTGAATGAATCTGAATCTGAATCTGAATCTGAATCTGAATGAGCTGAATCTGAATCTGAATTTGAATGAAAAAAGTTATTTGATAATCGATACGTCTGAAATATCTGAATAACAGTCTTTTACTATTTTACCCCTCTGAACTATGTTAAACAAGTATATAATTTTGTCTGGACGTATTTTAAAAAATTAAATACAAATATTCATTGTACAACAAATAAAATTAAATAATTCAAACAAATTATCAAACAAAGTATTGAATAATTCAAATAATTTTAACTCAAGTTTCATAGAAAATAAAAAATATAACGAGTTAAACAAACATGTCAACATAATAATAAAATTACATAATAAATTAACTCAAGTTTCATTGAAAATAAGAAATGTTTAGAAATTACCATTTTTTTTGCTATTTTTTCTTCACCATTTTTATCTATAGATGGTGCATTGTGTATTCAATTGAGATATAGGAGAATAATAAAGAATTGTCTATTATTATTGGTGACATATGCATAATTTTTTAAATTTTAAACTAAAAAGGAGAAGAAACATCAAACAATTCTATTTGGGTAAAACACGACTATTTAGCCCATTCAGGCGAATTTTTTTAAAAGAATCGCTCAGATGTATTCAGCCCAATTCAGATTTCAAAATTTGTAAATAAACAATTTGAATGACTGAATCGCTCAGATTCAGAGCCATTCAGCCTTATTTAAACCTTATCAAACAGCCTCTTAATTGTATTAAAATGGCAATTAAAATAAGAAGTTGTTTTAACTTTTATGATATGGAGAGGGCAATATTTGTGGCTAGAGAAGCTGACAACAACTTTGACATGCATTTAATGTTATTAAACATTAATTGTTTCATCACTAATTAGCATGCACTAATCTTTACCATGTTGCTACTAGAGTACTCCCTCCTTCTCTTAATATAAGACGTTTTAAAGAAATTTTTTTATCCCTTAATATATGACGTTTTAAAATTCTAAATAAGCATTAATTGCTTAGTTTTTAATATTAACCTAAGTATTAAATACTGTCTCCGTTCCTAAAAGATTGTCGTTTTAGAAGAAAAAATTTATTCCAAAATATTTGTCGTTTACAACTTCCTAGAAGAATAAACTATTTACTTTTCTATATTATCCCTATCTTCTCTCATTATCCCAATAAATTCTCTCCCTTGTATTAATAGTTTTCAATTTCTCATAAAGGGGTAAATTCTCTCCCTTGTATTAATAGTTTTCAATTTCTCATAAAGGGGTAGTGATGAAATTTCAAACAAATTTTACTAGTATTAAATGAATTTCTTAATCCATGTATCAAAATCTTAAACGACAATCTTTTAGGAACGGAGGGAGTATAACTTTGGTTCTCTCACTATTTGTTGCCTAATAAATAACAATCTCTTTTTTCAATACAAGAACAATATAGACATTTGATATTATGTTTAATGCTATTACAATCATTTCCTTAATACTTGTGCACAACTCTAAAAAGTCTTATATTAAGGGACGGAGGGAGTATATGCCAACATATTGTTGATATCTTAATTTGCATACTAGTCCGTTCTTAATATAAGTCGTTTTAGAGTTGTGCACAAGTATTAAAAAAATAATTGTAAAGTATTAAATATAACATCAATTGTCTATATTATCCTTGTATTGAAAAAAGATAGTGTTATTTATTGGACAGATAATAGTAAGAGAACCAAAGTTATATTTAATACTTGGGGTAATATTGAAAATTAAGCAATTACTGCTTACTTGAAATTCTCAAACGACTTATATTAAGGAACAAAAATATTTCTCTAAAACGACTTATATTAAGGCACGGAGGGAGTATATTTCAATTAAATGAAGGGTTTTTTAGTCATTTTCATTACACTGTCCTCAATTCTATATAATAATAATTCACAATATTTTTTTTAGTAATGATCTAAATATATAAATTAATTGATAGATTACAATAATGTGATTAATATTGTAAATGATTAAAATTGCTAAACGTATTTTCGGCATTAAATTTCTTAACATTTTTATACCGTTCATTCTTCTACAAAAACTTGCACGGATTTATCAAAAAACAGTAAACAACGGTCAGATTGCTCTCAATTTAGTGTAATAATGCAACTCGTTTGGATAAATCAAGTGCCAAATGTTAATTTTATTTATAACATATAAAATGGAGAGAAAATAGATAGAAAATAAAATCTAAAAATGTATTAAATAATTTTTAATTACTATTAGATTGTCTGTATAAAACTTCTATTAGATTGTTTAATTACTATTAGATTAATCTTTGGTAAATATTTTAGATTAGGGTGTTTAATTACTATTAGATTTTCTTAGTAAATAAATTGTATTAGATTTTTTTTATTACTATTAGATTTATTTATATATTTTGGTGACTCATACAGATTTTTTTAAAATATATTTAACTCTTTTAAACGTTTTGGAACTTTTAAACTTTTATACAACTATAATTTGTTTTTATTATATTGGGTTAAGATTCTTTAGTAGTTTAAAAAACTTGAGTTTTTTTATATATCTTCTTTGAGATATATATATAAAAAATCCATAATTAAGTGGGAGTAGGATTTAATGCACAATTCCAAATCCTTAATCTGGGTAGGTATCCATATACCGATTGTGTGTATATATAGAATGAATTTGAGCCGTTCTTATGCTTTTCCGCCCAAATCAATTCAAATTAAGTTCCATCTTATTATTATAAATTTGTGATTGTTGCATGAAAATGGCAGTTAAAATATAAAGCTGTTTTAACTTTTATGATAGGGAGAGGGCAAGTATTTGTGGCCTAGGGAGGCATGACAACAACTTTGACATGAATTTAATGTTATTAAACATTAATTGTTTCATCACTAATTAGCATGCACTAATCTTTACCATGTTGCTACATGCTAACATATTGTTGCTATCTTAATTTGCATACTATATTTCAATTAAATGCAGGGTTTTTTAGTCATTTTCATTACACTGTTCTCAAAGGTCTCTGGTTCAAGTTCAGGATGGCCCAACTGCGCCAAAAAAAGAATAGAAGAAGCATCTGATTCTTTCATGCTCCACTTGGCTCGGGGGCTTCGGGGAATCACTTGAGCCCTGATACATTTTCGGTGCCATGGAGCTAGACCAGTGAGCTAGAAAGGGGAAGTGGAGTGACGAGAGATGGCCCATATGATGTTTCCAAACACCTGCACTTAAGTCCTCGACCTCTTTAACCGCTGGACAGAGAAAGGAGCCTTGCCCACAATTCGTGCAAGAGATATTCGATATTGAAAGTCAGGATCGTACTCACTTGGAAGCAAGCTACCTAACCCACTTCCTCGTGCTTGGTAGTCGTATGATACGCGAGAGTCTCACGTACGGTTCCTTTGAGAAGGGTGTAATACCACCACCTATCAGGCCCGACAAACGGTCCACGGAACTGCATCCCAACTCACTTGGTCCATGCTAGTGTATTCCCTTTGGCTATATAATCGTGCGGTTTCCTAAGTTCTATTCGTCCTCGGGCACTCTTCCAAAAACTTTCTGATGTCTATATGCTTAACACTTGAATGCGAGATCCACAACTCTTTCTATAGTCTTTTTATTAAACAAGTCTATTCATCTGGCAATTCAAACGGAAGAGTTTCGGTACGACAAGAGACAATAGCTTCTACTCCATCCGTCCCATAATATATGACGTTTTAGAGTTGTGCACAAGAATTAAGAAAATGATTGTATATCATTAAATATAGTATTAATTCTCTGTAATACTCTTTATCATATATTTATCTCATACTCTCTCACATCTGTAACATTTTTCAATGAGGGATAATTTTGGAAAGATCGTAGTTAATTCTTCTAGATTATATAAAACGTCAAATAATTTGAGAAAAATGAAATCATCTAAAACGTCATATATTATGGGACGGGGGAGTATATAATAATAATTCACAATATATTTGTTAGTAATGATCTAAATATATAAATTAATTGATAGATTACAATAATGTGATTAATATTGTAAAAGATTAAAATTGTTAAACGTATTTTCGGCTTTAAAAATTCTTAACATTTCAATACCTTTCATTTTTCTACAAAAACTTGCACGGATTTATCAAAAAACAGTAAACAACTGTCAGATTGCTCTCAATTTTAGTGCAATAATGCTGCAAATCGATTAGATAAATCAAGTGCCAAATGTTAATTTTATTTATAACGTATAAAATGGAGAGAAAATAGATAGAAAATAAAATCTAAAAATGTATTAAATTATTTTCAATCATTCTTTTTACACTATTTGTAGCATTAATTGTTCTTAATATTAGGTTTAAAAATATCTATAGAGAGAGATTTATCTCAATGAAAATAATTCTATTCCTATTTGAGATGTATAATTAAGAAAAAAAGGTAAAAAAAAATACATTAATAATTGTAGTTAGAAAATAAGTATCCATTCCCCCACCTAGACCACGCCCCTCTATAGCTGAGGATAAATTATTGTACTACCCTCTATTTCAAAACTAGAGATACAATTTAATTTTTGAGGTTAAACGACGACCTATTAAATTTTAAATTGATGTAAATTTATTTAATTTTAATTGATACAATTATTGTAATTGTATTGTGACGCCCCCAGAATAGGTTCACACAATTCATTCTGAGTCGCCAAAAACAACACTACAGAATTCAAATACAAACTTCCTATTTACAACTATTAAATTGTTGTGCAAAATACGACAATCACATAAGCTGTGAGTTTTAATACAAATATTACACCGTATAAAATACGAAAATATCCACACTCAAATTAAGTCCTCATTATAATTATTGTCACACTATTTTACAACATAGTGGAGACTTCTATAATAACTATCTCGAATCATTACTCCACTCTCCGAATAGTCCCAGCGACACTCTCATTTTCTGAGAAGAACAGTGGAACAAAAAGAAAAAGGGTGAACTCAAATTAGAGATTTAAAGACAATGTAAGTTTTCAATGATAAATGCAGCGAAACAAGCAATACATTAGAAGAGTCAAGTAGAGCATAGATGTCTATTATCTTCTATGATTTAAAAATTCATCATCAATATTTTATCCCTATTACACCAATCAATAATTATTTCAAATCAACAATTTATCTTTGCATTACGGGCCAAAGATATTTGTTTGTATCACCAGTGGTCATGATCATGCCAAACACTTGTTTATCTTTGCACTACGGGCCAAAGATATTTATCAATCAACAGTTCATCTTTGCACTACGGGCCAAGGATAACTTTCACCACAATTTAAGTTTGAGGTTTATGACAATGATATAAAGAATGAATCAAGTGAGATTAAAGATAAATATTAGAGATTTGTAATTTAATTTATCTAAGTTCAAGAATATCCAAATTGTCAACATGATGATTAAAACGTGGATTCAAATTCAAGAATAAGATTCATATATTAAAGATAATTTGGACAGAAAAAGAAACTAATTTCGTTGTGAATAGTACTCTGATATGAATAGTACCCCGAATGAATAGTACTCCTGATATGAATAGTACCCTAGATGAATAGTACTCTGATATGAATAGTACTCCGGATGAATAGTATCCTGACATGAAAAGATTAAAATTTAATAAGAAAGTTAAGACCAATATTCCAGTGAAATGATATTAGATGAAGCGCAAACTTCAAGGAATTTTTAATCATTTCAGGAATTATAAAAACAATACTTACCATAGTATGTTTATATTTAGGAATATGAAATGAAATAATATCACTTACATAATATGGAGTATGAAAGAATATACGAAACTGCAAATGGATTTTCACCCGTTATGCGGTAATCTGCGTAGACAGATCATTTTCACAACTTAATAAAGAATGAATACGAAGGGTTATTCACCAGGCATGCGATAATCCGCGGTGACAGGTTATTCTTATAGATTAATAAGGAATAGAATGACAACCCTTATGAGTATTAAAAGAAAATAACATCTTTTACCTCAATTAACAAGTGATTGGATGCTCAACTTGAATAATACTTGTACTCTTACTAATCTTCACAAATACCAAAGGTAGCTTAGCACACTTTGAGAGAACTTACACTAAAAAAATTTAGAGAGTGGAAGGAAGTATACGCAAGGAAGTTATGAATTTCCTTAGGTTAAACCTTCCTATTTATAGCCAAAATATCCCACATTTTATAAATATATTATTCATCCATTATATATACTTTAAACATAATAATTATCTATTTTCATCCATTATCTATATTTTAAACAAAATAATTACTCATTTTCATCCATTATCTATATTTTATTCAAAAAGAATAATCCATTATCAATATTTATTCAAAAATATAAATCGATTATCAAAAAGATAAATCCATTATCAAAAAGATTATTCTATTATCATTATTTATTCAAAAAGATTAATCCATTATCAAAAAGATTATTCCATTATCATTTTATTATTTGTTTCCTATATTATTGACTTAATGTATTAATATTACGGATATTATTGTTCTTCAAATAATGAGTTGACATAACTATTTAAAACTCGTGACTTCTATTATGCAACTATCCATTACTACCCTTGCTATGATGTCAGTTATTGGTTCAATAATATGAGATACTGTGACAATTATTGTGACACCCCTAAATCTGTGTGCTTGCTGCAGTGGACCGGTGCTCACTAATATCTTCTGAGTATAATTATTATAGACTTACAATATTGACAACCAGATCATTCCTAGGAAAGATGGGGTCTTCCGTATAAACGACGCGCAATTAACTAACCGCTTTCCTTGACAGAACTTTCTAGACATTGTCAATAATGTTTATTAGCCTAATAATATCATATCAGATAAAATGAGTTATTGTGTCAGTGTCAATTATAATAATATGAAATACTATGCATTTGTTACTGTGACAATTATTGAGTTCAATAATATGAAATATTATGCATTTGCTACTGTAACAATTATTGAATCAATAATATGAAGGTACTGTGCAATACCGTGTGATACTGTATAATGTCGCGTGTCACTGTAGAATACTGCGTGTTACTGTACTTTTCTCATCGGGTATTTAAATAGTAAAAAAAATGATAGCACCGTTGACATTTTCTTTTATTAAAAAGGTTGATTGTGATGTTTTCTGCCTCTGACAATATTTCGTTGTGGAGCCCACCAATGATTGATTTTTTTGGCGCCGTCGTACGTTTTTACGTAATATTCTCGACAGAACGAATATTCCCCGACATACTTATAAAATTTACACATATCACCCTTAACTTTAACTCTTTATCAATTTAACCATATTTACTGAATAGAATAATAATTATAAAGAAAATCAAATACTTTTATTTCATAAAATTCGGGGTCTTACATGTATAGTATATATATACAACAAAAACTTATTAATCACAAAATTTATTTCATTCAAAACTTTTATAAGTAATACCAATTTTGAAATTTAATATGTCGTCTGTGACGCCTCCAAAATAGGCCCAAACAACCCATTTTGAGTCGCCAAATACATACTACAAAATCCAAATACAAATCTTTCTATTTATAACTATTAATATGTAGTGCAAAATACGACCACGCATAAACTGTAAGTTGATGAGTAGGTTTATACCTATAAGTTGGATATATATAGTTTGATGAATTGTGAGTTGTCGGGTATTTTTCGTTCCTTTTTATGTGTTTAATTGATCTTGTGTAGGAAAAAGGGAAAGTAGAACAAAGATATGAAAAATGAAGCTACATGGCTAAAGCGGTGTTAAATTGGAGCTAAGCGGTTCGAGCTAGGCATGGAGAATCAAGAAAAAAGTAGGCTATGAGTAGACATTGACATGAAGAAGCAAGGAAAAGCAATCCGGACATCTTTCAGAGTATAATATGCAAGCAAATGCAAGAAGGGAAGATTAAAGAGCTTTTAACACCAAGTTGGATTCGTTTTCTTGGCTTCGAACTTGGATTTTATTGTAGATCTACTTCTTAAATTTCTGGAACATCTTGAATCGTCCAAATCGGACTGCAGATGAAAAAGTTATGACATTTTTATCAACAGAGATCAAAGATCAGAGTTATCATGTTTGCCATTTACATAGCATCCACTTGAAGCCCAATTTCGACCATGTTCCAATCCGAATCTGTTGATTCTCAAAGAATAAAAGTTGTAAATCTCGTCGATATCTTCGATTTGATAAGTAGCGGGTCCCGTAAATCCTCACGGATCAAAAGTTATGACTATTTTACCAAATGAAGTTGTAGCAGAAAATTGACCGGCGCGGGGCGCGCCAGACCATTAGATTTTCTGCACCTCCTAGCGCGGGGCGCACCCAAATTGGCCTAGGATTAGCGTTGGGCGCTCCGGATGGCGGAGAGAGAGCTTATTAGGGTGTCATGATGTCCAAGTTAAGTTGTAATAGGATTTTGGGATGCCTAATGTGTTAAGGTTTCTCTTATTACTATAAATACTTGATTATAACTTGAATTTGGGAGACTTTAGACATACAAGGGGAGATTTAATTAGTTCAGGAAAAACCCTAGTTTAGATTAAATTTGGATATTGAAGCAACTTGGAGATCATTGACGATTCAAAGCAGCAGGAAGGGAGCATCAGATCTGCAGACAACAGATTTACTCTTTACTCTACTTCTATTTTTGTCTTTTAATGTCTATTCAGTTGTGGATTCTTGATTTTAATTCAATGATTATGAACTAAATTCTTGTTTAAGATTGCAACGGATCTTATTGCATAGCTTATTTTAGAATGCTTCTCTGTTAACTACTGTGATCTACTCTATGGATTGTCTATTGTGATTTGGATTTAATTGTTTAATTGTCTAGCTAAAAATTACTATGATAATTTATATGAATTCGAGAGATGAAATATATATTCAGATCTGATCATAATAGCATGTGATTGTGTTTTCTGCATGGTGATGGAATTCATAATTTTTGTTTAGGATATGGATAGACCTTTACGCCATATATAATCTGATAAGGAACTTGTACTTTTAATCTTTTTTAATTGTAATTCACATAAGAATGTAGTGAATTAGTTAATTACGGTATTTGATTCAATTCTATCAACTGTGGATTTGGATTAATATGTTTGTAATGCATCGGAAGGTGGTTATAAATATTAATAAGTTCCTGATTAACAGTCCAGAATAGCATAATTAATAAGAAGTGTATTGATATAAGTGAGCAATAAGTGAAGTTGTGATCTTAATTCTCCATAACCTGATTTTAATCTAGTGGTATTTAATATTAGTTTTATTAATTAATTTAATTCACAATCCTAATTCATTTGTTTAAATAAAATTAATTTGGTTACGAGTTAATATTTGGTACTTTTTGTTAAATAATTTCTCGTGAGAACGATACTTTTCTTATCACTTCATTACTTGTTGACCGTGTATACTTGCATGTATTCATTGATTGCGAAATCGATCAACAAGTTTTTGGCGTCGTTGCCAGGGAATTAATTTAATAATCTTTGCCAATATTAATTTTAATCAAGTTAGTTTTAATTTAAACGTTTTTTATTGTTATTTTATTTGATTCTCTTTCTATTTTTCTTTCTTTTCATGTACCATGGTTGAATTTAATTATCAATGGTCGTATAAAAGAATGACTCAGACAAGTGGAGCGAAGATTGATGGACTCAATACACTTTCTGCATTGTAAGAACATATAGAGACACTTTCGAGGAGGTTGGACGCTTTTGCAGCACAACGTCGTCAAAGTGTGGCGGTTACTTGTGATTATTGTGCTGGAAATCACCCGAGTCATCAATGCGCCATTAGTTTCGGGTCGGTACAGTATTCTAGTGACTACCTCAAGAATTATGCATATCCCAATAACTATCATTAGGATTGGGGGTATCACCCGAATTTTTCATGGAGCCATAATCATCAAGATCAATTCTATACTCCAAGTCCAACATACCCACTGGAGTTCTCATGTTCACCTCCACTACAACAGGAAGAAAATTTAAACTTGGAGGAAATTCTGTCCAAGTTCATAGCTTGGAGGGAGATATGCTTACATTCTGAATAACCTCCTCTTTCTATTAGCTTTTTGATAATTGAGTGAAAAGTTGCCTCGTATCCTGATGTTGGCATACTATTAGATTAGCCAACAGAGTTACTTGATGCTGGATCGTATCCAATTTTTGCATCACTGTCATACCCTCCTCTGCATATTCCAGGAGTGTCAAGTAGAGAATGATGTCTACTATGTTCTACGAGTTAGAGGTCCATCAACAATATTTTATCCATGTAACACCAATCAATAATTATGCAAGTCAACATTTTATCCTTGCACTATAGGTCAAAGTTATTCATTTGTATCACCAATGGTTATGATCATGCCAAACACCTGTCCATCTTTACACTACGGGCCAAAGATATTCATCAATCAACAGTTCATCTTTGCACTACGGGCCAAAGACAACTTTCACCATAATTTAAGTCTGAGGATTATGACAATGATATAAAGAATGAATCAAGTGAGATCAAAGGATAAATATTAGAGATTTATAATTTAATTTATCTAAGTTCAAGAATGTCCAAATTGTCAACATGATGATTAAAACGTAGATTCAAATTCAGGAATAAGATTCATATATCAAAGATAATTTGGACAGAAAAAGAAACTAATTTTGTCATGAATAGTACCCTAAATGAATAGTATCCCGACATGAAAAGATTAAATATTTAATAAGAAAGTTCAGAATATTGCAGTGAAATGATATTAGATGAA
The DNA here is from genome assembly GCA_020205555.1 of Panax stipuleanatus. Taxonomy (NCBI): domain Eukaryota; kingdom Viridiplantae; phylum Streptophyta; class Magnoliopsida; order Apiales; family Araliaceae; genus Panax; species Panax stipuleanatus. Next base: position 127,791,747 of record CM035120.1, on the reverse strand, counting down.
GCGCAAATCTCAAAAAAATTTTAATCATTTCAGGAATTATATATAGAAGCAATACTTACCATAGTAAGTTTAGATTTAGGAATATGAAATGAAATAATATACGAAAATGTAAATGGATTTTCACCCTTTATGCGGTAATCCGCGTAGACAAGTTATTGTCACAGATTAATAAGGAATAGAATGACTACTCTTATGAGTATAAAGTAATATCACATACGAATATGAAAGCAAATAATATTATATACAAGTATGAAATAAGTGATATCCTTTACGAATATTGAAAGAAAATAATATCATTTACCATAGTATGAGACTAAATCTGACTGGTATAACAGAGATTATCTAGAGAAAATCTTGCACTATTAGCTATACTCAAAGTATCCTTACACTAGAAAAAAATACGCACAATATTATAGAAGAAGAATTCTCTGATTCTGGTGTGAGTTTCATTACTTAACTGAGCAAACTATATATAGGAGAATGGAGGTTTACCACTATTTAGAAATAATTACGGAGTAAATAGTGAAGGATCAAAGACGATTCTTATTTTTTTACTATTCATCTAAATTATTTTAATAAAATAAATAACTTTATATATAATATAATAGATTGTAATTATATTCTAATAAAAAAATAAATTTATATCTATTATAAAAAAAAATCTGGTTTATACAAAAAGTTTTCTGTTTTATTATTATTATTATAAAAATAAAACAAAAACTGAAAAGTAATTTCTACTGATGGTTTGAAAAATTAGCACGTCCCCCCATGGAATAATAAGTCAAACTTACAACAAACGTCTCATGACAAACCTTTCTATTTATATCAAAAATTGAATAAATATCTACCACAAATCACTTATCTTCAATCAATACATTTTTAATCTTTCAACAATTATTCATCATTAATATTAAAACTCACAATATTGACAACCAGATCGTTCCAAGAAAAGAGGGGGCTTTCTGATACGGATTTCTCCTTATTAACACGCAATTAAATAACCTAACCACTTTCCTCGACAGAACTTTTTAGACATTGTCAATAATGCTAATAATAATATGAGTAACTGTGTCTTGTCAATTATTGATTTAATAATATAAAATATTGTGCATATGTTACTGTAATAATTATTGAATCAATAATATGAAATACTATGGAGCAACTATTATGGCAATTATTGACTAATGAGTGAGTTCTTACGTAAGAATCAATCATCAGAGAAATTATGCAATACTGCGTACTACTGTGGAATAACACGTATTACTATACTTTTATCACTGGGTATTTCAACGGTTTAACGGCAAATGTCTTATTGTTATTTTATAAAAAAGTTATTTATGCTTTTTCTATATCCAACAGTTATTCTGTTGTGGGGTACATCAATGATTGCGCCGTCGTACGAATATTTTTCTACAAAACGAATATTTTCAACCAAACGAATATTTTCCGACAAAATGAATATTTTCCAACAACTGTTTACTTTGTAAAATTTTCACATATCACCCATAACTATAACATTTATTAAATTATCACTTTACTATTTATAATAATATTAAAAAAAAATTAAATCTTTATTCATAAAAAATTGGGCTCTTACATCAGCGTTTGATTAAAAAATTTAAATTATATTTTTAATTTTGGAATGAATGCTTATGTTTAGAAATGTGATTACGACTGAAGGCATTCATGTGAATTTTAAATAAGTAATTAGTTAAGCTTTTCTAGAATATGACCTCCTGGTTATTAGACGTATCCTCATTATATATAGTATTGTTTGGCAGCTTTATAATGCTTTAAAGTTGTGTGATTAATTATTGATGATTGCTATAATTAACTTTTTGATGATTATTAGACGTATCCTCATTATATATGTTGATGGGTTTTGAGCATTTGTGAGTGATCATTTGGATGGATTATCAATTATAAATAACACAGTTAGTGCCAACACTTTAAGTTTCTACAGCTGTTATACACCTAATTAATTAATTTATTTCTCCGTCCGACTTAATTTATTTATCTTAATTGATTTTTTTAATCAAATTGATTAATTTTAAAATTAATTATTAAACAAATATATTAAAAATTTTGAAGTCAAATAAGTTGGCTTTAATAATATATTTTATGTACTTTCTTATGATAATAATTTTGTGTCTATATCATCTAATAAACTTAAAAATAATTTTTTATTCTAAATATGATTAATTTGACCATAAAAAATTAATTAAGATAAATAAATTGGACAGAAGTAGTACAATATTTTATTAGTTAAGGGTTGCATAAATAAACTAAATAATCTCGACACACAAAAAAATAAAAAATTGGCATCATATGGAAAAATCTTTAATATAATACTTAGTGCATGTGTTTATAAAAGTTATAATTATTATTAGAGTAAAATACAATGACACCTGCTATAGATAATTATAATAACATTCACCACTCCTCTAATTTTTTAATTAACAGTCAGTACCTCTCTAGTCTACAATAAGTAACATTCATTACCCCAAGTGTGGTTGACCAACTAATATCCAAAAATATTTTTAATATAATGTCTAATACACCCTTCAAGTTATAATGTTTAATTTATCCACTAAATATAAATTGGAATATTATAATTTATACTTAACTTGATCTAATTAATTAAATTATGAACTTGTGCAATAAATAACATAAATGTCAAAAAATAATATAAATTTATTTTATCAGGAAAATAAAGTTATATAGGTTTTTGTTAATTAAATTTCTCAAAGATTAAAATTAACGTGATATATATTCAACTATAATTTTTTGTAATTAAAAAGTAAAATTTTAATTCCCATAAAAAATACAAATTAACAAATTAAATTATAAATAATTTTTCCAAATATTAAAATTTACTTATAACAAACTTATTATCACATAACGAATCTTATTATTCATATAAAAAGTATTAAAAATTATATTAATTATTTTTCTCATATATTAAACTAAACATAAGTCACACTTAAGCATAATTATTAACAATAAAAAAGATAAATATTGTTACTCAAAAAATATATATTAAAAGAAACATCTTTTTACAAGATAGCGGTAGTAATAAATATTATTATATTTTCTTTTACTCAACTTTGCACAAAAACAACATCAACTGTATACTAAAAAAATGTAATCAAAATTATAAACATCATAAATTTTGACATATACTCACAAAAATTTAATATATAAAAATCATAATATGAAACTAAGAATTCAAATAATAATTTTTATTGTTAAACACCAAAAACTAAACTATCAACATACTAAATCACTCTAATTAGAATAGCTCCATTAATAATTTAATTTAAAAAATTTAATATTTGAACCATTTATCCAAAAATATTAAACTAAATTATTTTTTTATAAGTTATCAACAATTTACATGAAATAGTCTTGAAAGTCCAATAATAATCTAGAAGGGGGGGTTGAATAGATTATTACCGTTTAAAAATTATCTTTGGCCTTTTTAAATTTTAGTGGATTAAATTATCAAATTAATAAATAGTTTAAAATTTAATCGCACAATGCACAGATATTTATCTGGTTCACAACATACAGCCCGGGTGTAAGACCACAATTTTTATGAATAAAGATTTAATTTTCTTTATATTATTTCGAAACAGTAAGGTGTTGTTTTGATAAATACGAAAGTTATGGGTGAAATGTGCAAACATTTTTAAAATGAGTAAGTGGTTATAAAATATTCTTGTTGTCGGGGAATATTCGTTTGGTCGTGGAATATTCTTGTTGTCGGAGAATATTCGTACGACGGCTCAGCTATTTGTGGGCCCCCACAATGGAATAACTGTCGGATATAGAAAGCGACATAAATAACTTTTTTACAAAATAACGGCGTGGTTGTTACCGTTAGTACTGTTGAAATACCCGGTGGTTAAAATACAGTGATACACGGTGTTGCATAGTAGCACACGGTGTTGCACAGTATTTTGAATTATTGAGTCTTTCGTGAGAAGCCATTACTCAATTATTGTTACAGTAATTACTGTTCAATATTTATATTATTGACTCAATAATTGCTACATTGATATTTTATATTATTGACTCAATAATTGCTGCATTGATATTTTATTGACTCAATAATTGCCACGTTGCTATTTTTTATAATTGATTCAATAATGGCTACAGTTGATATTTTGTAGTATTGATTCAATAATTGTCGTTGCACAGTATTTCACGTTATCAACTCAATAATTCATATTATTTGAATAATATTATTAGATTGTATTATTGACAATGTCTAAGGAAGTTCTGTCTAGGAGGGGTTATTTAATTGCGCGCCAGTAAGGAGAAGTCCTTATCGGAAGGCCCCCTCTGTCCTGGGAACGACCTGGTTGTTAATATTGTAGTTCTATAATATTATTTGTGAATAATTAATTATTGATTTATATGATAAGGAAATATTTATTTTGTGGATATTAAAGAAGGAATTGGCGCTGATGAGTTTTTATCAATATTTTGGTGTGAGAAATCATCTGGTTGTGGATTTCGGATAATTTATGTTTGGAATTTGGAAAAATTTTCTTCTGCAAAGTTGTAGAGAATTAAATTTCCTATGGAAGGACATAGAATTTGTATTTTTCTGACAAAGGGGCTATTTGTTATGAATTATTGGAGTTTCAGAAAATATATATATTATTGAATGGGTGGGCCCCACTTTTGTTGAAATCTGATTTTTTTGGTAGCAGCCGGCGGCTGGAGAATTTTAAAAATAATAATATTATTTTATTATTTTAGTCTCCTTTGGCATCCTAAGCTTTTCCTATAAATAGGGTGCTTAGGTTAGAATTGAAAATCACACCAGAATCAGAAGTTTTCTCTCTCTATAATATCGAGCGTATTTTTGTGAGTATTTCAATACTTTGAGTATTAGTATTCAGCGCAAGTTTTCTTCGGTATTATATCCGATATTCCAGTTAGAGAGGCTATTCTTTTGAGGTAAGGGATGTTATTTTTTTCGTAAATGATGTTATTCTTTTCAATATCATTATACAGAAATATTGTCATGGATTTTATGTTGAAATTCTTACTTTTTTCGGGATTACTATTCACGTATACGGCACTATTCACGGAAAAAATTAAATTTTCTTCTATTTGTCTAAATTGCTTGTTAAGGTTACTATCTTTGATTGTATCCAAGTTTTGAGCTCTATTCTTGAATTTTGCTCCATAATTGATTATTACGAGGTATTTTTGAATTGAATATACTAAAATACGAATCCTTAGTCTTTGTCTTTTATCTCACTGAATTCATTTTTTTTAAATGTTTTTCATCATTCTCAGTCCTAAAAGGTGATGTAACTGAATATCTTTGGCCTGTAGAGCAAAGATGAATGATTACTTGATGAATATCTTTGGCCTGTAGAGCAAAGATGAATGATTATCTGATGAATATCTTTGGCCTGTAGTGCAAAGATGACAGGTGTTGAGATGAACATGACCACTGATGATACAAATGAATATCTTTGGCCTGTAGTGCAAAGATGAATATTTGATTCGAGATGTATATTGATTGATGTTACAGGGATAAAATATTGATGATGGACTTTTAAATCATAGAAGATAGTAGACTTTATTCTCTGCTTAATTCTTCTAATGAACTGTTATTTCCGCTACGAATATTGATCTGAAGTTGGTTGTCCATTATATTTTATCTGATTTGTTGAAGACTAACGATAATTTATTTTTCATTATCTTAGTCATAATATTCTTTACTGAGCTAGTTGAGCTCACCCTTTTCATCTGTTGTCCTCTTCAGGAAATGAGAATGTTGCGGAAACTAGTCGGGGGACAGAGTGATGGTCCGAGTTAGAGCAGTAGTAGTCCTCACTATTTCTGATAAATAGTGTGATAATAATTGTAATGAGGACTTAGTTTGAATCTTAATATTTTCTACATATTTGTATTGAGACTCACAGTTGTGTGGTCGTATTTTGCACGACCGTATGATATAAAGTTTGTATTTGAATTCTGTACCATGTATTTGGCGACTCAGAATGAATTGAGTTGAATGGACCTATTCTGGGGGGCGTCACACCGGGTATGTTGCTACGTCTAGTCTCAAGCTCCTCTCTAAGTCTGTACAAAGTTTTAAAGATAAACTTACAACTTTCCTCAACTAACTATCTAGGACAGCGAACTCCCAGCTCCTTCCTCAAGCTTAGTTGAGTCTTCTTTTGAGTTAGTACTATTTTATACTTTGGTCTTGAAACAACAATCTCTTCCTCACCTCACAAGTACACTAGAGACCCAACTCCCAGCTGACCTCTCTAAGACTCTGGTCTTGGTCAAAGAATTCTTGTCTTTCTCACAAATATAAAATAAACTAACTCACCTCTTTTTCCTTTTACAAAAGTTTGTTTGAATATTTGCTTCTTTTCAATAAACAGATATAATTGTAGCACAGATACTTCTCAGATAAACAGATATAGAATTTTAAGTGTATGATAAAAGTTCAAAGACTTTTATGTGATGTGCTTCTTATGACAACAGATATAATATTTAAGTACTTGTAATAAAGATCTTCTTTTTCTTTAAAGAATATTTTTCAATAGATTAAGAAAAAGATTTTTTATTATAAAGAGTGTGTTTCTTTGTTGTTGAATAAATATAACTTTGAATTAAACAACTACACACACACTTATATAATGCAGCAATAATCCATGAGAAATTATATGAGCAATATATTTGATGACAGTTTATCAAGTATGACAATATGATTCACTTTAGATAATACTTGAAAAAACTCGTTCTACCCACTTATATATATTATATTATACTTGATTTACGTTGCAAATAATTTGGCCACTTGGGACTTTAAAGACCGTCCAGAGTATTTCAAGTGAAATATCCGAATTTGCTTAACGCGTTTCGGTGTCCAAGTACTGACTAAATTGTTTGATTCACAACTTGATAATCGGATATAGAATATTAAAGAATATTTATATCGATTATTTATATCAGTAAAGGGCCACTTGGGATTTTAAAGACTGTCCAGAGTATTTCAAAGAAATATCATCTAAATTTGCTTAACGCATTTTGGTGTTCAAGTACTGACTCTTTACTAGATATGATAGATCATATATAAGATATATATAAATGTTTATCACAGGTTATATCTGATTATCTAAATCTATATATTGATTATACCAGTAAAGGGACCACTTGGGATTTTAAAGATCGTTCAGAGTATTTCAAAGTGAAATATCCGAATTTGCTTAACGCGTTTCGGTGTCCAAGTACTGACTTTTTACTAATATGGATATATAGATATATGAATATGTATGACAATTTATCACAGATATATATATGAATAAGCAAGTATGAGATGATATGAACAATTATAATTTGACAACTTATCTCAAATACTTGGACTAATTTTTCTCTTTCAAAGGAAATTATAACTTTGATTGAGCGAAGAGAGTAAAAGCTTTGTTTGAATAATCTGTAGGTAAGGAGAGTAAGCTTTCTGGTTTATAGAATTGATAAAAATGAAATGAATAGAAAAGCCTCCTATTTATAGAAATTTTCAGGTTCGGGAAAAATCGTAATTTTTTGAAAATTATTTTTGAAATGGAAGGTTCGGATTGCATGATGAAAAATGAAGGGCTCGGATCACTTGATTATATAGCCGGATATGAAAATTCAAATTTGCCTAACCATGTGAGTCACGGCATAAGGCATAAGCCTTTGTTTTTAGTTGGTGCCCATTTTTTCTTTCAAAGGCATAAGCTTAGAAGTTTGCAGCAAACATACCTATGGCACAAACATCTATCCAATACATTCAATCCTTAAACTTATACATGCCAGCAAACATACTCATATGCCCACACATCTTTTATTTAGGCACAAACATAAATGTAAGCTTTGCATTTTCAAATTACAATCCATGCATACACCAATTTCAGCATACACACACAAACAACTTTCCATGCACACACGGTTACACCATGCACACACACACTCACGATTTTTGTATTATATATATTATATATTTTTACATATATAAAATATTTTAGTACATATATTTTGAAAATAATTTTTGCCCATAAAAGAATTTGAAGATTATTTAGAAAAAAAAATAAGAATCTCCTTACCTTAGGAAATATTACTATATGAACTCATTTTATTATCACTTGATATTAAATTATCAAGATCATAAAATAAATTCAAGTAAAGTAAAAAAATAAATATTTTTGGTCAAAATATTTAAGGTAATTAATAAATCATTTTAGCACTTAATCCTATGGAGAGGATTCTACCCATTTTGACCTTTAATCCTAATTTGTTATCATCAAAACTAAATATCCAATTTTGGAGACCTATCAAGTCTCAAGTACAAATAAAAGTATAATTAAAATGTATTGTATTTAAAAATGATAATTAAACATATATATTGTAAGACCCCAACTTTTATGAATAAAAAATTGAATTTCTCTATATATTATTTTGAAATAGTCAGGGGTTAATTTGATAATGTGGAATGTTATGGGTAAAATGCGCAAATATTTTAAATAAGCAAGTGGTTATAAAATATTCATTGTTATCGGGAATATTCGTTTGGTCGTGGAATATTCTTACTGTCGGGGAATATTCGTACGACGGCGCAGCCATTTGTGGGCTCCATAACGAAAAATTATCGGATGAAAAAAACGACAAGAATAAGTTTTTTATAAATAACAGCGTAGTTGTTACCGTTAACACTGTTGGAATACCCGGTGGATAAAGTAAAGTAATACGCGTTGTTGCACAGTAGCACACGGTATTGCACAGTATTTTTATATTATTGTTAATTCAATAATTGTCACTGCACAGTATTTTTCATTGTCAGATCAATAATTCATATTATTTGAATAATATTATTAGATAACATTATTGGCAATGTCTAAGAAAGTTCTGATTAGGAGGGGTTATTTAATTGCGCGCCAGTAAGGAGAAATCCTTATCGGAAGGCCCTCTCTTTCTTGGGAACGACCTGGTTGTCAATATTGTAGTTCTGTAATATTATTTGTGAATAACTAATTATTAATTTATATGATAAGAAAATATTTATTTTGTGAATATAAAAGAAGGAATTAGTGTTGAGGTATTTTTATCAATATTTTGGTGTGGAAAAATCATCCGTTTGTGGATTTAGAATAATTTATGTTTGGAATTTAAAAAAACTTTCTTCTACAAAGTTGTAGAGAATTAATTTCCTATGGAAAAGACATAAAATTCATATTTTTTTTGATAAAAGGGCTATTTTTATGAATTATGTAAGTTCCGAAATATTGGGTCTGAATTGATTTTTGGGGTTATAAATATTTTTATTAATAAAAATGTTTTTTTAATGGGTGGGCCCCACTGGTGGTGAGCTAATGATTTTGGTCAAGAGGTGGGCGTGAAATTTTTTTAAATAAAATATTATTTTATTAAATTTTTTATTTTGGTGTTCTAAGCATTTTTCTATAAATAGGGTACTTAGTTAGAATTTGAAAATCACACCAGAATCAGAAGTTTTCTCTCTCTAGAATATCGAGCGCATTTTGTGAGTATTTCGATACTTTGAGTGTTACTATTCAGTGCAAGTTTCCTTCAGTATTATATCCGATATTTCAGTTTGAAGTACTGTTCTTTTGATGTAAGAGATGTTATTTTTTTTTCGTAAATGATATTATTGCTTTCAATATCATTTCATCGAAATATTGGTATGAATTTTATTATAAAATTTTTACCTTTTTTGTCGGGGTTACTATTCACGTATACGGCACTATTCATGTATACGACACTATTCACGAATACGGTACTATTCACAGAAAAAATAAATTTTTTTCTTTGTCTATGTTGGCTATTATGGTTCCTATCTTTGATTGGATCCAAGTTTTGATCTTCATTCTTGAATTTTACTTCACAATTAATTATTATGGAGTATTCTTGAACTTGAATAAACTTAATTACGAATCCCAAATTTTTGTCATTCATCTAATTGGATTCGTTCTTTAAAATATTTTTCATCATCTTCAATCTTAAATGGTGATACAAAAGAATATCTTTGGCCTGTAGTGGAAAGATGGATAATTATTTGATGAATATCTTTGGCATGTAGTGCAAAGATGAATGATTATCTGATGAATATCTTTGGCCCGTAGTGCAAAAATGAATATTTGATTCAAGATATATATTGATTGATGTTACAGGGATAAAATATTGATTATGGACTTTCAAATCATAAAAGATAGTAAACATTATTTCCTACTTAATTCTTCTGATGCATTGTTATTTCCGCTGCAATTGTTGATCTAAAACTTGTGGTCCATAATATTTTATCTGATTTATTGAAGACTAACGATAAATTATTCTTTATTATCTTAGTCATAATATTCTTTACTGGGCTAGTTGAGCTCACCCTTTTATTCTATTGTCCTCTTCAGGAAATGAGAATGTCGCAGGGACTAGTCGGGGAACAGAGTGATGGTCCGAGTTAGAGCAGTAGTAGTCCTCACTATTTTTATAAAATAATGTGATAATAATTGTAGTGAGGACTTAGTTTGAATGTTTATATTTTTTACATATTTGTATTGACACTCACAGTTGTGTGGTCGTATTTTTGCACGACCGTGTGATATAAAAATTTGTATTTGAATTCTGTACCATGTGTTTGGCGGCTCAGAATGGGTTGGTTGGATTTGACCTATTCTGGGGCGTCACATATATTATTTAGGAATTAAAATTTGATAACATACAAAAGTAAATATGTAACTTTATCTATTTAGTCAACCCTAAAAATTTGCAAAGGTACTAATTGTTACTTAAAAAACTAGAGAAGAGGTGAGTGTTATTATGATTATCTAAAGGGTGTGTCAGTGTATTTTACTCTTATAATTAAGCAATATCTAATCGTGCTAAGTCTGTTATAGTCGACTATATACAAATGACACAAAGTATTTGGCATCATATACAATATTTTTTGATATTTTCATACAATCCATCTCATATGAATAGTGAATGAGTCTCACTTTCATATAAAAAAGACTAATATAAAAATATCAATTTAACATGTAAAATATCAAAAAAAAATTCCATAAGCATAAATCATTATAGCAACGTGGCCAATGTACATGGGTAGCGTCCATGGACTGAATATGTGTGCTCCTATTACGTACACGGTACATAGATTGTAACACATGTATAGAAGATCTTAATTTTAATATTATTTAAAAAAAATTAACTTAGAACTAATTGGGTAGCTATGTTTAAAATATTGTAAAAATAAAAGTATAAATGAAATGATTCATTCTCAAAATTATGATTCATTCTCAAAATTGATTCGCTGGTTCATTGGAATGACATGGATCATTTTCTTTTTTTATCAAAATTGTGAATTTTATTCTTTTGGTGAGGGTATGGAATTAATGATTCATTCCGACCATAAATAAAATGAATCATTTCATTTATTATTCCATTCTCTTCTTTGTTTTATTACTTCACCAATTTTATTTCTACACTCCAAATGTCAGAAGTGAAAAAATCCTTTAAATATATACTCCCTTCATTCCATGATATAAGATTATTCTTGACTTTTTAAAGTGAACTCGAGACATTTTTAAACTTAGAATAACATAGATTTTTTTATTTTTAATCGATACAATGATGAATATTGTGAAGTATCTAACGAATATTACTCATTGTAAAATTTATTGTTACATAATTTTTAACAAATCATCTCAACTCAATTTAAATTTAAAAATATCTCAAATTGATTTTTAATTAAACGTTAATAATAATCTTATATTTTGCAACCTAAAAAGTATAATGAATTTTTAGATCTATTTATTTAATGTGAGATTATGAATCTTAACAATCTATAGAGGATTAGTGAAAAGAAGAAAAATAAAAGTTGAATATAATAATTAGTTCATTACTCTTACAAAAAATTATATATATATATATATATATAATAAATATGATACACTCTCCGTTGAGCTCAAGTACAAAAAAGAGAGTAAAAAAAATTTAAATTTATCTTTACTGGCCCCATACACTTATAAAAAGTGATTAATACTTGTTTTTTATATATTAATGGATCTCACTAAATGACATATTTATCTTTTATTTTATATATTTTTAGTCGTTTTTTTGAAGATAAAAAAATTATATATTTAATTATTATTTTTTAGTACGGAGGGAGTAAATGATTAATTGGCAAAGATTAGGTCATGAAATTTAAGCAATTGTACGCATAGAATATTGGAAATCCTACGTGCCCCACATTTGCAAAAGTTGGTCTAGCACTTCAAAATTAATTGCCACGAAGATAACAATATAGCTGACGTGGATGGTGGAACTTTACCTTTACAGAATTCCAATAACTCGACATACAAGGCCATAGAAATTTCATGCAATTGCACCAAAGTTTTGTACGTGTTAATAACCTAGTAGCTGCTGGTTAAATTAATTTTATTTCATAATTTCACATCCAATGGGGCGTCGCTACGTGTCCTTTGTTCGCCTAAAATAACTAAAATTTTGTCCCTCTTTCCCCTTAATTGTTTTTTAAATTCTTGTCGGATATATTTTTATTTTTTAATTATATAGTAGTAACTTTTAGACTGGGAAAAAGGACAAGGCGGCGGGGCGGGAGAGTATTTAAAGGACCCAGGTGTAGTGAGGAATTTGATAGGGACTAGGGAGAAGAAAAAAGAATTTGGCCGGCCGGGACAAGTTTTTGCATGATTTTTACTCAAGAGGAAAAGTATCGAATTAAGGTGAATTCCCTCGTTAATTTGATCATGGCTGGCTCTTTTACAATTATTATTTGTGAGGTGTGCTTGATATTATTTTGATGGTTCATTTTGTTCATATATATATATATATATATATATATATGATTTTTTCTTACTTGCATTGTTGTAATAATATGTTTGTAACATGCTATATATGGTGGTTTCATTGTGTTCATATTGCTGGTTTCTCTTTCACAATATACATACTATTCATGCATGGTCATGCATGTGGTTGAAGTTTATTTTTCCTCGACACGACACGGTACGCCTAGCTAGGGTTTGTAGCTTTTGCACTAGTAGCGTTAATTTGACGTGTTTGAACTTTCAAACTTAACTTTTAAACTCAAAAGTTACGTTTATAAGTTAAATAAATTATTTCTAAGCAAACAAGATTTTTAAGTGTGTTTAAACATACGTACAAGACATATATACTAAGCCCACCAAACACTCTAACCAACAAACTTGGTGCCCACATGACTTGAGCAATCCGCTTTATGTGTTGAGCACTTACACAAGATATATAACTTAGACGTTACCTTGTCATTTGCGCACATATTCTTTAGGTACAAAAACGAAAGGAGAACGCCAAAAATTGGAAGTGCTTTGCATTTTATAGAGGATATATACGGAGGCGAAGTTCTTAGTTAGGTTGGAATTTGCCAAGTGTACGTTGAGATACAGATTAAGTTTTACGAGACTCTATAACAATTAGTTTTGAGTTGAATGATTCGATATGATATCAGAGTATATATGTATTAATTCATGTGTAAGTTCTATATATATATATATTGCCTACATGATTCGCGTCACTTAGTAGAAATTATTAATATACTTTTAACTTAAAATTGAGATACAAAATTCTACATCTGCCAATGAGTTATATGGTTTGACGGTAACTAATGTTGTGTTTTTAGTGAAATCATGCTTGTTATTAGTGCCATATAAGTGCTTCAATTCTCACAAGAAAATGTATATGATTTTCCTTGTAATAGTACTTATAATTAATTAAGAAACTATTTTTATAAAGTCTCATTTGGCTAGTTTTTGAGTTTTTCTACGCACATTCAGATTTTAATTTAAGGAATTAAAGTGCAATTAATTACCTTTTCTTTTTCTTTTTTAGTAAGGTTTACAAATTATCGTTTAAAGTAATTTTTCTTCACCACTTATTTCTTTTTAATGTGAAAGAATTATTACTCAGGGAAACTTAATTTTCGATAGCTATTAGATTACTTATTAATTAATTATATTATCATAGTTATTGTAAGTAATCTTTTTAATATTATATATAGATTTTTATAATTTTATATTCGCCCATATCATGGAACCAAAGCTAGTGGCTGGTACATAATTTTGGGACCAAATTAATATATGATTGATATGTTGACTTGTTCAACTTGACGTACATCTGATGAATCCTTAATTATGGGGGGTGTGTGTGTATTATTTTCCCTACTATTATAATATATATATATATATATATATATATATATATATATATATATATATATATATATATATATATATATACCTACTGCTATAGCATTATGGTACTGGCTAATTTCATCGTTTAACGAATGGCATATAGTTTTTATAAATTAAAAATAGAAAAAGAATTAATTAGCTCAAAAATCATATACTTTTGTATTATATAAACAAAATTAAAAGTAGCGAAACAATAATTGAAGTTGATGATGAAATTAAATTATAATTATTAAGGATAAAGATATGGTCACTCCTATTTTATTTTTTTTACTAACACTTGTATTTTTACTTTTACTAGAAGATATATTTACGAGTACTGTTAGTGATCTCAAAAACGCTTTCAAATGATATATCATTATTACATTTGATTTGTGTACATTTTTTATAATTGGTTATTTCATAAAGCATTATTAAAATATTCAATATCATATTATCTGAAATCAAAATTTTAAGACTCGTATTAATCTAATAATTAATCTCATTTGTGTGAAAATTTTGTTTCTAGTGGAAAATTTCAGTAGAACACAACATTTCAATGAAATATCACATTTTGTTTCCCCGCTAATTAATATCACATTCTTTTTGGTGTCTTACAAATTTTCAATCAAGACTCCTCCTATTTATACTAATCTATAAGCAAAGTGAATAGTCAGTTAGTCACCATTAATACAACTTAAAAATGTTCATGCATGAATGAGATAGCTATATTATTGAACAACATTATCATGTTCATATTCATCAACTCAGGACGTACTGGGATCGAATACTATCAGCAATAATTTGACAAAATTAGAAAATAATTCATGGGGCCACAGGGTCGCGGGCGTAAGATCGTATAAAAAGGCTGACCCGGGTTCGTGGAGATTAATCCGACTGGAGTTGGAAAACTCCCGATTATCAAAAAAAAACTTATAATAGAGTGTTTGAACTTAGCTTGAGTTTTAACATTTATTTATTGAACAAAACTAATTCTCCAATGTATCTAATTCAACAACTCCAACCATTTCAAGAATTATGTGGTTGATCATCAATGTTCATCTATACAAGATTATAAAAAGATACTAACAAATAGTTGCATGCAATTTCAAAATTTAAGGTACAACTGTTAATTTTTACTTTTTAATTTAAACAAATTTCGATCGTTTGGTATTATTGGATTGATTTTGAATGTTTTTATTATTTAGGTTAAAGGGTCAGTTTCAATGGACTTGTGTGTTTTTTACTAGTTAATTGACATTTTTTACTAGTTAATTGATTTTTGTTTTTCTTCTTGCATTCTGATTCATTTGTTTATATTTTTATAGCTTAATGTTATGTGTCTTAATTATTTTTATTTCAAATAATGAAACATCATTTATTAGTTGGATTTAATTATTGATTATGTTATAAAGTATCATTTATTTTATTTACTATCACCTTATTTATAACAAAAAAAAAATTGAGACCTTTAAAAGACTTATTAGTATAATAAATATCCTTCCGTCCAAATTTATTTGTCCTAATTTCTTTTTTGATTTGTTCAAATTTATTTGTCTTCATCTTTGTTTTTTAATGCTATTTTGACCTCACTTTTCTTATACTAACCTCATTTAATTTTAACTTTTTTTTATTAAAAGCAACTGTGATATAAATCGAAAAAAGTAATACTATTAATTTTGATGAAAAACATAATCCTACTTATTTTTTCCCTTCTCTCGTTTATTTTATTGTTTCAAGAAAAAATTAGAAAACTAAATATATAATACAAAAAGACGATAATAGAAAATTTAAGATATGTAATTTGGAGATAATGTTTTTTTTAAAATAGACTGTACTTGACAAGTAAACCTGGACGAATGAAGTAATTATTTATTTTATTTTCGTTTGATAAAAATATTTAATGTAATGGGTATTTAGATATTCCTGAGTTAACAGAGGGGTGTGTGTATATTTATTATATGGAAATTTCTGTAGAGCTCAAAACATTTCAATGGAAATATCACATTTTCTTTTCTCCCAAAACCCAACTGGTCTCTCTTCGTTGTTCTTGCTGGCAATGAAAGAATCTTTACCCAAAATCAGTCAGTTCTGTAGAAATTCTTTTCGTATTGAGAAAATGAAAAAGAATTTCAAGAATTATGTTACTGATCATCAATGTGCATCTGTACAAAAGTATAATAAGGTCAAAAATTGTTGCATTGAAGTCAAGAAATTAAGGTATATCTGCTAATTGTTCTCCTCTATTTAATTGTAGGGGAATTTATTCTGGTATTATTAAATTGATTCTGAGTGTTTTTTGATTGTTTAGATTAAAGGGTCAGTTTCAATTGACTGGCTTTTTGACTAGTTATTTGACATTTGTTGGAATTTTAGTACATTGGGATTGAGTAATTTTTTGTTGAGTTCATATCTTAGGTTTAACTGATGTTTTTTTTATATTAATTATTATTATTTCTGATGCATTTGTTTATGCAAATTCTCACATTTTCATTTAAATATGGGATCCATAAGTCAAGGTTCAAGCTGATAATTTGGGGTTTAACTGGGGGGGAGAGAGAGAACAAATCTTTGAAACGAGGAAAGGTTTATCACACATGACAGAAGGTCTCTCTCTTTCTCTCTCCAAATTGTGTCTTTTTTTTATGATAAGAAGATGATAATTTATTTTAGTATTTTTAGTTTTTTTCCTGGCTCTGCTGTTATTAGGGGAATGTTGAACTGAGGAAGGTCCATGTGATTCCTTAATAATGTTAGTTTGTTAGGTTCCAAGAACTACTAAATCCACATTTTATAATTACCATCAAATTTAGTATTACTTGCCTAAGCCTGCATTTTGTGTCCCCCCCCCCCCTCCTATAGATGTGACTATTATGAGGATATTTGGTACAAGCTTGAAATTTATATATTCAGAGCTAGCAGAACTGTTGGCTTAATATTAATAGACTTTTTTGTTTAATTAACTTTTTTTTCAAAGCATATTTTGAAATGTACAATAAGATTAAAAGTAAATCGAATTATTAAAATTATTGTACTTATGTACAACTTTTAAACAAAATGGGCAGCACCGTCCGCTACAAGTCTGCATTTTTACATTTTAGAACTTGAATTCATTTTATTTTTCGCCTGAAGTTGGGGAAATTTCAACTGCTGACGTTGAATAGTTGAATCAGAGGGACTTCTGTTGACTGTCTGTTGCCTAAACAGAACTGGGGGAGGTTTTATTGTCACTAACTTGAGAGTTAATAAGTATTTAAGGTCTCTTCCCCTTTGTTGTTCGCATACTTTCCTGGGCTTTTCTAAATCTTTAATCCACTGACCACTATTCTTATTTGTCATACCTTAGTTTAGAGGTTAGCTTAAGTTGATTTCTACCACATTGTTTCTTATGTTTGCTTTGTGTGCTTGGAATGAGGTTACGCTTCATTGAAATTCTTTTAAACTCCCCACTAGGATTTCATTTACTTCTTTTATCATTGTGCGGGATTTCATTAAATTTAAACTACTTCGACTGGTATATGTCTTCCTCGGGATTTCATCTTTGCTCTTTCTAGTAATTGGAACTACATTATCACATACAACATACTCCTGCATTCTGAACTCTTATACGTTCTACATTTTATGGATCTGAAGTTGTGAAAACTGATTCTTTCAGGTGGCGCTATAAGTTTGGTTGAATCAGCTGCATTATTCATCTACCCTTTAGATTTTTGACCCTTATTATCATGGCCGAGGATGGTGTTGTGCATTCCCCACATAGGAAATGGAAGATGCCTCTTTTCGTTTTCTTCAGAGATGCAAGGTACTGTTTTAATATGTTTCATTTGCAAGTTTATTCTGAAGCTATGCTGTTTGTATGTCAAGACAGAGATATTGCGAATCTTTCTGCTAATTATCATTTCTTGATGAAAGCTCTACTCTCGGAAGCTGTTTGTTTTAGATTGATGCTTAGTAGAATGATATTCTTCTTTTACTATTTTGAGACCAATCAAACTTTGAATCATTTATGTTTTGATGATTTGAATCTTTATTGGTTATTTTGGACGACTGTTGTCTTTATGATGGACAAATGTAGAGAAAGTTTGCTCTCCTAATATTGGTGCTTGTTTTGTGCATTGCTTTATAGGCTTGTCTTCAAAATGGACGCACTTGGATCAGAGATATTACGTATTGCATTTCCAGCAGCATTGGCATTAGCTGCTGACCCTGTGGCTTCTCTAATTGACACAGCGTTCATTGGCCGTTTAGGTAAGCCTTTGTGTTCTCAGTTTGTCCGAGTGAATTTATGTTAAGCTCTTGAAATAGGTGTAATATTTTACATCCTTAAATGTAACGGTATTTTAATCTCTCCTAGACCGAGTGTTCTCCTGTTGTTGTTCGCCGTTCATCAAGTAACTTTTGGTCTCACGATGAGAGAGATAGACACACCATTACATCTAAGGTAGTGAATATTCACACATCGGAATAAGGGAAAATTACTTTTTGATGTCTTACTAGTATGCTTCTGTATCTGCTTCATCACATTTTGTAGAATGAGATGCCTTATCTAGCTACTGGTTTTTTTAGATTAACGAGAAGTTTTTTTTTATTATGTTAGCTTGTTTTACAAACTTAGGTTGAAATCAATTTTTCGCCTTTTTGGATAGGTTCGGTGGAGATTGCTGCTGTAGGAGTTTCTATTGCTATTTTCAATCAAGCATCAAAAGTTACCATATTTCCTCTTGTCAGTATAACAACTTCTTTTGTTGCTGAGGAAAATACTGTAGGAAGAATAACTTCAGAAGTGCAAAAAGTTGACAACTCTGAGAAAAGTAATGTCAAGAACAATGGAATCGAAGCGTTAAAACCGGAAGATGTTATGCTTGAGAATATGGAAAAGGGTTCAGCCACAGAGAGTGAAACAAAAGAATCGACGGCAGAAGGTGGTAGTTTTTCTTTCTCTCTCCATGTTTTTTTTATAATTAGGAACTAGGATAAATTAAAGACCAATAAGTCTAGGAAAGAGACTCCCTTACTGAGCCAGAAATTAAAAGTGATTCTTATGAATGTTTGTTATCACTTAGTTACGTGTTAACAAGTTATTTGCTGGTTTTCTGCAGAAAGTTCCAGCACAACTGCAAATAAGTCTGCAAATGTTACTAGTAGTAATTCTAATAGTACTCAACTTAAAAGTGAGAAGCAAGTTATTCCTCCAGCAAATACCCTAGTGACTCCACTTAAAAGTGAGAAGCCGCATATTCCTTCAGCATCTACGGCATTAATTATAGGAGCTGTACTTGGCCTCGTCCAAACCCTATTTCTCATATGTCTAGCAAAACCGTTACTGGGAATTATGGGTGTGAAATCGGTAAGTCTCCTACTGGATTCTTCGAGGGTCTAATTTGTTTTTTTGTCAAGTGGTGGCTGTCTAAATAATATTCGCATGCACTTTTAATCATTTACCATTGTGGTATAAGATAATTTTTGTGAAAAAATAACAGAACTAAATTCTGTCCCCTTTCCTTTTCATTAATGTTATAGGGATCACCTATGCTAGGCCCAGCAAAAAGGTACTTGACACTAAGATCACTGGGCGCTCCAGCAGTTCTTCTCTCTTTGGCCATGCAAGGAGTTTTTCGAGGTTTCAAAGATACCAAAACTCCATTATATGCCACTGGTAAAGATTATTTTATTTTGAATCCACTCCTCATGAAGGATAATTTTTTATGCACTGCCATTTTATATATGGAACTGTTTAAAGTGTGTTACTGCTCTTTCATGCACAGAATAAGTTCATAGCATACAGTGTTGTGAAACATGCAGAAAGTTCAGTACTTCATCAACTAGAAAATAATTTATGATTAGGGTTATTACTCTATATTAAGTTATCTTTCAATGCATAAAGTTCAATTGATTAGGGAGGGTTATTACTCTATATTTATTTAAAACTAATAATCTTATGAATGAATGACTAGAAAATAATTTGTGTATAGCACTAGGAGCGTACCACAAAGCATATGTCTTAGGGCTTTGCCCGTGTCTATTTGAAGGGGCACCTTGGCATGGAATTAGGTTATGTGGTTTCGCCTTGATGATCCTGAAGTTTAAAGATTAATTGTCGAAAAATCCTTACCACAATCAGCATTTAATTGTAAGACCATTTCTCAGAAATTATGTATCTGAATTAATCTTTTTGGTAAATTTGATTTATAAAAAGTGACCATGTTCCAGGCATGATGACAAAAATATCAAAAATACTGAGAATTTGATACCATAGGTGATGATGTTTTTACAGATTTATATTTATATTAGAGCATCTTATATATTGTGGTTTTGTACTGTAAAATGTCACATATCTAGGAAAAAGCTTGTCTAACTCTAACAGCTTTCTTATAAAAGGGTTTTTATATTCATCTAAGCCCGCTGCATCTTTAATATAGTTGCAGGAGATCTAGCAAATGTTGTTTTGGACCCCATTCTTATCTTTGTTTGCCATATGGGAGTTGGTGGTGCAGCAATTGCACATGTGCTGTCCCAGTAAGTATAATTATTCCCTTTGCCGAATATTTTCACTTATTTCCTTCAAAATTCTTGATGACTAGAGCATTTGACTTGTTTATCTTATGTTTTAATTTTCATTGCAGGTACTTAATTTTGGTGATCCTCTTCTGGAAATTGATGAAACAAGTTGACCTAGTACCTCCAAGTATGAAAACTTTGCAGTTTGGTCGGTTTCTGAAAAATGGTAAGGGTATTTGTGCATAATATACCAGGAAGTTTATGGATACTTGAATTTCAGTGGCATAAACATATGATATTATTGGCTAGCTGCCTCATCTGCATCAGACTTTTATAGTGAACAAATACTAATATAACTCGTGATCGTAAACCACTACTCTAAATATAGAATAGGACCGCATATCACTTCCCAGCAAAGGATCCGCCATTACAAATATAATGACAGTACTAGTGTTCAATTATAGTACCTGTTACTTTGTCCTCTCCATATTCGCATAGAATTAGATGGATTTGATGCTCACCTTCATTATCCATTTTGTTGATCAAGCCTTATGAACTAGCTGCTTGTTAAAGTGCGTACTTAACTTGTAACTAATTCATTTGTCTAATAAAAGTAATATAGAAAGATTACAAAGTCCCTCTTGTTTGTTTGAATGGTGAATAATTATATTCCCGAGTTTCAAATTTCTGGTGTACATTTTACACGGATTTTGAATACTTATTGTCAACTCTTCTTGCTTTTGTTGGTGACTAGAAATTGTGAGTTTCACTTTCCCCTATTAACTTTCTCTACTTGCATAAACGCAGGATTTTATTTATTAGGAAGGGTAATAGCTGCAACATCATGCGTCACTTTAGCTGCATCATTGGCCGCAAGATTGGGTTCAACTCCTATGGCGGCATTTCAGATTTGCTTACAGGTCTGGATGACATCGTCTCTTCTAGCTGATGGTTTGGCTGTTGCGGGACAGGTAACTACTTCATGTTGATAAATTAAAAATCATTAAGGAATTCAAGAAAATACTTCATCAATTCATATTGTGTGTTCTCTCCATCCCACTCGTCTAGGCCATCCTTGCTTGTGCATTTGCTGAGAAGGACTATCGGAAGGCAACAACTGCTGCCTCCCGAGTATTACAGGTTTGCTTCTCTAATATTTCCACGTCCATTTGCTTTATATTCTGAAAATCGCGATCATATAGCAACCTCCTTCTGTAAAAATTACTTGATGACATCGCGATCATATAGCAACCTCCTTCTGTTTAGGATAATACTAAGGGTCTCAAATGATGTGGCATTGAATTAAACAAATGATGTTTTATGACATAGCCAATCACAAGAGATACAGTCAACCAATGTAACGGTACCACATTATTTTAGACAAAAAAATTGAGACCTCTAGCATTTATCTTTCTGGATATGCTTTTGCATTTGTTGCTGTTTCCAAAATTTCATGCTCAGTTGAGAATTCTCTTTTGCAGATGGCATTTGTACTGGGTTTAGGTCTCAGTCTTATTGTAGGACTTGGGTTGCAGTTTGGCTCTGTAGTCTTTTCGAATGACAAAAATGTTCTTCGCCTCATAAGTATAGGCGTCCCGGTAATTCTCTTTTCCAAGAACACGAAAGACATTCCTTCTAAATCCTTAATATTTCACTTTTTTATAACGAATTTTTGCAACGTCAGTTTGTAGCAGCTACACAGCCAATCAATTCCTTAGCCTTTGTTTTCGATGGTGTTAACTTTGGAGCTTCTGATTTTGCTTATTCTGCATACTCTATGGTATGTTGGCAAGTCATTCACATATATTGTACACTTACCTCTATATATTTACTCCCATCTTTATTTATATATTCGTATTTCTTCAGCTTCTAGTAGCTATAGTGAGCATTGCCTCCCTGTTTGTTCTCTCTAAAAGTAGTGGTTTTGTTGGAATATGGCTTGCTTTGACCATTTATATGAGCCTCCGCACGTTTGCAGGCGTCTGGAGGTAAATTTCTGTAAATAGTATGCCCTGAAGCTGATTGAACTGAGAGAATTCATGCATGTTTTGACTAAAAATTAATATATTGTCTGCAGAATGGGGACTGGAACTGGACCCTGGCGCTTTCTCAGGGGCCGATTGCAAGCCTAGGATGATTTTTTTTTGGTTTACTTTCTAGTGGCTGTCATATTGTATGTATTATGGAGAGATTACTTCTGCTCATTTCCTATTGTTGTCTGTAATCTGAATAATAGCAGCATTAGTAATACACTCACTTCACTTTTCTCCTCTGAATTTAGCCTATGCAACTCATTTATGGCTCTCAACACCTTCTTTGTGCATGTTATAAATCAACAGAAATGCAAGAAAACCACTTTCCTGACTGGCAAAATATGGGCTGCATGATTTTTTTTTTTTTTTTTTTTTGGAAGGGAGGTATTGGTGTTCAGATCTTACCATGATTAACTATACATCTTTATAATGTAACACTTGTTATTTATTTATTTATTTATTGAGACCATGATTAACTAAACATCTTTATATTTACCATGTTAGGTCTCAATTATTTATTTAGTGAGACGTAACATTATCATGGATGAAGCTACATGTACGACAAAAATATTTTTTATATATATGATGTAATAATTTTTTTTGTGGGTGTAATTTAGTAATTTGAGCTCATTGATTTATATATATATAATAACAGATGAATTTTGAAAATTTTCTACACCCACAAAAAGATTCCACCATCATTAATTGTACATATGCGGCAAACCAACAAATAGTGGGAGACATGCCACCTGAACAAACCATACCAAATCCCTCAATACAGAAATTACACTATATAGAGAGGAGTTTCCTATAGATGTGCAATTTTCTAAAAATAAATAAATAAATAAAAATTGATGCTGATTGATGTGGTTAATGTCTCTTGAAACCAAGCAAAACCAAAAAAGTATTGCCGACCATTTAAAGGATGACACTTTTTTAGTCATCTTTCTTTATTATCAACAACCTTTTTGTCATTCCTCGAGACCCTGTTTGCTTACAAATACAATAAAGTCGACTCAGCAACCCGATAACCAGGTCATCGATTTTACTGGTTCCTGCCTCTCTCTTTTTTTTTTCTTTTTTCTTTTTTTGCTAATTTAAGTCTTTGAATTTGATTGAATATATCATCGATTGAGTTTTGAGTTATGATCATGATTTAATATTTTTTTTTTTATAGAAATTTAGTATTTATTTGAATTGTACAAAGTAAATATTGTACAAATAGATTTAGTTTTTTTTTTATTGAATTTGATTGAATGTATCCTAGAGATGTTTATTATTTGTGTTTGATTTTATTACTATTGAGTTTTGATTTTTGAGTTATGATCATGATTTAATATCTTTTTTTTAATATAAATTTAGTATTTATTTGAATTGTATAAAGTAAACATTGTACAAATATGTTTAATTTATTTTTTAGATAAATTGATTAATTTTACATATTTACTAAATATTTTATATAATAATTAATATATTTAATTATTTATTACATATTAATAGCGTCACTTAGTCAAATAACGGTCCGACCACAAATATGAGCAAATTTTAAAATTCGATAAATTACTCGAAACTCTTCAAATTATAATTTTCCTATTGATACTTGGATAATATTTGTTTGAAAAGTTCAAACTGCTCGGACTCGATTTGAGATTGTGTTTGACTCGGTAGCTAAACGAGTCTCAATCAAGTCTTATTTTATACTCGATAAATTTTGTGAACCAAATTTAAGCAAATTAATACTCGGCTCGACTTGATTCATTTTGAAATTCGACTTGGACCGACTAGCTCAATCGATTCTATCAGGTACAATTTAGCCCGATTGAATCAGTTTGATCAAAATTCAGATTAAACCGATTAACCACTGATTGAACCGAATAGTTAACCGATAAAACCAATTAAATTAACCCAGTAAATTAATTTTTATTATTTTTTGAACCAATTTTTTTTAATATTAAGATTAACCACATTTAATAATATTTTAACTTTATTATATTTTAATTCATAAAAAATAAGATTTTTTAAAATTTTATTCATAATATATTTGTATATATTTATGACATCACCAGTTCAAATACATCCACCCGATAATTTTTTCGATTCAATAACTGATCAAGTCTAAAAACATTGAGTAAGACTAATAGCATCTTCAACAGCATCTTCAACCACTTTAAGATACTCAAATAGGTGAGTCACATCAAAAAAATTCCTCTCCAACAGTCTCTTCATCCTTAATCATCAAATCTACAACCTCCCTCCCTACTCTTCAAATCTAAAACCTCCTTCAATTAAAAATTAAGAACATTTATTAAGCTTGATGAGTTTGACTGTACAGCACATTAAATTAAAAAAAAATAATAAAACACAAAATATTAAAATAACAAAAAATATTCTTCAAATTACTACGTAAGTCAACAAACTTCAATTTAAAAAAAAATTATTAGTACTCTTGAAGATGCTCTAAGAATATCTCATAAGCTCCCTAGGGGAAAAATAAATAACAATAAAAGTACACAATAATAACTTTTATTTCATTTTCACATTACAATATGAAATTAACATATTGTTGCTTTCCCCTCTTCTACATAAACCACTTGACTCTCAAAAATGCATTCTTAAACTACAACTTAACACATTATGACCATGGCCAACAATGGCCTACTAAATACATTTTGTTTCTTTCTTTTTCTGCACTCGGTCATTTGGTTAAGGTAAGGAAATAAGGAAGAAAATTAAGACAAACATACATGAACTTTCAGCTTTAATGGGGTAAAATTTTCTAAAGAGAGAATACAAGGTAAAAAAATTAATCCTAGAGTTATGAGACACAGGAAGAGACTTACCCAACCTGTACTATGTTTCTTTAATACAGGCTATACAGCCCATTTCTCCATCATACTCTGACTTCTGCTGTGAAGAATTAATGATAAAAATTGAATATCCAGCTGAAACTTCAGACTTCCTTTGTACCCTTTCCCGCAACTTCACAGATTGCTGTTATCTCTTATCAAATTGAATCCTTCCCCACCAGCCAAAAAGTGGCCCAAAAAATATATACTTCTGCTGCTAAGCATTGTTTATTTCAAACTGAATATTAATTCATCTTTTTACTAGACTACGAGCTGATCAAGCTGCATCTGCTCAAGCCAAGCTCCTAAAACTGAATGATCAACGGACTCGACTTGTGCATTAGTTTTCAAAACCTCACCGGATGTTGCAGCACTAGTAGTAACTGGAACTGGAAGTACATCTTTCATCTCTGGTGGTGATTCCTTCACAAGAGATTGAACCCATGACAAATCGGGTTCCTCTCCATTCTTATTGAACTCAAATGAAGACGACCTTGGCAACCAACCAAGTTCATCTCCATTAACGGACCAATCAACTTTGCCATTTGGAGAGCCCCACTTGGACCAAGAAGAATTCACGGGAGATCCAACTATGGATGAATTGTTGGCCCCGAGATCACGGGAGCTGAGGCTACGTAGCTGTTGATGCTGAAGATCACGCTGAGCGAAGGCAGAGAGCCGAGAACCCATTGGAGAGATAGGCTCCACGCTTCTAGGTGACATTCTTCCGGGAGATGAAACAACAAATGAAGCCTGCAACAGATGATCAACATTTTTGGGAGAGAATAAGTTAGTATTGATAGGTGAAAGCGTGTTCTGCTGCTGCTGGAATTGATTGAGAACAGCTGATCTCTGTGATGGAGAAAAAGCAGCAGATGCAGCAGCCTGATCAGAGTATCGGGGAGAAGCAAGCTCAGCAGAAAATAGCTCTTCAAGGTTTGAAGGAGTTAGTGTTTTAGATCGACTAGAGCGGTTCAAGGAGACAGAATTGGGACGAGACTGCGAGAAGCAGGCCAAGTCATTTAAAAGAAGTTGCTGGGCATCAAAATCCTGCAACAAATGCAAATCCTCAGGTGGAATGTCTCGGGCACTAAGGGACGATCGCAAGCGACTTGATTGCAGGTTGCTTCCAGGGAGATGAAGGGTAGGAACATTTGGCTGGGGCCAAGCCATAGATGAGTGCGAAACACCATTAACACTGTTAGCCGATGGAGACATGGGTTGATTGAATGCAGAAGGTGACATAACAGAGACTGACGAGGGAGAACCAGGAAAAAGGCTCAAGGCAGCAGCCATGTCCATGGCACTCGCAGCAGATGCAGCCGACCGAGGAGAAGATACAGCAGACCCAGTTGATACATACAAGGGACGAAGCTCCTCGTGCGTGTGGGCAAAAAAACAAACCCGCCTTGCACAGCTAGTGCCATCCTTGCAGAGCCGTGTTCGGTATTGAGCTGGGTGTAGCCAGCACTCAAAAACACCATGGGCATACTCACACATATCCCCTCGCCTACAAGCACCTTTCCGAAAGTCTGGGCATGGTACACAGCTGTAATGGTACTTTCTTGGATCTCTTCTTCGAGCATTCTCCCCTGGGTGGACAAAAGGGCACTCAGTCCAATCATGTGAGTAAGCCCTCGAACAAGGCCTGACCTTGAATGAGAACATACGGAACTCATCAGTTGAATATATGCTGTTCTTGATATCTGGGAGAGAAGGATCAATAGGGTATTCTTTCTTCTCTGACACAGAACCTGCAGGAACATCATTGAACTTTGACATCATTGGAGAAGATGCTATATCTGAAGGAGAACAAGGGGACCCATTTTCTGGTGACGAAGAGAGGCTTGGTGAGGAGTAGTTCAAATCAGTGATGGATACACAAAGCTTGCACTCATCAACTGAGCCATCGGAAATATTATTCAGTAACATCTCCTCAAGAGATGCTCTCACACCCGGGAGCTTTGGAGGGGCAACAATCACGTCAGCTGCACGCTGACCATTTGTATCCTCTATATTTGGATCAGCACCCATTGACAAAAGCAGTTTAACAACATCGACAGCATTAACAGAGCCCCCAGAAGCAGCACAGTGAAGAGCAGTACACTTGTCTGGGCCACAGGCACGATTTACATCAACCACAGGCTGAGAAACAATCATCTTAATTACATCAAGGCTACCATATGTAGCAGCAACCATCAATGGAGTTCTATCCTCAAGAACTATTTGTTTCGACCCTTTCTTCCGGACATACCAAAGTCCAATCTCATCAACTGCAGAAGAATTCTGCTCTACAAAACTCTTAAAAGCCTCAAAATCATTGTTGGCGGCAAATTCAAGTAAACTGGAAAAAGAATCTTCAGTCTCAACAGACAACCGACTCATGTCTTGTTTGTTAGATTTACGTTCTACAGTTGATTGAGATGATTTTTTTGTAGATTTTGACTCCGGCACACCACACATGCTTTATTCAGCTGCAACAACAAAAAGCAATTAGACCAAAAACACCATCCAAAATTCAAAATTCCATCACAGACCAGATTCCATTGGCGAGTCAAGACACAAATGATGCTTCACGTATAAAAACACATCCAATAAAACATATAACAAGTAAAGCCAAATTTGCCAACAAAAACACTTCAGAATAAATTGAATTTCTCACAGAACAAACTGTCGGAAGTATCTCTCTTAAAACAGAAAATTTTTGAGAATCCATGAAGGATCTAATAAATTCAAGCTCAAACAAAAGGATCTAATAAATTAAATGGTCATCTGATCAAAAAAGTCAACTAGACAACTGCCCAATAAATATCTAAAACAATTCTCTGCAAGGCATGAGAGAAACTAATGGCACCATAAATTAAAACAAAAAAGTATTATATTGTTTCGGGAAAGAAAACTTCCAATCAACACCATTTATCTTTTAGGAAACTGAAATTTTCACGTATTAAAATGATATTTCCACTGGGGGCCCTCAAACATAAATAGCGGGGGTGTGTCTTACCTCCATGCTAGGGAGATTCATGTTTTCACATGTGAAAATATCAGTTTCCTATCTATAACTACTGAAATAAATAAAATTCATTCATGAACTTTTAATTTTTAGGCAAGCTCAGATTAATTGCAAAAAAAAGATTTCACATTTATTCAATTTTCCTCCTTTTTTTCTCCATAACACACTAATTAGTAGATATATACACGATTAGTAAATTAAAACACACATTCATATACAAATTCAATAATTAACATACACAGGGTTAAAACAATAAGTCACCAATCAAACTATAAACTAAACAACTAGTCAAAACTAACGATCAAACTAATTTACTGAAACACTGAGCTCGTATCACTATCTAAAGTTGCTATACATAAACAGAAACATGTCGGAACAACTTACCAAATATCGGAAACAGAAAAAAACTAAAGAATACGCCTTTAAATTTTCTCAGATCTAAAGACAGAGCACTCGAGGATCTGACAAAAAATGGAAGCAAATCCCCTCCAACTCCATTATCCAAGTTACTCGAAAACGATAGATACAGATATGTTTGAAAATCTCGCCTATTCGATACAACCGAGGGAGGAGAGAGAAAGCGAAAGCTTGTAGAGAGAGAAAGAGTGGAAAGTGTGAAGTTTTAGAGAGAGAAAGAGCGTTTGTGTAGCATCTCAAAATTGAAATGAAATGGAAATGAATTTGGGGTGAATTTGAATTTGAGGGGGTGGAAATGGTATTGAAATTTACGTGAAATGAGGTGGAAATGAGGATGAAATGAAAAAGATTATTTAAACAAATGGGGGGCGGCGACGGGTTTTGCCGGTGAGATGAAAAGGGGTTTACAGGTCAACTAGGTGGAGTCAATAGAAGGGAGTTACCTGCTGAAGAGGTTTGGTAGGTCAGTGAGACTTTGGTTTATTTAACGGGATTGGAAGGAGGTCTTCGCGTCCGCCAATGGGATGATGAGAGAGAAAATAAAGGCGGACGTATGTCATTTATAAAATTAAGATTGAATTGTGGCAAATCAAAGTAAAAAAAGGCGTGAAGACTGAAGAGCGTCGAGGTTTACTTTTATTTGTTTTTTCCTCTTTTTCTTTATTTCTTTTTTTAACGAATCTTGCAAGTTTATATGTAAAAAAAAAAATTAGAGAATTACGTAGATAGTTATCGTTGATAAAATTTTAATAATATATTTAATATAATAAGTTAATTTTATAATTTTATCAAATCTCGTGTGTCGTAATTCGACTGAAAATTCTCGCAATACATAATAAAATTCTATTTTAATTATGTCATTTTATTTTATTATATTTTTCATGTAAAAATTAAGTGTTATCATTTAATCTCATGTTTATTTCTGTTTTTATATAAAAGTATGTTCACTATTTTACGTGAAATTTAATTATGAGCTGAGTGTTTTTTTTTTCTCTTTTTGTTTAATTATTGATATTATATAATAGTGATAATGTATTTAATTATAAGATTATATTATACTTTTTAAAATAGAACTTCAAAAAACAAATAATAAAAGTCGGAAGGTGTTTGGAGAAATAAACTTCAAACGATGTTTAGGAATGTAAAACTTTTATATTATGAATTGAAATGTTTTCACAAATAAAGTAATTGTTGAATAAAGTTCAGCTTGAAAATGCCGAAATTTGGACTTTGGTTGCTCTTCGTTTCTCTAAAGAGTGTCCATGTTTCAAAATTATTGTGAAGAGTGACGAAAGTAGAGTTATTGATCGATTAAATAAACTTTTGTCATTCGAAGTATTACTTAATTTACACAAGCGACTATAAATTATAAAAATTAATAATAATAACCCTTAATGCTGCGTTTGGATCGAATGAATAAATGTATGAATGGAATGACTCATTCTTATAGAATAAAAAAAATTATGTTTGGTTGCGATTGGAATAAATTGAATCATCTTTTTTTTGTTTGTTATTTTCGACTGAAATTTAACATTCTTGCCCAAGATTTTATGTCCAAAGTCTTGTGAGTAGTTTTTTTTATCATTGAGTCATGAGGGCATTGGAGGAGAGAAAGTATGGAATAACTCATTCCAACTAGAATGGAATAAATCATTCCAATCTCCATTTCATTCCTTCAATCCAAACATATCATAAGTATATTTAAATAAATAAAAGTGACCCTCCAGCCATAACTTTGGCCAGAATACTGATGTGTAACGACAAAAATAATGTATTTATATTATTTTAATACTTTTTAATGTATTTAAAGTCAATTTAACTGTTTTTTCTTATATCGAACAATACATTTAAATAGTATAAGCACGTATATACTACTTAAAATAAATAAAATTTACTGCAAGTTATCACATTACACATAAATAATTAATTTCATTAATTATATAATTAAATTTAATAATTTACTCAAATAAAATAGTTAACTCCACTAATTAACTTAAATAAAATAACTAACTTAATTAATTAATTCAAATAAAATAATTAACTTCGCTAATCATTCAAGTAAAATAAATAAAGTTATTTTTTTTAATTAATTAATGATATTAATTATTTTACTTACCACACATTATCATACAAATTATTTTATGTGTAGTGTTATAATTTGTAGTGAATTTTATTTATTTTAAGTAGTATATACATGCTTATACTATTTAATTGTATTATTTTATATAAAAAAATATAATTAAATGACTTTAAATATATTAAAATACATTAAAATGTATTAAAATACGTATGTTTATATTATTGTTTTGTTTTTTTGTTATTGTGTTTTTCCCTTAATTGTTATTTTGTATTAATTAATAGGGTTAGTTATTTTAGGTTAATAGTTGAGCTAATTATTTTATTTTATTTTATTAGTTTGATAAATTATTTTATTTGAATTAGTTAGTGAGTTTTAATTATTTAACTTAAACTATTTATTTTATTTTATTTAGTTAATAATTTTTAATTATTGTATTTGAATTAAGTTAGTATTTTGATTGTATTTGATAATTAATCGTATAGTCAACATTTATTGTACACTTTTTATACGGTCAAATTGTATATTATATCACATGAATGACACTGCCGGTATTCCGGTCAAAATTAGGATTGGAGTGTCACTTTTGCTTACTTGGAGGTTGCTATTATTTATTTTTATAGTTTAGGGTCACTTGCGTAAATTAGGTAATACTTTGAAGTACAAAAGTATATTTAACCCATATATATATATATATATATATATATATATATATATATATATATTGCAATTATATGAATTGTTATCACTATTGAACTGCTAAAAAACATTATCTTTGACAAAACACAGGATAACATCAGTTGTCTATATTTTTTTAAATCTTAAATAGTGTCTAAAACAATATAATATTATTATATTACTAAATGCAGTTTTTTGTCAAATATATCGTTTATATAATCTTTGACCCAAAAAAAAAGGAAAAAAAAGTTATCTCTATATTGTTAATTTTATACTCCCCTTTCTAACATTAAAAAAAGACCCTCATTTGTTAAAAAAATATCACAAAAAGAATTCTCTTTCTATTCCCTTTATTTCTTTTTATTTGTCGTTGGAGAGAAATTTTTTTGTTTCTTTTTATTTATCGTTTGTAGATTTCAAAAAAGTATTAATGTTTAATTTTTCATATTATTCTTTATGCTTAAAGGCTATATTCTATTTCTCTCTTATCTTTTCAATAAATTTTAAGAGACTAATATTGAAATTTTATACTTAATTTAGTCAATCAGACAAAATATTAATTAACTTAAAACGTCAATTAAAAAAGAACAGAGGGAATAGCATAAAATGTCACTATATACTCAAATTTATCACAATTTCATTCTGTCATGGGGATAGTGTCAGGACGACTTGATTTCAGGGAGAACGTCGAGACACCATTGGGACGCGAGATCAGCAGATCTTACTCAATACTTAACTATCAATTTATTATCATAATGATAAGTAAAAATATATCATTAATATTTGCAAATTGTCTAAGCGATAGTTTTCACTGTATCTATGAGTTTTTTAAGGAGTAAAGTACAAAAGTGATCATTGTACTCTTAGTATATTTGGATATTGTGCCCCTTTTTGTTGGTCAATGCAAAATAAACTCTTTATTATATAAAAATTTGGATAACAAACCTTTAGGTGACAACTGATGATTGACCATCCTATTTGGCAATGAAGACGTGTAAATAAGTCAAATTAAGACTAAAAATTTTGTTTCTGTCAATATTTGAACTCAAAACTGTTAGTTTCCAAATGCACGTTAGTTATCTAGAAGGGGGGTTGAATAGATATTTTTAAAAAAATTTCTTTTAAAATACTTTGTCAGTATTGATTATACTGACAGCAGCAGAATATATGTTTTGTTCCCCTTCAAGATATTGCAGTTAAGGTTTGATAAGCAGTTATGACAGTTATAGCATATATAACAGTTATAGCAGTTAATGAGAGACAATGAGACACAAAGTTTTAAGTGATTCAGAGCACACAAGGCTCCTAATCCACTCTTCTACTCCACGAGTAGAAAATCCACTAAGGATGTCTCTTACAACTGAATCACTTAGATTCCTTCAAGGCCAGCAGCCCTGGAACTTCTCTTAGTTCACTTAGAACTCTTCAAGTCCTCTGACTTGGTACTTCTCTTAGTTCACTTTTGAACTCTTCAAGCCCTCTGACTTGGATATACTCTTAGTTCACTTTTGAACTCTTCAAGTCCTTTGACTTGGTTCCTCACTTGGATTGACAGTTGTTGTTGAGGAGTGTTACTCAGTTGCAATTAAGCATTCGTTCTGAAGAACTGAGTAACAAAGCAAGATTTCCTCTTTCAGGATCGTAGAGTTGATCGTTGAGTGTTCTTGAGTTTTTCTCTTGATAATCTTTCTTTTTGTATCTTGCTTGCTTAGTTTGAATCCTTGTCTGATTTCCTTATAAAAGAGCCATTCAAAATATGTCCGTTTGAATGCTCCCGTTGCTGCATTTAATGCTTCAGACGTTTCTGTGCAGTTGATGTTGACATCCTGCTTTCCTGCTGCACTGCCGTCTGGCCCACTGACATAGCAGACTGCAACTTCACCTAACACTTGAAAAGGTGTTTTCTGCAGGCAGTTTAGTCCTTTCCTTAGCTTCTTCAATACGCTTCTTCGATTTGAACTAAGGATGAATATGGAATCATTGGGACTATCAAATTGTCAACGGTTATTAGCCTTTCTTCATTTGTTGCTCTTCCTCCCTTCATCAGAACTACGATCTTTGATGCTGACTGGAGAAGCACTACGATTATGATTATTGTACCATAATCGTTGTGTGTTGGCTTGCACAGCTTGACTTAGACTTGATCGTAGAGAACACTACGATTTCTCTTAAGCTCTTTGGTAAACTACGATTCCTGCTTGCTTGTCTTTCAGACTCCACACTTCTGAGAGCACCTTGCGATTCTCAACTTGGCTTGGCAAACGCTCAGATCTTTTTCATGATTCTTAGTGTGGCTTCTAAGGCATACTACGATTCTGATATAGTCACTCAAGCTCCACGAGTCTTGCCATGGCCTATGAAGACTTGATTCTTTTGGCAGACTACTATTCTGGATATCTTTATTAAAACTCCACGATTCTGCTTGTCTTCTGAATGCTACCTTTGACAGACTACGATTCTGTTAAGGCTTTAATTTTTACAGCTCAAATAGATCAACCTAACGGATTTGATCTTTCCTTCTATACATTTATTTACATAAATGATAAACATTAAAGCTCAGATCAACCTAACATTTTGATCTATCATCTAAGTCCTTGTACATTGATTATTTTAAGGACTGTACACTCAAGCATTTATATTTACTTTCAATATCAAATATGAATATGCAATTCCCAACAATCTCCCCCTATTTGATGTTGATATAATCAAGGAAATTTTGATCATAGCATCATTTTCTAAATGCAGAGTGCTAGAAAGTAAATATGGCTTAGTGTTTCAGTGAGCAACTGAAATTTCTAGAGAATAAGCATGAATTTATTGATGTTTGAAAAGATATTACAATCTAGCATAGGAACATCAATACAAAATTAAGTTTAAACTTATCTCTATCTCCTTTGCCTCTTTGGTTTTGGAGGATTGGCATACTCTGCAATTCTTCTTCTTCTTGAGGCTTCATTTCTTCTTGCAATGTCCTCTAGCTCATCTCGGGTTAGTGGTTCCGAATGATCATGTCTGTTCATGAAGGCATGATCTCCAATTGGCATACTAAAACCAGTGGAGGTTATACCTTGTGAGCTGGAGGCTGAGGCTTGACCTTGGCTCCTCTGAGTAGGTTCAGCTATGAGAGGGCTTTGAGTGCCACCACCCGACGATTGACTAATGTGAGTTTGTGTTTGCCTTCTAGTTCCTCCTCTACCTCTGATTCTGTCTTCTCTTTCCTCATTATTCTCCCCCTTTATATCAGCATCAAGGGTTCGAACATCTTCAGAGAGGCGTTTGATTCCTTCAACCAACTCATGCATCTGTGAGTGGTTTTGAGAAGTGTCACTATGATTTTCAGCAACTCTAGCCTCAGTGTGTCTTTGCTGTTGTTGAATTTGTTCCATTGCACTGTAGTTCTGATTGAGTTGAGTTGTACCGAATTCTTGGAAGAATTGAAGTGAGGTGCGCAGTTCTGAGATTTGATTGATCAATAGCTCATTCTGGGATTGCTGATTCTTTTGCATGATCTCCATAGCTTCCTTATGCTTCTTTGTGGCAGCAAAGTGAATCGCATCCCTTTGACTTAGGCTTTCACCCATTTCCTTAACAATTTCCTTCAGCTTCTTGGACAGTTCAGTTGCCAATTTTCTTGGCAGAGGCTTGACTGATTCGATTATATGATCGAATCTTATGTGAAGCGCTATGGAGTGAGCTTCAAGAATCTCTCTAGATTCTGACCCTATTTGATTCAATGCTTCATTCAGCTCCTCCTTTGTTGGCATGAGAGGCAGTTGATTTAGAATTCGTTGTGTCTCAGGAGGAGGAGGGGTAGCTGTAGTGTGTTCATCTCTCCTTGATAAGCTTGCGAGAGCAAGAGTCATATCAAAATATTCATTGTTGGAGGATGATGGGATGTCTGCTTAGGTTAGAGGGGTTGGTGTTTGCTGTATTGGCGTGGTGTTTGGCTCAGATGTCTGTGTTCCTATAATGTTGAGCTGGTCTGGAGACTCTACGATTGCCGAATCAGATTGATCATTAGGCACATATCGTAGTTCGTCGTCCTGGATTGGCGTTTCAATAGTAGAATTTACAAGCATTTCTTCAACAACTCTTGTGACGTGCTCAATCATTATTGGATCATTCATGGGTTTCTCTAAGATAACAAGTTGGTTATTTGGTTCATCAGATACAGAGTTTTGGGACTCTATAACTGGAAATTGATTGAGTGGATGCAGGACCACTTCCAACCATTTGGGCACTTCATAAAACTGATAGAAGTGTGATGATGGGGTGTGGTTGATAATAAACGAGAGAGGAGTGGAATATACTTCATGCTAAGGTTATAAGGTTGAAGCATTCTTGATCAGTTTCTGAGCAAAACTCCTTTCTCTTGAGAAGCCATAAGCAAGCACTGAGATTGCTGGATATGCCTTGAATGTCCAGAATATGTGATTCCAGGAATTGAGAATCATAGCTCTATGATATGACATCATGGGAAAATAATTGAACAGCTGATTGTAGTTTGCTGTTCTTTCACCATTTCGTTCCACATATAAAACCTCAAGATCATCATCTTCTTCTTCATCACTCTCTGCATCATGAACTTGCACAATATCAATCATCTCATCATCATCTGCAATATTCATCATTTCTACAGCAGCAGACTCTATGAATTCTTCATTTACTGGGGGGACTTCATTATCCTCTATTTGTAGCTCCCCCTCAGCTTCAGCATTCTCTGTCTCCTTTTCTTCTAATTGCTCGCCCTCAACTGAAGCATTTTCTTGAACAGGAGTTTTCAGAGTTTCTCCTTCTTGTACTTTAGCAGTGTCATCTTCATTTGGGCTTAGCACAACCATTTCTGGCATAACCCCTTTAGCCATTTCTTCTCCCAGAGATTCATCAATGCCAGCATCAGACATATCCACATTATCTTGATTTGTAGTCTGATCGGGTGCAGCAGAGTTGTCAGTATCTCTGATGTAAGTTAATACATCTTCAATGATTCTGATCTCTTGTGGAGTTGAACCAGATGTTTGTTGCTTAGTAGACCAGTCAGCCTTTTCTGCAGCCCTTCTTCTATCATCTTCTTCCAATACTTCTTCATTGGTAAGAGCATACTTCTTTGCCAACTTCTTCACCCTCTTCTTTGACTTAGGCACAGCCTTTGCATCCTTTTCAGCTTCAGTCCTTTGAGTTTGCTCAGGCTGAGATGCAGTTGCAGCTTCTCCTTCTGCAGTGGCAGTTAGTTTGGACTCTAAGATTGGTGATGACTCCACAATCGTAGTGAATGTAGACTTCCCTGTATGGTAACTCCGTTTCTTCTTTCTCTGAGGTTCAAAACTACCTTCAGCTTTATCTTCATTTATCTCCCTCTTCTTCTTCTTTTTCATAATCTCCTTGCCTTGAGGGACATCAGTGGTTGAGCCTTGGGGCTCCTCTATTTGAACACTTTCATGCATTTTCTTCTTCCCTTTACTTTTGCTGGTCAGAGCTATAGCTTTTTCTTGATTCACCTCTTTTTCTTCCTCTTTGACTTCCTTTGCAGCAGATGAGGTTGCAGACATCATCTTCACATTTTCTGCTGGATTTCTTTTCCAATTTTGAAATAGTTGTTGGGTCATCTTCCTATTCGGATTGATTGGAATACCATCATTGTCCCCAATTTTGTCACCCAGTGCATCCTGAATGATAATGCTGATAAACCTCCCATAGAACATTTTGGCAATGCTCTTGGTCTTTATAGGTCCTTGCATCCATTTTTCGAACCACTCCATTAGCAAGGCTCCATAGTTGAGTTGGACTCTAAAGCGGATAGCTGTCATAAGCTTCAACTGCTTTTCGTTTACAGAATTGTGACCAGAGCTCTTGCAACATATGCATTTTCCAACAATATCAACAAGAAATTCATATTCTTGGGGAAATTTTTTCTTCTTGTAACCACTCTTCCCTTCAGTTTTTGTATAGTTCATCTTCTTCAGACCCTTATGGAAGTCAACAGCCTCCATGGATGAAAGACCTTCACTTTTGAAACCTAGGGCTAGGTTTATGCTTTCAACGTTGAGTCGAATTTTCACATCTTTGACCTTGGTGAGAATGAAGTCTTGATCAACAACTCCATTGCAGTAAAACTCCTTTATCAGCTTTGGATATATCAGTGTGCTGCTGCTCAGAGCATTCTTAAGACCCGCTTTCTTCAGGAGTGAAAGAACTTTGTGAATCTCAGGTTCAGCCTTCTCGAATCCGTCAAAACATAGTTGATAGCAGGAAACAATATTGGAAGCAGCCATTTGTTTGTTTGATTTTCATGCAGTGAACGAATCTGGCTTAGCTTTCTGAAACTTAGGGTTTCGTTTGAGAGAGAGAGAGAGAGAGAGAAGCGTTTGGAATTCAAAAAATAAACTAACAAATGACAGTTTAAAATTTATTTAAAAACTTCCCTCCATATTTTGCATCGTGGGACACGTGTCAAGTTCTGCAGGACTCCACGATTTTAAGTTATGTGGAAAGTTCTATTTTTCCCTTAGCTCCCCCTGAGCTAGTGAGTCCTTATGAGAGAACTACGATAGTAGAGAACCACTCCACGATTGTTGAGTTCGATCCTTTGCTTGCTCTTCAACCATTGACTCTACGGTTTTTGTGATGCATTCTGAACTGACATCCCTTCTAGATTAAGATTGCTCAGGAAGGGCCAATCTCTTAGTTTGACACTAAGGATCAGGTTTGTCCCTGAGATACTTATCAGAAGGGTTGCTTGGCGTGATGATGCTGCTATCACTGTGAGCTTTTCTACTTCGGCTGGATCACTCCACGATCGTGATTCCTCTTTGTCATCTCTACCATTTAGACTTAGCTTTTGTATCTGCAAGGTTAGCACCACCTAGAGCATAGAATTTATGGTTGCAAATTTAACATTCTTAACTCACTTATCAGCTTATTAAATCTGGACTCATCTAAGGGTTTAGTAAACACATCAGCAAGTTGATTTTCAGTAGGGATGTATTGCAAAGATATTGTTCCATTTTGAACATGATCCTTAATAAAATGATATCTTATTTCTATATGCTTGGTCCTAGAATGCATGACAGGATTATTGTTATTGCTATGGCACTTGTGTTATCACAGTGTATGGGTATAGATTTGAAATTAAACCCATAATCTGCTAGCTAGTTCTTCATCCATAGGATTTGAGCACAACAACTGCCTGTAGCAATGTATTCAGCTTCTGCTGTTGAAGTTGATACTGAGTTTTACTTCTTGCTGAACCAGGACACTAGTCTATTTCCTAGCAGTTGACAAATGCCATTGGTACTCTTTCTATCTATTTTGCATTCTGCAAAGTCAGCATCTGAATATCCTGTCAGTTCAAATGAGGACACCTTGTGATACCATAGACCCAAGTAGGGTGTACCTTTGAGATACCTGAAAATCCTTTTTACAGCAGTTAAGTGTGATTCCTTAGGATTAGCTTGAAATCTAGCACATATATATGTTGCAAATATTATATCTGGTCTATTGGCAGTTAGGTAGAGAAGGGAGCCTATCATACCTCTGTATTGAGTAATATCAATACTTTTACCTTTCTCATCTTTGTCAAGCTTAGTTGCTGGAGCAATTGGTGTTTTCATGGGAGAGGCTGATTCCATGCCATACTTCTTAAGTAAGTCTTTGATGTACTTGTCTTGGCTTATAAAGATACCTTCATCAGTTTGCTTTACTTGCAGTCCAAGGAAGAAGTTCAGCTCACCCATCATGCTCATTTCAAACTTGCTCTGCATAAGCTTGGCAAATCTCTTACACAAATTTTTATCAGTAGAGCCAAAGATAATATCATCTACATATATTTGAACTAGTAAAGCTTTATCTTTGTGCTTTCTAAGAAATAGTGTAGTATCTACTTTACCTCTAGTGAATCCTTTTTCAATAAGAAAGTTTGTTAGTGTTTCATACCATGCTCTAGGTGCTTGTTTAAGTCCATATAAGGCTTTATCTAATCTGTAGACATAATCAGAGAGGGTTGGATTGACAAAACCTAGGGGACTTCTTCTTGAAGTTCACCATTAAGAAATGCACTCTTGACATCTATCTAGAATACTTTGAACTTCATGTGAGCAGCAAATGCAAGGAATATTCTGATTGCTTCAAGTCTGGAAACTGGTACGAAGGTCTCATCGTAGTCTATGCCTTCTTCTTGAGAATAACCTTTGGCCACCAGTCTTGCTTTGTTCCTTGTGATCACCCCATCTTCATCCATCTTGTTTCTGAAAACCCATTTGGTGCTGATGACTGGGTGATTCTTTGGTCTTTGAACTAATCTCCAGACTTTGCTTCTCTCAAATTGATTTAGTTCCTCTTGTATGGCTTCAATCCAGCTTGCATCTAGCATTGCATCTTCAATCTTTTTGGGTTCTATTTGAGATAGAAAACTCAAATAGAAACACTCATTCTGAGTTGCAGATCTTGTTCTGAATCTGGCAGTTGGATCACCAATGATCAGATCTTGAGTGTGATCCCTTGACCATCTGTTCCCTGTTGGAACATCAGTTCTAGTGCTTTCTTGCCTGAACTCCTCAAGGTTGATTTCTGGTTCTTGTTGGTCAGAATCGTTGTCAGGTTCAGCTCTCTCTGCGATTTCTTCTTCGGACACTACGATTCTTTCTTCAGGAACTACTGTCGTAGTGTTGGGCTCGACCACCTCATTCGTAGTGTCAGTATCTTCACTCGTAGTGTCTTGTGGTGCAGACTTGTCCGAGTCTATTTCATCAAAGATGATGTGAATTGAGACTTTAACACTTAATGTCTTCTTGTTGAACACTCAATAAGCTTTGCTGTCTGTGGCATATCCAAGGAAGATTCCTTCATCTGACTTGGGTTGGAACTTAATCAGATATTACTTCCCATTATTGAGAATGTAGCATAAGTAGCCGAATACATGGAAGTAACTGACATTTGGCTTTCTTCCTTTCCACAGCTCGTATGGAGTCTTCTTCAATGTAGAGTGTACAAGAGATCTATTATGTGTGTAGCATGTAGTGTTGATGGCATCTGCCCAGAAGTATTCAGGCAAATGAGTTGCTGCTAGTAGAGTTCTTTCAGCTTCTATCAGTGTTCTGTTCTTCCTTTCAGCTACTCCATTTTGCTGAGGAGTTTATGGTGTTGAGAAGTTGTGACTGATGCCATTGTCTGCACAGAATTGATCCATTTCTGAGAAGTCGAACTCTCTACCATGATCACTTCTTATTGCCTTGATAGTCTCTCCTTTTTTGTTCATCACCAACTTGAACATCTTTATTAGTTGGGAGCTTGTCTCATCTTTTGAGTTAAGAAAGAACACCCATGTGTATCTGGTGTAGTAATCCACTACGACCAGTGAGTATCTCTTTCCTCCTAGGCTCACAGTTGGAATTAGCCAAAAGAGATCCATATGTAGTAACTGTAGGGGCCTATCAATTGAGTTGACTGCTTTGCCTTTGAATGAGCTCCTTGTTTGCTTTCCAAGCTGGCATGCGTTACATGGTCTTTCTTTGATGAAGCTGAACTTGGGTAAATCTGCTACCAAATCTTTGGAGGCCATCTTAGACATACTCTTGAAGTTGAGATGAGATAATCTTCTATGCCAAAGCCAACATATTTCTTCAGATGCTTTAGCAAGAAAGCATACTGTCTCATCAGAACTGAGCTGAGCAAGGTTAACAGTGTATACATTTCCTTCTCTTGTTCCTGTCAGCTTGATAGAGGATGTCTCCAGATCTCTGACTTGACACTGATTGTTGAGAAAGGTGACTTGATGGCCTTTGTCGTAGAGTTGGCTGATGCTAAGAAGATTGTGCTTTAGTCCATCAACATAAGCCACTTTGTTGAAGGACACCACACCATTCCCAGCTGATCCATAGCCTCTTGTCTTGCCAGAGCTGTTATCTCCAAAGATAACTGTTGGTCCCTCCTTCTTTGTGTAGTTCGACAGGAGGGCTTTGTTCCTGGTCATATGTCTTGAGCAACCACTGCCCAGATACCATGTTGTAGTCGTTGTGCTTATTTCCTGCAGACAGATTCAGCTTTCATGTTGGTACCCAGACTTGCATGGGTCCTGCAATGTTAGTACCTTTAGGAACCCAAATCTGCTTGACTTTGGGTCTCCCATGCACAATATTATGAAAGCATGATGCAGCTTTATGACCAAATCTTCCACATGCAAAGCATCCAATATAATTTATGTGTGTGTGTGTGGATTCTTTCTCCATTTGGACTTGTGTGGGTATTTGTTGACCTTACCCTTATATTGCATCTTCCTTTTCCATGCAGCCTTGGAGTTCAGGTTTTGTGCTGAGTAAATCTTATCACCACTATTCCTTCCAAGTTGATCCGTGGAGTCAGTTTTACTTGACTCTACGATTCGTCGAGGTTGGGCAGTGGTGACTGAGTCACTCTTCACCTTTCTGAATCCTAGGCCAGCATAAGATCCGTAGTGTTTAGGAACATGTCTTGGACCAGAAGAGCAAGGTTACACTAGTTCATCCTTCTGTGTGGACTTTACAAATGTGATACTTCTATTTAAATTAGAAGCACTACTCATGTTAGTTTCCTTTGTCTTTTCCACACTGGGTTCTGAGGTAGATTCCCCAAACCCTAAGCCTGTTCTATCAAAGACACTTCTCTGATTGGATATAAGGGAGTCCATGGATTAAGAGGATCTATTCCATGTGGAGATAGTTTTTTCTAGCTCCTCAATCTTAGAGGTTAGATTTAA
This sequence comes from Panax stipuleanatus, assembly GCA_020205555.1. Lineage (NCBI taxonomy): Eukaryota > Viridiplantae > Streptophyta > Magnoliopsida > Apiales > Araliaceae > Panax > Panax stipuleanatus. Next base: position 127,749,198 of record CM035120.1, on the reverse strand, counting down.
CTCTCTTTGCATACTCAGTTCATTGGTCTCTCTCAAGATTTTATTCTCAGCTTCAAGCTTAGAGAGAGAGTCAGAACTTAGTAGAGCTACTTCCAGCTCTTTCTGAACTTTCTCTTTCTCCTTTTGAAGATCAGTATAATATTTAGATAGGACTCTTAACCATCTCATATTTTGATATAGATCAGTTGACATATCACAAATACTAGTTCTTAAATCATTAATGTCTATATCAAGAAAGTTGAAATCAAATACCCTATCTATGATTGCTTTAGCATCTTTTCTGCTGAGTGCATCTTTGGCCATCAGGCATATGTTGGCTTTTTGAGGTGCTTCATCATCTTCAGACTCAACATTGATGTCATTGTCTGAATCACTCCAAGAGCTTCCAGCTACAAGCCCTTTGTCTTTCTTCTTATTCTTTTTGTAGCCTTTGAGCTCTTTCTTTGGATTTGACTTTCGTTTCAGCTCTTCTCTGATAGGCTTGTTGCAGTTGGCAATGAAATGACCAGGCTTCTTGTAGTTATAGCATAGGTCAATGATCTGCTCCTGACTGCTGTTCTTGTTGAATCTTTTTGGTTTGCTGCTTTTTCCTTTGAGTATGAGCCTTCTGAATCTTCTGGCCAGCATTGCAGCTTCATCATCATCATTATCATTATCCTCATCATCTTCCTCAGAGTCAGATTCATCTTCAATATGTGCTCTGGAGATTTCTTCCTTTGCTTTAAGAGCAACTCCTTTATCCTTCTTTCTTCTTTCTGACAGAGTTTCTGCACGTTGAGTCAGTTCTAGCTCATAAGTAAGAAGGTTTTCATAGAGTTGTTGAACTGTCATCTCATGCAGATTCTTTAACTCTCTAATTGCAGTGGTCTTGGCATCCCATCTGCTCGGCAAGGACCTCATAAACTTGATGACTAGATCTTTATTTCGGATAGGTCTTTCCATAAGCTCTTAAAGAGTTGAGCAGTATTGTGAATCTTTCATAGGTTGAAGTGACATTTTTTCCAGGAACATGGGCAAACATCTCATACTGTTGAGTCAGTAGAGATTGCTTGTTTTCTCTAACTTCTTCATTTCCTTCATGCATGATGAGCAATGCCTCCCAGACTTCTTTGGCAGTTTTGCAGTTGACCACGTTTTCAAATAGAACATCTTCTAAGGATTGGAACAAAATATTTTAGCCTTCTTGTCAAGCTGAACATTTTTCTTCACATTTTTAGTCCATTCAGATTTGACTTTGATCACCATTTTGTTTGAATCTTTTGGAGTTGGTGCAAGCCTTGTTGGAACATAGGGCCCATTCAGAACTGTTTCAAATAGATCATCATCTATTGAATCCATGTAAGCCTGCATCCGAATTTTTTAGTTGGCAAATTTATCTTTGTTGCACATAGGTGGTTTGCTTCCTCCACATGTCTTGGTCTCGCTTATCAGTTGTGCCATTGGATCTACTCAAGCTTGTATGCTAGTTGAGAGAACCTGCTTTGATACCAATTGCTAGTTTCCAAATGCACATTAGTTATCTAGAAGGGGGGTTGAATAGATATTTTAAAATTTTCTTTCTTTTAAAATACTTTGTCAGTATTGATTATACTGACAGCAGCAGAATATATGTTTTGTTCCCCTTCAAGATATTGCAGTTAAGGTTTGATAAGCAGTTATGACAGTTATAACAGATATAACAGTTATAGCAGTTAATGAGAGACAATGAGACACAAAGTTTTAAGTGATTCAGAGCACACAAGGCTCCTAATCCACTCTTCTACTCCACGAGTAGAAAATCTACTAAGGATGTCTCTTACAACTGAATCACTTAGATTCCTTCAAGGCCAGCAGCCCTGGAACTTCTCTTAGTTCACTTAGAACTCTTCAAGTCCTCTGACTTGGTACTTCTCTTAGTTCACTTTTGAACTCTTCAAGCCCTCTGACTTGGATCTGCTCTTAGTTCACTTTTGAACTCTTCAAGTCCTTTGACTTGGTTCCTCACTTGGATTGACAGTTATTGTTGAGGAGTGTTACTCAGTTGCAATTAAGCATTCGTTCTGAAGAACTGAGTAACAAAGCAAGATTTCCTCTTTCAGGATCGTAGAGTTGATCGTTGAGTGTTCTTGAGTTTTTCTCTTGATAATCTTTCTTTTTGTATCTTGCTTGCTTAGTTTGAATCCTTGTCTGATTTCCTTATAAAAGAGCCATTCAAAATATGTCCGTTTGAATGCTCTCGTTGCTACATTTAATGCTTCAGACGTTTCTGTGCAGTTGATGTTGACATCCTGCTTTCCTGCTGCACTGTCGACTAGCCCACTGACACAGCAGACTGCACCTGAAAAGGTGTTTTCTGCAGGCAATTTAGTCCTTTCCTTAGCTTCTTCAATACGCTTCTTCGATTTGAACTAAGGATGAATATAGAATCATTGGGGCTATCAAATTGTCAACGGCTATTAGCCTTTCTCCATTTGTTGCTCTTCCTCCCTTCATCAGAACTACGATCTTTGATGCTGACTGGAGAAGCACTACGATTATGATTATTGTACCATAATCGTTGTGTGTTAGCTTGCACAGCTTGACTCAGACTTGATCGTAGAGAACACTATGATTTCTCTTAAGCTCTTTGGTAAACTACGATTCCTGCTTGCTTGTCTTTCAGACTCCACACTTCTGAAAGCACTCTACGATTCTCAACTTGGCTCGACAGACGCTCAGATCTTTTTCATGATTCTCAGTGTGGCTTCTAAGGCAGACTACGATTCTGATATAGTCACTCAAGCTCCACGAGTCTTGCCTTGGCCTCTGCAGACTTGATTCTTTTTGCAGACTACGATTCTGGATATCTTCATTAAAACTCCACGATTCTGCCTTGTCTTCTGAATGATACCTTTGACATACTACGATTCTGTCAAGGCTTTAACTTTTACAGCTCAAATAGATCAACCTAACAGATTTGATCTTTCCTTCTATACATTTATTTACACAAATAATAAACATTAAAGCTCAGATCAACCTAACATTTTAATCTATCATCTAAGTCCTTGTACATTGATTTAAGGACTGTACACTCAAGCATTTATATTTACTTTCAATATCAAATATGAATATGCAATTCCCAACAAAAACCTTAAGTAACTATCCAACTAATCAGCTACATGATATAATTATAATTAAAACAATATAAATTTTATTTATACAAGTTTCTCTATTTAAACCAAAAAAAAAGAGAGAAAAGATAAATAAGTTGGTAAATAATTTTTGTTTGGTATTGATTTATAGGGGGTTTTAAGTTTATTTTAATAATCATAAGATTTTTTTTAAAAAATTAATTGTATTTATTGAATACTATAATGAACTGTATATTTTAATATTTTGATAGTTCTTAACATACTAAAACAATTGACGTATCAAATAAATCTATATTTATCTAATTTATTTATTGATTAGGAATTATACTAATAATATGTATTTTCATTGACGCAAATAATTTCTTAAGAATAAATGTGATATATAGCTAGAGGCCTATAGGAAAAAAAAAGAATTTCTCATATTCTTTGTTTTAATTCAGCTGTTTCAATATTTTATATATTAAGTTGTAATTTATTAAAACAAATTTTAACTTATTTACTAGTTCACTTTACACTTTTTATTCATCAAGTCGGAGAATACTATTTGACGCACCTTTATTAAAACATCTTAATTATTATAGAAATAAAGTGTTATTTTTGGCCAAATAAAGTTGTAAATGTTTACTTAAAATATCAAATATTAACCCTTTTTTTTAAATGCAATAAAAATGTTAATTGTACGTACTCAATTTATAATGGAGAAGCTTGTATAAATAAAATTTATGTTATCCTATTTATAATTAAACTATGGAGTTTAGTTGGATAATTGTTTAAATTTATGAGGTTGAGGTTTTGAGTTCAAATCTTGACTCAAACAAATTTTTTAGTTTTAGTTTGGTTGACTTTAATTTACATATCATCATTGTCATAAAGGATAGTCAATGTCCAATTGTCACATAGAGGTTTGTTATCTAAATTTTTATATAGTAGAAGGTTTGTTTTGCATTGACCAACAAAAAGGGGAACAATATCCAAATATGCTAAAAGTACAGTGGTCATTTTTGTATTTTTACTCGTTTTTAAGTAAAAAAAAGAGAAAGTTAGAGAAGGGAAAGATCTTTCTTTTCTTTAACTTTCTTCTCAAAACCAAAAATCACTTGTTTTCCCAACTTTCTTTTCTTTTCTCTTCCAACTTAAACTTCAAGACACCCATTCATTTAAATTTCTCTTCTACAAAAAAAATCCAAGACATTTTCTTTTCCAAAACATGGTGTAAGTGATCATAGAATAATTAATATACAATAATCAAAAGTTTAATGATTATTATTTCAGTATTTAAAGGACAAAATTTTTCTCAAAACTTCCACTTAAATATGGACTCTCTATTGGGAGATTAAGGCAATGTATTTTGACCTTAAACATCATAAAAGACTTGATAAAATTAACTTATCAACAAAAAATAAAAATTAATAAATTAATTCAAAAAAATGGTAAATATGAAATGTTCGCATTTGTTCCTCATGACCACATACTTTCATTTTTCATATTTTAAAAACTAGATTTGAAAGAAATATTAATTTTATCAAGAAGGTGTATATACAGACACACACACACACACACACACACACACATATATATATATGGTAGTGATCTATAGCATGTATTTACTATGAATCCTTATAGAGCATACACCATCTATACTATTAAAAACAAAAAAGAACGACCATGATTTGAAACTGAAAATCGACGTCCGCTACTAATAGTAGCGAATGACAATATTATTTTTAGCGCATCTGCTACTATTAGTAGCAAACGTAACACGTCGTCCGCGACTAATAGTAGCTGAGGCGAACTAATCTCAGTCGTTAGTTCTTATATTGAACGATAGAGATGGTGTATGTCCATTTTTGATCTATAGTAAATACATGTTATGAATCATTCCTCATATATATATATATATATATATATATATAGGGTAAAATACATGGATTGCCCCTAAACTTTAGGTCATTTTGAGTATTGAGCCCCTTTCTTTTGGTCAACGTAAATCGAGCCCCTTTTTATTCGAAAATTTGGATATTGAGCCCCCAGGCGCCACATGGGCGTTGACCTTCCTACGTGGCACTCGTGGACTTACATGACAGATCTGACGTTGGCATTTTCCAATTAAATATCCACGTGTAGTGGCTGACGGGACCGTATTATACTTTTTTCTAAAAAATATGTTCAGCCCGCGGATTCGAACTCAAAATCTCCTATTTGGAATCTAGGTTACATGAACACCCGAGCACCACGAGCTTAGTTGTTTATGTTTTGCAAGGAATAACATTTATTAGGAAATAATTTCGTTCCCCAAAATAAATTAAGACATAACAGATCATTCAGATTAGCAAGTCTCAGTTCGTTCTTTCTCTTTCTCTTTCTCGAAGCCTCTCACATGCACAGAGAAAATCTAGGGTTCGAACATTGTCGTCTCTCTCTCTCATCTAAAGCTTGACAATCGTGGGAGAAGACCCTAAGTTAGGGTTCGAACTAATCAAAGGATCTGAAAGTGCTTTGTGTTGGGGAAATGGTGTAAGTGTCGCAAAATCCCCCTTTATTGATGTCTCCCCTTTATTCTGCTTTATCTGTCTATTGTGGCCCCTTTATTTACCTTCACATGTCTATTGTCGTTGATTTAAACCCCTTCCCTTGTCTATTGTGGCCCCTTTAATGAACTTTATCTGTTGTTTGTGATTATATAAATATCAACTTGTTTGGGTATTAGGTTGTGGTCCTACTGTTGTCTGGTAATAATCATGCATTGTCTCATCTGTATATGTGGTATGTGTTTTTGTTCCATACGGAAGCATTTTATTTTATTGAATATTATTGGTGGTGGAAATCCGCCCTAGATTATTGTCTGTCTTTTGACTCCATAGTTAAAGTTTTGTTATGGTCCTAATGCCTGTTATAATAATAATGCATATTTTTTTTAATTCATGTTTATGGTATTTTATTGTAGATCCTTGTTAGTGGAACTCCACCTATGGGGGTTTATTTGGGTTACATCCTGTTTTTCATTATGATTTTGGGAAAATTGATAAGTTTCAAATCCCTTACTTTGAATTGGATTTTGAGAAGCTGAAGACAAGGTGTGAGGGTTTTGGGGGGATTGATATCATTGGTTTATATTACAGATTTCCTGGAACTATATTTTGTGGGCAATTCACAAATCTGAAAAATGATGATGATCTGAATATAATGTTAAATGATATTGTAGATTATGAATATGTTGAGATTTATCTTGAGCATGATTATGAAGGGGGTAAACAGGCTACACAGGCTAAACAGGGTAGGGATAGGGATAAACAGGCTAAGAAGGTTACTTTGTCCATTGATATTGGGAGATATGGTGATGTGGTGGTGGAAGAAATTAGTAAGGACTCAAGTTCTGCAAGTGATAGTGATATTCTTGATGAGGAGGAAGAAGAAATTTTTCTAACTGATGATGAAGAAGTAATTGAGGCAAGAAAAATAACTAGAGAATATAAAGAGCATAAGAAAAAAGTCAAACAACCAATAAATGCCACTCCAGAAATTAATGATGAACCAAACACTGAGCAACATCAAACAACTAGCAACCAAGAACCAGAACCAAACATTGAGCAACATCAAACTGGTGGCAATACTGTTCAGGAAGAAGAACAAAGTTTTGAGAATGATGATGATGATACTAATTATAGCAAAACAGATAGTGATAATACTAAAAATTATGACTCTGATCAAGTAGAAATGACAGCCCTGAGGAAACTGACTCTGAGGATGATACACTTGTATGGAAGCAAAACCCTTTCCCAGTGTATAACCCCAACACCAAAATCATGGGGACAAAGTTAGAGTTAGGAATGTTATTTGCAAACAAGAAAGAATTCAAGAGTGCAGTGGTGAATTGGTCATTAACAATTGTCTTTGATTTAAAATTTGTGAAAAATAAAAAACATAGGGTTAAAGGGAGGTGTATGAATAACAAAAAATATCCTGTGAAAGTATGGGGAAGTAAAGTTCAGTTTCAACAAACTTTTCAGCTTAGAACAATGAGGAAAAGTCACAGATATTCAAAAACTTTAGTGAGTAGGCAAGTTAATGCTAAGTGGTTAGCAAAGAATTTGAATACAGAACTTAGATAATTCAGGAATTGGAGACTGTTTGATATTCAATCTTATGTGAGGAAAACCTTTCTAGTTACTGTGTCAATAGACAAATGTTATAGGGCTAGACAGTTTGCTTTGGAAGAGTTGATGGTGAACATGAGAGAACATTATGCCAAGTTGCATAGATATATTGAGGAGTTAAGAAGGTCAAATCTTGGGATTACAGTTGACTTATATCAAGTATTTCATTCTGGTGCCCTTGAATTTAGAAGACTTTATATTGGATTTAAGGCTTTTAGAGTTGGTATGCTAGTTGGTTGTAGGAAAATAATTGGACTAGATGGTTGCTTTCTAAAAGGGTGTTGTGGTGGGCAGCTTTTAAGTGTTGTGGCTAGGGATGGAAACAACCAAATGTTTTCAATCTCTTGGGCACTTGTAGAGGGAGAAAATAGAGACTCATGGGAGTGGTTTTTGGGCTTGCTCAAAGATGACTTTAAGTTAGAAGATGGAGACGGGTGGACTTTCATTAGTGCAACAAAAGGTAAATTTAAACTTATTATTTGTTATGTTTGTTATACATTAACTTATACTGACTATTACATATTATATGTTAACTTATTATTTGTGTTTGTATTGCAGGGATTAGAGGGTGCATTAACTTATCTTCTTCTTCTTTTTTGGCAGAAACCAGAAATTGTGTAAGACATATTTATGCCAATCTGAGAAAGAGGTATAGATGTATAACTTTGAAGAAAACTTTATGAAGGGCGCGAAATCCACAACTACTGTTGACTTTGAGGATGAGATAGAAAGAATTAAGGAGTTAGATGAAGGGGCTTTTGATTTCTTGATGGCTAAGAGTCCTTGGAAATGGTGCAAGGCATTTTTCAAGATTGATACAAAGTGTGACATTGTGGACAATAACCTATATGAGTGTTTTAATGGGTATATAATGCAATCAAGAGGCAAGCCATTGATTGAATTATTGGAAGACATCAGACAACTATTAATGACCAGGCTACAACAAAAGAGAGATATAGCCATTAACAAGAAATGTGACATTTGTCCTAGGCCCAAAAAAATTCTTGACAACAACAATGATGAATGTTGCCAATATGTTGTGTTATTCAATGGTGATCTGCAGTTTAAGGTGACATCTCGGATTGCACCTGATGGATACACAGTAGATTTGAAACTTTGCACTTGTGCTTGTAAGGCTTAAGATCTCAGTGGAATTCCTTGTGCACATGCATGTGCAACTATGTTTTATATGAGATACAATCCTGCAGATTATGTATCACACTGGTCTAGGTTACAAACATATGGAGAGCGTAATCAGAAATGTTGAGGGTGGTTAGAGGGGAAAGATTTTGGCCAAAAGTTAATGTCACTCCACCATTACCTCCTCCATTGAGGACAACAAGAGGAAGGCCACAAAGGACCAGAAGGAGGGAGATGCACGAGGAGTCAAATGCAGCTAGTCAAAGCAATAAGAAAAAAAGTAAGTCATACAAATTATCTAGGAAAGGCACAATCATGGTATGCAGTACTTACAAGACAGCTGGCCACAATCGTCTCACATGCAAGTTAACTCCACAAACAATACAAACGAATGTAAGTTATATCTGTATTGATTGTACTATTGGTATTGGTTATAAATGTTAAGTTAAATGCTATAAATTATTTGTTTTAGGAACAACTTGGACAAGATAAGGGAGATAGTGGCAAGAAGAGAAAACAAAGAAGCAAAGGGGAACAAGACAAGGTTTTGACTGTAATTTTTTTAAATGTTATATTATATATATTTATGTTAAGTTAAATAATTAAATATTTATTTTCAATTTTAGGAACCACTTACAGAAGATAAGGGAGAGGGTAGCAAGAAGACAAAACAAAGCAACAAACGGGAAGGTGTCAAGGTCTGGGACAACAAAGGTTTTTTTTCATGTTATGTTACACTTGTTAAATAACTAAACATATGTACACTGTTTTAGGAACATGTTAGAATAGATAAAACTGACATGAGAGATAAAGGAGATAGTGGAGTTGAAACTGAATCAAGTCACAAACAGGTGATTTTAAGTTTTATTTTCTCAAGCATTGTTTACTTATGTTTTATTTTTTAAGAGTGGGGATTGATGTTTTGGTTTTATAGACAAATGTGATAGAGACAAGTTGCATAGATAAAGTTGTTAGAGAAACTTTAAAAATTAAAAGAAATTCATTAGTCTCTGCTCCCAATATTGCTAAGAGACCTGCAAGAAGAGAACGGGTTCCTCCTGGTTTTGGTTGTTTCATATTCCCAAAAACTGACAACATTTATATTTCAGTAAGTAGATTGTTTGTGTGTAGTTAATAGTTTTTCAACAAAGTGGAATATTATTATTAATCCTGCAGATTATGTGATTGATATATGATATATATGATGATGTAGACCACAGCTGAGAGATGTTACTTAGCTGGAGGTGGCCCCAAGACTGCACTAGTTCAAGCACCTTTTCGCCCACCAAAAAGTGTTGCACCAAATGGGAATGAGTATGGTAGAGGAAAGATAGATGCTGTACCAACTAGAAATGAGAAAGGAAAAGAAAGGGCAACGATAACAACTGAATCCAAAAAAAATTGATGTCTAATTCTATGAGAGTGGCAGTTGAAACCGAGGATCAGTTGATGGCTCAAGCATTATATAACAGCTTCAGGGAGACTAGAGAGGGAGGAAAACCAGAGGGTGAATGAAAGTCAAGTGGAGTGTTAACCAACTTTCCCAACACAAGTGGAACTCTAGAAAGTGTGAACAAGGAGTAGAAGATACCAATCTACTAGTCTATATTTTGTGTCTGTATTTTACTTATATTTATGGTATTTTGGGGTTTGTATTTATCTCAAAACAAAACTGATTGACATGGAATTTTTTGGTGTTTGTAATCCTAAACAATGGTGTTGGTACTTCATCCTTTAGAACCGTATTACTAATTCAAACTGATGATGAAGGAAGTACCTTTTGAGTTCTTGTTCAGTTTTTTTGTACAAATGGATGGTTAATTTAATTTAAGAGTTTGTTTCTACACATGGCTAGTGCTCATGTATGTGTATATATAATTTGATGCTCTGTTTTACAAAACATGGCAGGTTAATTTAAGAGCTACATTATGGTTAATTTAATTGAAGTGTTTGTTTGTAACACATGGCTCTATTTTGCATAACATTGTATACTCTGTTTTGTATACAAAACATGGCTAGATGAATATGAACAATTTGATGCTCTATTTTGCTTAATAGCAATTCAATACTCTATTTTGCTTAATAACAATTCAATACTCTATTTTGCTTAATAACAATTCAAAGAAACACAATTATCCAAACAACATGAGTCTACATTAACACAATCATCCAAAACACCAATACAACTATAACTATAACATGGTTTTTAACATGCTCAAACTCAAAACAAAAAATGCCCCAATTACAAGTATCAACCACTGTTCTCTAGTTTGTAACTTCCTTATTTCTTCTTTTAAAGACTTCAAATCATTCTTCAATTTGACTTCTTTTTTTTTCCATTTTTGATACTTGCACTTCCAAGTCAAGAGCTTTGCCCTTCATAATTTGTAGTTCAATTTCAATGCTCTTCAAATTCATCAGACTGGAAGAATTCTCAGCATCTTCTAACATGTTGATAGAGTCAATCCATTGAAAAAACCCACAAAATGATTGCGTCTGTACAAAATTAAACTAACAGTTATATCTATTGTTTGTAAATAATTAACATTTTATATCATATTAAATACAATAACTTACACCATAATTTGAACAGCCATAAAACTTCCTCCCTACACTTTTTCCCTTTGCAGAGGTACAAATTCTTACTCGTATCCCACACCCACAATACCTTGGTGATGAAATCCCACTGAATCCAGTAGAATTTGAACCGTCCCCAATCATTTGGTTGCTATTTTCTTTAGTTTGTTTTCCCCTTTTCATACCTCACGAATTTTCTGAGATAATGACCACTGAACGCGAATGATGAGAAAAAGAGAGACGACAATTAGTTCGAACCCTAACTTAGGGTCTCAATTTATTGAACCCTAACTTTTGGATATCTCAAATTGTCGAGCTTTAGATGAGAGAGACGACAATGTTCGAACCCTAGATTTTCTCTGTGCGCATGTGAGAGGTTTAGAGAAAGAGAAAGAGAAAGAATGAAACGAACTGAGACTTGCTAATCTGAAGGATCTATTATGTCTTAATTTATTTGGGGGAACGAAATTGTTTCATGATAAATGTTATTCCTTGCGATATATAAACAGCTAGGCCCGTGGTGTTCGGGTGGTCATGTGACCTAGATTCCAAGTGGGAGGTTTTGAGAGTGAATCCTGGGCTGGACATATTTTTGGGATTTAATTGTAACACGGCCACGTCAGCCACTACACGTGGATATTTAATTAGAAAATACCAACGTCAGATCTGCCATGTAGGCGCCACGAGTGCCACGTAGGATGGTCAACGCCTATGTGGCGCCTGGGGCTCAATATCCAAATTTTCGGATAAAAAGGGGCATAATTTGCGTTGACCAAAAGAAAGGGGCTCAATACCAAAAGGACCTTAAGTTTAGGGACAACCCATGCATTTTATCATATATATATATATATATATATATATATATATATTTATATATGGCAAAACTAATAATTTTCCCACTGTACTTGACACATTTTACGTATTACACCACTAAACTTTTAATTTATTCAATTACCACATTAAACTAATTAAAATAGTGAAATTCTCATTTTGTTAAAAAAATTGGATGGACGTTAACTTGCTTCAAATTTTTCATACGTGACAACAAAAAATGAAGATTAAAGAAAATATATATTGATGTGGGCATTCATACGTGAATTTCTTTTTCATTTTTATTTCCTTTTTCTCCATTCTCAGCCTTCTTCTGCATCTTAACACAGTACCTCCATATAACTACAGTCCCTTCATAGTCACCATTCACACTTAAAAAAAACTCTAACAAACATGATGAAGCTCAACAAACTAGGGTTCTAATAATTGGAGATCGATTTAGTTGTAATTAGAGGGGAAAAAAATTGGGGCATTTGATCTAATTTATCTCGCCAGCAGATTTCAAACAATTGGTGGTTTGTTAATGGCTTCTTCTCACAGTAGATCGTCGTCTGTTGCTTTAGAAATGTGTATTTGCTTCTGTGGCTTACGTGTGTGGCTCATAGCTTTTGTGCCCTTTTTGTGCAAAGTAACCATCCCTGCAGCGCACGTGAAATTAAGGATTTTTTTGAAGATAAATTAAATTGGGTTCGTTTAATTTGATTGAAGAGAGTTGTCTTCAAGGGATATTAGTGAAATTGGGGGTTGATTTTGGATTCTAATTTATAGAAAGTGAAAGGAGGAAGGTTTGAAGGGGCAGAGTGATTGAGATGAGAAGTGAGAGGAGAGAGAAGATGGGTCTTAAATTGACTTTTGACCCGCTTATAAAGTATGCGGGTCGAATTTTACCCGATTAAAGGTTGAGGATGACATCCTTTTTGGGACATCTAATTTTTTATTTTCTTTTTAAATTTGATGTGGCAGCCATGTTATATTTTTTTCTTCTCACGTGTCTTTTTTTTCCATGTCTTTTTTTTTAATTTTATATTTGTTGTTTACACAACCATGTAGGAAAAAAATTAACGTCCATCCAAGTTAGGGTAGTGATCCATAACATGTATTTGTTATGGATCCTTATAGAGCATACACCATCTATAATATTGAAAACAAAAAAGAACTACTATGCTTATAAACTAAAAATTGATGTCCGCTACTATAGTAGCGGACGAAGGGTTAAATCCGTTATTAATAGTAGCGAACAATATTACTATTTTTAGCGTCATCCGCTACTATTAGTAGCGAACGTAACACATCGTCCGCTATTAATAGTAGCGGACCCCAGTCGTTGGTTCTTATATTGAACGATAGAGATGATGTATGTCCATTTTTTATCTATAACAAATATATGTTATGAATCATTTCTCCCCCCCCCCCCAACACACACACACTTACGTACATACATACATACATACATACATACATACATATATATATATATATATATGGCAAAACTAATGATTTCCTCACTGTACTTGACACTTTTTACTTATTACACCACTAAAATTTTAATGTATTCAATTACCACATTAAACTAATTAAAATAGTGAAGTTAGATCATTCTGTTAAAAAATTGGATGGACGTTAACTTGCTTCAATTTTTTCATTCGTGACAATAAAAAATAAAGATTAAAGAAAATATATGTTGATGTGGACATTCATAAGTGAATTTCTTTTTCGTTTTTATTTCCTTTTTCTCTTCATCCTTCTTCTCCATTCTCAGCCTTCTTCTCCATCTTAACACAGTACCTTCATAACTACAGTCCCTTCATTGCCACCATTCACGCACAAAAAAAACCTCTAACAAACATGATGAAGCTCAACAAACTAGGGTTATACTAATTAGAGATCGATTCAGCTGTAATTAGAGAAAAATAATTGGGGCTTTTGCTCTGACTCATCTTGCCAGCAGATTTCAAACAATTGGTGGCTTGTAAATGGCTTCTTCTCACAGCAGATCATCGTCCATTGCTCTAGAAATATGTAATATCTTCTGTGGAGTACGTGTGTGGTTCATAGCTTTTGTGTCCCTTTTGTCCAGAGTAACCATCCCTGCAGCGTACGTGAAATTGAGGATTTTTTTGAGGGATAAATTGAATTGGGTTTGTATAATTTGATTGAAATAGAGTTGTATTCAAGGGATATCAGTGAAATTGGTGGTTGATTTGGATTCTAATTTAGAGACAGAGAAAAGAGAATGGTTTGAAGGGGCAAAGTGATTGAGATGAGAAGTGAGAGGAGAGAGAAGATGAGTCTTAAATTGGCTTTTGACCCGTTTATAAGGTATGCGGGTCGAATTTTACCCGATTAAAGGTTGAGAATGACATCGTTTTTGGGACATTCAGTTTTTTATTTTCTTTTAAATTTGATGTGGCAGCCATGTTCTATTTTTTTCTTCTCTCGTGTCTTTTTTTTCCCATGTCATTTTTTTGGTTTTATATTTTTTGTTTACACAACCATGTAGGAAAAAAATTAACTTCCATCCAATTTTTTTAACGGAGTGGGAAAATTTTGAAATTTTTATTAGTACAATAGGTTAATTGCATTTGTTTAAAATTTAGTGGGTTAATAAGTAAAAAATGTCAACTACAATGGGGAAAAATTGAAGCAAGTTAACGTTCATCCAATTTTTTTAACAGAATGGTTTTATTTTACTATTTTAATTAGTTTAATATGATAATTGAATAACTTAAAAGCTTAGTGGTGTAATAAGTAAAAGATGCAAAGTATAATTCTATTTTTTCTTAAAAAATTTAATATTGAGAGTTAGATCAAGATATAAGAAATTTTTAAGCAAATATCATTCCCTCCCCATCGCCGCATATAAATATTCGGTGATTTTTCATTCTTGATTAGAGTCAAAAGCACCATCCCATCTGAGGCAAGGCTTGAAAATTATCGTGAAAACGCGACAAATTGACGTCCCTAATTATCACTTCCAGAGCTCATTTGTAAATTTTACAAATATTTGAAATATATTATTATTTCAAATTTATTCTTATATTTATTGAATATTTATTTTAACAGTCATAAAATACGTAGTAATAAATTTATGATAACTAATTGAAGAATATTTTGTCATTTTAACATTATCATCATCAAAAACAAAAACAAACTCTTTTTTAGAACAATTATTTTATGCTTTCATCCTCAGTTCCTCACTGCATGACGGCACTGCAGTAAGGGCAATGATCACTGCGAGGATTTATCCTGCAATCTCATTCATAACTAAAATGTTGTGGTTAAAATAAGTGATCAATATAATTAATAATTATCAGAGCGGCTTGTTATTTTGTTGCTCATATTGAACAAATAATCGCTTTAATATTTTAAGAGTTTGACTGTATTTCATATATTTTCTGGTCTTAACTAATTGTTGTTATGATTGATCATCAATTTAATATGAAATCTGTTATTTATTTAAAAGAATTATCATTTGAATTCTTTTCATCATTGTAACATTTTCATCTTATGTATGGGGATTAAATCTCATCCATTACATCTATTCTCTAATTTCTCCCAATACACATTTAGCAAAATAAATATTACTTTTAGTGACACTTTCAGCTACACAATTATTTACGATAAATTTTATTGTGCCGTTAATTATTTGCAATAAATTTTATTTTTGTGGTTAAATGTAGTATTTATGTCACATTTAGGAGAAATTGGAGAACAGATTTAAGGGAGGAAATCCGTTTTGAGTCCTTGGCAATTGTTTTTTGTTTGTCATTGATTCTTCCTTCCTTATTGATCACTGCCGCTTTTTTTGTGGAGGGATATTAAAGTTATAGTGGGTTTTTGATAGAGAATAATGGATATACATAATTGTGTATATTTTATTTGTGTATAATTTGTCAAAATTATGTCGTTTTGACAATTTATTTTTGATATCTGATTTGGAAGAAGAGAAGCTATTTTTAAAAAAAAAAAAATCTGCCAAAACGACATAGATAATTAAAAAAATAAAATAAAATTAGTAATTAAATATGAAATGTTGGCATTTGTTCCTTATGACCACCTACTTTCATTTTCATACTTTAAAAAGTAGATTTGAAACAAACATAAGATTTATCTAGAAGGCATATATATACCTACATGGCCACGTATACATATGCTTGCGATACAAACAAATTAAGAAATAAATGTGAAGTATTGAGAACTCCATCCCAACAACCTTAACCACACACTACTGCGAGTAGTTAATACTATCTCCCTCCCACAATAAGTATTTTTTTAGGTTTAATATTTTTTTTCAAAATAAGTGATGTATTAGAATTTCAATATAATTTTTACAATATTTTCTCATATGTGCCCTTATGCAACCAATGATATTTATTGCATATTTATTGGGAAGTTGAAAGGTTGAAGAAAGAGAAAAAGAGACCAAAAGGCAATAAAAAAAAGTCTCAAACAATACAAAGAAAGTATATTGTGTATTAGTTTGTGTGATTTAAGCTAAAAAGCACTTATTATGGGACAGAGGTAGTATGAAATTAACATTGGTCAATTAATCAATACAGTATCGACACGTAGATCGGGAGGTAATCTCTGTGTGTGTGTCAATACTGTATTAATCAATTGACCAACTTATCATGAAATTAACTTCATAATAACCGTATCCCAAAGTGGCAAACCAATAAACCATTAGGCATATTTGTAGCTCTTGATCTAAAGCATCTCATCTCATTTTGATGATGACAATGGAATTGTAATTTTTCTCCGGCTCTCTCTAATGGGAACAGCCAAATGTTTTATTTTAGTCTTTATTCATTTTTTTATTTCAAAATTGTCTTTGTAAAATTTTGTACGTGAACAATGTTACCCTTTCTAGGTGTGAGAGGTAATGAAAATAAGTTGACATATTAAAACTAATATTCAAATATGCATATACAAATAATTAATTTATACTTATAAAATGAAACTAGAATTCAAACATATATATTATTAAAATTAATTTCTACACAAAAAATGAAACTAAAATTCCAATAAAGAAAAAATAATTTAAAATCCAATCATTTCAGTCTATTAAAGCATAACGTAAAAAGCAACTTGAGATTGTTCAAGAGCTGTGGGGTCGTCTATATTAATATGCGTACCAAACAAATGAGGACAAGTTCCCCCTCGTTTTGTAGACCAAGACAAAACTTTTACTTATTCAAATATCTTTTAACTTTTTAAGGACTTAATTATTTCAAGTGAATCCAATAATAATAATTAAATATAAATATATAAATATTGCTTGAAATTTTAAATCGCTCTAATGAAATTATTGTACTTTTTATACAAAAAAAGAAATTACAATTCAAAAAAAATAAATCTTCATCACTTTTTTTAAGGACTTAATACTTTCAATTGAATCCTATATAAAAGAACAATATTTGTTTAGAGGGATTTAATCTTTTGAGGACTTAATATTTCAAGAAAATTTGTAAGACCCCAAATTTTATGAATAAGATTTAATTTTTTTTATATATTATTTTAGAAATAGTAAGGTATTGATTTGATAAATGTGATAAGTTATGGGTGAGATGTGCAAATTTTACAAAGTAAGCAAGTAGTTATAAAATATTCGTTGTGTCGGAAAATATTCGTTTGGTCGAGAAATATTCTTTTTGTCGGAGAATATTCGTACGACGACACAGTTATTGGTGGACCCCATAACGGAATGAATGTCGGATATAGAAAGCGACAGAAATAACCTTTTTACAAAAATAATGGTAAAACTTTTACCGTTAAAACTGTTGAAATACCAGGTGGTTAAAATACAGTAATATGAGGTGTTGCACAGTAGCACATGGTATTGCACATTAATTCTAATTATTGATTCTTACGTAAGAAGCCACTACTCAATAATTGTTACGGTAATTACTGTTTAATTTTTTATATTATTGATCCAATAATTGCTACATTGATATTTTATATTAGTGATTTAATAATTGTCATTGCACAGTATTTCAAATTTTTAAATCAATAATTCATATTATTCGAATAATATTATTAGATAGCATTATTGACAATGTCTAGAAAGTTCTGTCGAGGAAAGGGGTTAGGTTATATAATTGCGCGCTAATGAGGAGAAATCCTTATTGAAAAGCCCCCTCTTTTCTAGGAATGACCTGGTTGTCAATATTGTAGTTTTGTAATATTATTTGTGAATAATTAATTTTTGATATATATGATAAGAAAATATTTATTCAATGTGAATTTAAACGGATGAATTTTTAGCATGTGACATTTGTTGAAAGTTGGTATTTTATCTTTTTTGATAAAATAATTTATTCAAATATATTATTATAATATTACATTATAGTAGTATGATGTGATTATATAATAGTATGATTTTTATAATTTGAATGGTAACATTATTATAGTAAATTCATGGTATAAAAGTAAAATGAGATAGAAGAGAACAAATTGAATTTGAATTCTTATGATGTAAGCAATGATGTCATCGGAACGATGAGGTAAGCAATGATGTCATCGGAATGATGAGGTAAGCAATGATGTCATAGGATCGAGTATGTAAACGTTGATGTCATAAATTATGGCGAAAAGACTATTTTACCCTTACTCTGCCGAGCCTATAAATAGAAGCTCATTTCTTCATTATTTCTCACCAATTCACTAAAGCTATAGAGAGAGAAAGTATAGAGAGAATAAGAGAGAAAGAAGAAGAGTATTCTGCTATTACACTAGTGCAGTCTCTAAATTTTTATTAAGGTAAGGGGTATTATTTCTTTCGTATTCATGAAGATAGTTATTTTCTTTCAATACTCGTAAGGGTTGTTATTCCATTTTTTATTATTCTGTTGGAATAACCTGTCTACGCGGACTACCGCATGCCTGGTAAATAACCCTTCGTATTTATTCTTTATTAAATTATGAAAATGATCTATCTACGCGGACTACCGCATGACGGATGAAAGTCCATTTGCAGTTCGTATATTGTTTCATTTCAGATTCCTAAATCTAAACTTACTACGGTAAGAATTGGTTCTATAATTCCTGAAATGATCAGAAATTCTTTGGGTTGTGCGCTTCATCTAATATCATTTCACTGGAATATTGGTCTGAACTTTCTTGTGAATTTTTTTATCTTTTCATAACGACTTACTATTCACGAGTTACTATTCATAGGTTACTATTCACGAGAAAAAAAAATATTTTTTTTCTTCAAAATCATCTTTGATTGGATTCAGGTTTTGATCTTCATTCTTGAACTCTGGATAAATTCTCTATTTTTTGTCCTTTATCTCGCTGAATTCGTTATTCGTATTGTTTTTCATCATCCTCAGTCCTAAATTGTGATATAACTGAATATCTTTGGCCTGTAGTGCAAAGATGAATGATTACTTGATGAATATCTTTGGCCCGTTGTACAAAGATGGACAGGTGTGGAGATAAACATGACCAACTGGTGATACAAATGAATATCTTTGGCCCGTAGTACAAAAGGTGAATATTTGATTCGAAATATATATTGATTGATGTTACAGGGATAAAACATTGACGATGGACTTTTAAATCATAGAAGATAGTAGATTTCATTCTCTAAGTAACTCTTCTAATGAATTGATATTTTTGCTGCGAATATTGATCTAAAACTTGTTGTCCATAATATTTTATCTGATTTATTGAAGGCTAACGATAATTTATTTTTCATTATCTTAGTCATAATATTCTTTACTGGGCTAGTTGAGCTCACCCTTTTCTTTCATTGTTCTCTTCAGGAAATGAGAGTATCGCGGGGACTAGTCGGGGAACAGTGTGATGATCAGAGTTAGATCTGTAGAAGTCCTCACTATTCTATAAAATAGTGGGACAATAATTGTAATGAATAAGGAATAAATTTGAGTGTTTATATTTTGTATTATATACGATTTGTATTGAAACTCACAGTTGTGTGGTCGTATTTTGCACGACCGTATGTTATAAAAGATTATATTTGGATTCTGTACTATGTATTTGGCGATTCAGAATGGGTTGAGTATTGAATCTATTTTGGGGTCGTCACAAAATTATTGTTCTTTTTTTTATTGGAATCACTTAAAATAATCAAGTCCTTACAAAATTAATGCTTGGATTTATTTATTTTTTTGAATTTTAATTTCGTATTTCAGGAAGAAATTAATTATAAAAATATGTATTTTTTAATTCTAGTTTTGATGTGTTAATTTTTTTTAATATTTAAAATTAATTACCAAAATTTTATACATAAAGATTGGACCAATTGAAATTAATTGTGAATTTTTTATTTTGAATTATGTTATGGGTAAGAAAGAAGGAATAAAAGGGAAAAAAAAAAATTATGTTCGCATTTTTTTTCCTTTTAATGCTATATCATTACCTCTCACTAGAGGTTCACAAAAAGCTAGCGACTCGCGATCTGACCTAGGCCCAGTGTAGTCAAAGTCCGATCTAATTAAGGTCTGGATTAGTTAGACCTGACCTGGAGGCTTTAAAGAGACCGTTATATCAGGGAAAAGTCCAGCTTAGCAAAAAAGTCTGACCTGGTCCGGCCTACGGCCTGGGTCCGGGCTAGTCCCACTACAAGAAAATGGCCTAACAGCGACCAATACTTTCAACGACCTCACTGTCCGGTCTCTGAGATGACTAATAGCGACCGCTAATGAATCTAGTCGCTAGATAATATCAGCGACCGCATGCGGTTGTTGTTTGATCCCTGGTTTATTTTTGTAGCCTAAAAATTGGCGTAAATTGTTGGCAGGGTATTTTGTTGCGACCTCTCACATTCAGCGAATGCGAACGGTCGCTAATACGTCCACATCATTAAAATTCAGCAACTGCATGTAATCAGCATCAAGCGACTCGCTAGACACAACATACGAAAAAAAAAGAGGGAGAACAGAAAAGGGAGAAGGGGGAGAAAAGATGAGGGAGAGGAGGGAGACCGCCGCGCCACCGCCGCTACCGCCCCCACCGCTGCCGTCATTGTTGTCGCATTAGGTATATATTTCCTTTCTTTGTATACTAATAATTAATGATACAATGAATCTGATTAATTTAGGTAATGTATACATATATGCATTGATATGATGTTATGAATATATATATACATATATACATGTTGCTATGATATTGATATGTTGATATGTTGCTATGAATATATATATATATATATATATATATATTTGATTAATTTCGGTAATGTATACTATATGTTTAAGAACCCTTAATTAGGTTTAATTGCAGGATGGTTTTAATACCCTTCCTAATCCCGAGTCCGGGTAAATGTAAATACAGTAGTACAAGAAGTTTTTTGTCGGCAAATTAGCAAGACCTCCCTAGACATGATTGAGATCTTAAGTAGGCTTTTTGTGAAATTCCAAAGTTCTCTTTTTCTTGTTCTATGCTGCAAATTATTGTTACTGTTTTTTTTAAGTTGCATTCTCGTTGAATGAGATTATGATCTATTCCAGTTACGAACTTATGTGCTTAATTATATGATTGTGGCTGCTTAAAATTCTTCACTGATCCTTAATGTTACTGTTGTATATTTTATTGCTTAAATGAAAACCAAACCAAGTTACCTGTATGTCTAATCAGAAGAAGCCACAGTGAATGGAAGTGTTTATCAACAAAACTAGTAACAAGGGGAATGAGAATATAATTAAAGAATTTGGAAAGTTGCTCAAAAATATTAAGTGCAAATCAGTATTAATTTCCTACTGGAGATGAACTGGGACTTTGTTTCATATCCCAAGGACCCTAACAAAGTAAGGAAACAATAAGTTATATACATATATAAGTTATTAGCGATTTTAAATTCTTTGTAACATTATTAAGTTACTATTTACTTAGTTTTCAACTAATAAATAAAATAAAAATAAAATAAAATAACATGATATAATATAACAATTAAACTAAGTAGCATTTACTTAGTTTCTCATACTAAATTTAATAACATTTAATATTTGACATTAATATATATTAAATATGATTAAATATATAATTAAATTAAAATATAATATCATATAAATATAATAAAATATAATATTGAACTTAAATAATATAAAATATATTATTATATTATAATATAATATAATATAGTAAAATATTATATTAAAATAAAATATAATAAATTATAATATAATATCATATAAATATAATATAATATAATATTAAACTAAAATATAATATCATATTAAATATATTATAATATAATATAATAAACTAAGTAGCATTTGCTTAGTTCCACTACTAAATATAATAAAAATAATAAAATATAATAAATGATGTAAATAAACTAAGTAGCATTTATGAAATTTTTCATTGCTAAAATAAACTAAGTAGAATTTCGTTAGTTATTCACTGCTAAAAGACATTAATGATCAAAAGCAATATTATACTTTTAAGTTAAAGACCTAAGAGATAAGTACTCTAATCAAGAGTAACCGGATAAATGCAACAAAAATCCACTCGGACCATTATAAGAGTAACTCCATGTGGATTTTTGTTGCATTTATCCGGGTTAACTCCAACCAAACTGAAAACACGGCCAATACTAGATAAACAATTGGCCGAACAGAGATTGGCAATGCAATAATTGAGGCTAAAGATGCTAACCAAAAGTAACCGAGCACCCTCACAACATGATGAATTACATTGGCATAATTTGGGGAGAGACGAGTCATAGAAGAAATCCTGAGCTCGGCGTCGCATGCTTGGCAATAAACGAGAAACTTATAATGGAGATTGCCATGATTTTTGGATGCGTCTCAAATGTAGAATCGACATCTCTGTCATACTTCACAGTAAAGGCAAAAATAACTTGCTTTTGGGTTATCAATAGCAGCAGATTATTATTATTATTATTTTGTTCGTAACTGGGTTAGGGGCTTATAGAGACAAATGCAACATTGAATTGGCCGAAAAAGTTGTTGTATATGATGTGAGGTGGAGCAGAGGCCATCAAAACTTAAAATTTAGGCTACTGATTCAAAGATAAGAAAAGATTTGAAGAAGAGAAAAAGCCCTATTTCTTTATATAAGATTCCGGTATTTGAAGTTTGACTTTGTATATTTCTTTCATGACAAAAGTGCTACTAGTTTGGCCGTTTGAGAGGGGTTCAAATGGTAACTTTATATGTTGAACGTATGAAACTAGTTATTTTTCATTTAGAATTAGCACAACGTACTTTCATGGAAAGAAAGTAAACGAGAAGTAAGTCAATGATAAGAAAGAGGCTAAGTGATATGCTTACAAGTATGCTCAAGTCATATGCTTACAAGTATGCTTAAATGTTAATCATATATTTACAAGTATGCTCAAGTCATATGCTTACAAGTATGCTTAAATGTTAATCATATGCTTACAATTATGCTCAAGTTATATGCTTACAAGTATGCTTAAATGTTAATCATATGCTTACAAGTAATCATTCATCATTTCAAAAACAATACGAATAACGAATACAGTGAGATAAAGGAAAAATATTAGAGAATTTATCCAGAGTTCAAGAATGAAGATCAAAACCTGGATCCAATCAAAAATGATTTGGAAGAAAAAAATATTTTTTTATCGTGAATAGTATCCCATGAATAGTAACACGTGAACAGTAACTCGACATGAAAAAATAAAAATTTCACAAAAAAGTTCAGACCAATATTCCAGTGAAATGATATTAGATGAAGCGCAAAACTCAAGGAATTTCTGATCATTTCAGGAATTATAGAAGCAATACTTACCGTAGTAAGTTTAGAGTTAGAATCTGAAATGAAATAATATATGAAACTGCAATTGGATTTTCACCCGTCAGGAAGTAGTCCGCTCAGACAGATTATTTTCACAATTTAATAACAACTGAATACGAAGGGTTATTCACCAGGCATGCGGTAGTCCGCGTAGACAGGTTATTTTCACAGATTAAAAGAATGGAATAACAACAGGATTTCACCATGCATGCGGTAGTCCGCGTAGACAGGTTATTCCAACAGAATAATAAAGAATGGAATAACAACCCTTACGAGTATTGAAAGAAAATAACTCTCTTTATGATTACGAAATAAATAATACCCCTTACTAAAAAATTTGGAGACTACACTAGTGTAATAGTAGAATACTCTTCTTATTTCTCTCTTATTCTCACTATACTTTCTCTCTGTGACGCCCCCAAAATAGGTTCAATACTCAACCCATTTTGAGTCGCCAAATACACTCAACAAAATTCAAATACAATCTTTCATATCACACGGTCGTGCAAAATACGACCACACAACTGTGAGTGTCAATACAGATAAGTAAAAAATATTAACATTCAAATTAAGTCCGCATTACATTTATTATCACACTATTTTAAATAAAAAAAATAGTGAGGACTTCTACACCTCTAACTCGGACCATTACTCCATTCCCCGATTAGTACCCGCTATAGTCCCATTTCCTGAAGAGAACAATAGAAGAAAAGGGTGAGCTCAACTAGCCCAGTAAAGAATATTATGACTAAGATATTGAAAAATAAATTATCATTAGCCTTCAGTAAATCAGATAAAATATTATGGACAACATGTTTTAGATCAATATTCACAACGAAAATAACAATTCATTAGAAGAGTTAAGTAGAGAATGATGTCTACTATCTTCTTTGATTTAAAAGTTCATTATCAATATTTTATCCCTGTAACATCAATCAATATACATCTCGAATCTTTACACTACGGGCTAAAGATATTCCTTTGTATCATCAGTTGGTCATGTTCATCTCAACATCTGTCCATCTTTGCACTACGGGCCAAAGATATTCATTAGGTAATCATTCATCTTTACATTACAGGCCAAAGATATTCATCACGTAATTATTCATCTTTGCACTACAGGCCAAAGATATTCAATTATATCACAATTTAGAGCTGAGGATGATGAAAAATAATACGAATAATGGATTCAGTGAGATAAAGGACAAATATTAGAGAATTTATCCAGAGTTCAAGAATGAAGATCAAAACCTGGATCCAATCAAAGATGATTTGGAAGAGAAAAAAAATATTTTTTTTACCGTGAATAGTATCTCGTGAATAGTAACTCGACATGAAAAGATAAAAATTTCACAAGAAAGTTCAGACCAATATTCCAGTGAAATAATATTAGATGAAGCTCAAAACTCAAGTAATATCTGATCATTTCAGGAATTATAGAATCAATACTTACCGTAGTAAGTTTAGAGTTAGGAATCTGAAATGAAACAATATACGAAACTGCAATTGGATTTTCATCCGTCTGGTGGTAGTCCGCTTAGACAGATTATTTTCATAATTTAATAACAACTGAATACAAAGGGTTATTCACTAGGCATGCGGTAGTCCGCGTAGACAGGTTATTCCCACAGAGTAATAAAGAATGGAATAACAACAAAATTTCACCATGCATACGGTAGTCCGCGTAGACAGGTTATTCCAACAAAATAATAAAGAAGGAAATAACAACCCTTACGAGTATTGAAAGAAAATAACTCTCATCATGAATACGAAAGAAATAATACCCCTTACCTTAAAATTTGGACACTGCACTAGTGTAATAGCAGAATACTCTTCTTTTTTCTCTTTTATTCTCTCTATACTTTCTCTCTCTATAGCTTTAGTGAATTGGTGAGAATTAATGAAGAAATGAGCTTCTATTTATAGGCTCGGCAGAGTAAGGGTAAAATAGTCTTTTCGTCATAATTTATGACATCATCGCTTACATCATCGATCCTACGACATCATTGCTTATCTCATTGCTCCGATGACATCCTTGCTTACCTCATCGCTCCGATGACATCATTGTTTGCATCATAAGAGTTCAAATTCAATTTGTACTCTTCTACCTCGTTTAACTTTTATACCATGAATTTACTATAATAATGTTACCATTTAAATTATAAAAATCATACTATTATATAATCACATCATACTACTATAATATAATATTATAATAATATATTTGAATGAATTATTTTATCAAACAAGATAAAATACCAACTTTCAACAAATGTCACGTGTTAAAAATTCCTCCGTTTAAATTCACATTAAATAAATATTTTCTTATCATATGTATCAAAAATTAATTATTCACAAATAATATTATAAAACTATAATATTGACAACCAAGTGGTTCCTAGGAAAGAGGGGGCCTTCCGATAAGGATTTCTCCTTACTGGCGCGCAATTAATCAACCCCTTTCCTAGACAGAACTTCCTTAGACATTGCCAATAATGCTATCTAATAATATTATTCAAATAATATAAATTATTAATTTGATAATTTAAAATAATGTGCAATGACAATTATTGAATTAATAATATAAAATAGCAAAGTAGCACTTATTGATATAAAATATCAACGTAGCAAATATTGAACCAATAAAATATTATGCAATTATTGAATCAATAATATAAAATATTAAACAGTAATTACTGTAACAATAATTGAGTAAGTGCCCTCCTACGTAAGAATCAATAATTCGAAATACTGTGCAATACCGTGTGCTACTGTGCAACATCACGTATTACTGTATTTTAACCACCGGATATTTCAACAGTACTAACGGTAACAGTTTTGCCGTTATTTTTATAAAAATGTTACTTCTGTCGCTTTCTATATCCGACATTCATTCTGTTGTGTGGTCCACCAATAATTGCGCCGTCATACGAATATTCTCCGACAAAAAGAATATTCCTCGACCACACGAATATTCACCGACACAATGAATATTTTATAACCACTTGCTTACTTTGTAAACTTTGCACATTTCACCCATAACTTATCACATTTATCAAATCAACACCTTACTATTTCAAAATAATATATAAAGAAAATTAAATCTTATTCATAAAATTTAGGGTCTTACAACCTCCCCTCCTTATGAAATTTCGTCCTCGAAATTAACGTACGTACCTGGTATGTCGAAAAGGTGAGGGTACCTCGTTTTCATTTCCGATTCTAACTCCCAGGTCATTTTCTCGGTATCATGGTTCCTCCACAAAACTTTAACTTGAGGTATAACCTTTGAGCGTAAGACATGTTCCTTTCTATCCAAGATCTTAACAAGTGCCTCCTCGTATGTTAAATCTTCTGCTATCTCGTCTGGTTCTAACTCAATAATGTAGTTTGGATCTTTCACATATTTACGAAGTACAGATATGTGAAAAACGTTATGAACACGAGACATGCTTGGAGGTAAGGCGAGTCTATAGGCCACATTTCCTACTCGGTCAAGGATTTCAAATGGACCAATGAATCGTGGGTTGAGCTTTCCTCTCTTTTTGAATCTCGTAACTCCTTTTCATAGAGCAACATGTAATAATATATGATCTCTGACATTAAACTCCGCGTCCCTTCGATAAAGATCAGCATAACTCTTTTGTCGATCTTATGCAGTTTGTATACGTTGCCGGATCATTTTAATCTTTTCCTTACTCATACGTACTAACTCCGGTCCCAACAATGTTGCTTCACCCACCTCGTCCCAGCATACTGGAGAACGACATTTTCGTTCATACAACGCCTCGAATGGAGCCATGCCTATACTTGCCTGATAACTGTTGTTGTAGGAGAATTCCACCAATGGTAGGTACTTATCCTAACTCCCTCTGAAGTCTAGAACACAGAGTCTCAATAGATCTTCAAGAGTTTGGATAGTCCTTTCCGATTGTCCGTCCGTTTGTGGATGATATGCCGAACTGAATCGTAAATCCGTGCCCATAGTTTTCTGCAAGCTGACCCAAAATCAGGAAATAAATCTGGGGTCACGATCCGAAACTATGGATACTGGCATGCTATTCAATCTCACAATCTCATTCCCGTACATACGTGCAAAACGTTCAAGGGAATAAGTCTCTCATATCGACAAGAAATGAGCAGACTTAGTTAATCTATCAACAATAGCCCAAATTGTATCTATGCCTTGAGAAACCTTGGGAAGACCCGTAACGAAATCCATGGTAATGTGTTCCCACTTCCACTTTGGAATCTCAAGTGGTTGCAATGGACCCTTTGGCATTTGATGCTCCGCCTTGACACGTTGACACGTGAAACACCTCAAGATGAACTCCGCGATCTCTCTCTTCATATTGCTCCACCAAAATGTATGTCGAATATCACGATACATTTTGGTACTTCCAGGATGGATTGCAAACGTTGTGTTATGTGCCTCCATCATGATTCTATACTTCAAATCAGAATCGTCAGGAACACAAAGTCTGGAGTTGACTCGAAGTATTCCTTCTTCATCAATCCTTGCTTCTGGAATATCACCTTCTTGCACCTTCTTCCTCATATTCATCAGCACCGGGTCTGTAGCTTGAGCAGCTTTAACTTTATCAATCAAAGCTGGTTCTATGCGTATACTTGATATCATCGCGTAGGTCCCCGGAGTCTTGAACTCTATCTCCATCTTTTGTAAATCACACAAAATAGGCCTTGAAAGCATCGCATTCGTTTCCGCATATAATTTTATACTCAATGCGTCAGCTACCACGTTCGCTTTTCCAGGATGGTATTGGATGATATGATCGTAATCTTTCAACAGCTCAAGCCAACGTCATTGTCGCATGTTGAGTTCCTTCTGGGTGAAGAAATACTTGAGGCTCTTATGATCTGTATAGATCTCCACTTTCTCCCCATACAGGTAGTGTCTCCAGATCTTCAACGCGAAAACGACTGCTGCCAACTCCAGATCATGAGTAGGATAGTTCCTCTCATATTCCTTGAGTTGTCGCGAGGCATAGTCTATGACTTTCCCATGTTGATGAGAACACATCCTAACCCTTTGCCCGAAGCATCGCTGTAAATGACAAATCCATCCGAACCAGATGGTATCGTCAGAATAGGTGCCGAAATGAGTCTCCTCTTGAGCTCTTGAAAGCTCTTCTTGCATTCCTCGTTCCATACAAATTTTGTATCTTTTCGAGTCAGCTGAGTTAATGGAGTAGCGATTCGAGAAAATCCTTCCACGAAACTCCGATAATAACTAGCTAAGCCCAGAAAGCTACGTACTTCGGTCACCGACTTCGATTTCTCCCAACTTTGTATTGCTTCAATCTTCACCGGGTCCACAGATACTCCACGTTTTGATACAACGTGCCCAAGGAATGCTACCTCCTCAAGCCAGAACTCGCATTTCTTTAGCTCGGCATATAGCTTGTTTTCACAAAGCCTTTGAAGTACCAGCTTTGAGTGGTGCTCATGATCTTCACGACTTTTGGAATAGATGAAAATGTCATCAATAAAGACAACCACGAACTGATCCAAATATTCCCTGAATACACGGTTCATCATATCCATAAAAGCAGCAGGAGTATTAGTCAATCCAAAAGATATGACTAAGAATTCATAATGCCCGTATCGAGTTCTGAAAGCAATCTTCGGAATATCCTCAGTTTTAATCTTCAGCTGATGATATCCAGAACGAAGATCGATCTTTGAAAAGAATTGTGCACCTTGCAACTGGTCGAACAGGTCATCAATACGTGGTAACGGATACCTATTCTTGATGGTGACATGGTTCAACTCCCGATAGTCAATACAAAGTTGCATACTCCCGTCTTTCTTCTTTACGAATAAAAAAGGAGCACCCCAAGGAGATGTACTAGGACGTATAAAACCGATGTCTAACAACTCCTGTAGTTGGACCTTTAACTCCTGAAGTTCTATAGGAGCCATTCGATATAGGGTTTTAGAAATGGGTTTTGTACCGGGTTCAAAGTCAATGAAGAATTCAACTTCACGTTCCGGGGGTAGACCGTGAAGTTCTTCGGGAAATACATCAGGAAACTCATTAACAATAGAAATATCATTCAAACCTGACGTATTCTAGTTTAGATCAGTGACATGGGCTAAGAAAGATTGACATCCGTTTTTCAATAAACGAATAGTTTTATGACTTGAAATAACATTGATTGATTTTAGTGGTTTGGTTGTTTGAATTCGCACAATAGGTTGGTTAGGAATATGAAAACTAACATCCTTACGAAAACAATTAATTTTGGCATGATAAGTGGTCAACCAGTCAATTCCTAAAATCACATCAAATGCAAGTATTTTCAACGATATAAGATCAACAGGTAGGGTAAGGGTACCAATTTGAATCGAGCAAGATTTGTAAACTGTAGATGTAACGAAGGTTTATCCCAATGGAGTTTCAACAGATAAGTCAAAGTTTAATTTCTCAGGTGTCAAGTTCAAACGTTGAGCACAAGAAGGTGAAATAAAAGAATGGGTAGCACCAGTATCTAATAAAGTGTAGACTTCGCAAGAGTTTATTATCAGCTTACCCGTAATAACCTCGTTCGGGTTCCTTACTTGTTAGGCAGTCACAACAAAAGCTCTTCTAGGAACCACTGACTTTGACTTGTCAGGGATAGCCTTTGGAGTCACCATCCCTGCTAGACTTGGTTTTGCTACAGGACACACTCGAGCTATGTACCATTCCTTTCCACAGTTATAACACACCTTGGATTGTTGTGTGCAGTTGGGGCTGATGTGTCCCTCTTGCCCGCATTTATAGCATACGACCGGCGGTCGTTCTCCTCCCCTAGAAACTGTTGATGTTGGTGCTGCTTCGATGCTTTCACGTTCTCATTGTTGAACCTTCTCTTCTTGAAATCTCCCCCCGACTCACTTCTTCTATTATCATGGCCACGATTATCACCGGAGTATTTATCGCTTCTATCATGATACTTTCCTCCTTGCTGGTTGTCATTGTTCCGATGACTGCTACCACCGGTACGACCTTGGTTGTTGTCCCTTGGTTGAACATAATCATTATCTCGTTCTAATAACTGGGCCCTGTTCACTACATCCGAATATAGAGAAAATTTGTGAGAAATGAGGTATTGACGAATCTCGGGTTTCAAACCTCTCAGAAACATCCGCGTCATACGTTCCTTATTCTCCACCAAATGAGGTGCAAACCGGGATAACTCCGCAAACTTAGCCTCGTACTGGGACACAGTCATGTTGTTCTGTTCCAGTCTGATAAACTCTACCTCTTTCATGTGACGAATACTTTCTAGAAAGTACTTATCATTGAACAGTTTCTGAAACGCCCCCCAAGACATCTTGAGTGCGGCAGGCTGGGTACGCTTCACAGATTCCCACCAATAATCTGCCTCTCCAAGGAACATAAAGGTGGCAAATGGAACCTTCTGTTCCTTCGTGCATCCCAAGACATCAAATATCTTATTAATTTGCTTAATCTAATTTTTTGCCTTGATTGGATCTGGCTTTCCCTGAAACTCTGGTGGTCCCAACTCTTTAAACTTCTTGGCAGTGACAAGCCGCGAGTTATTATTTGCACTTGTATTATGAACACGAGTCTCCCTCGTCTAGTTTTGCATGAACTGCAAAAAGCTTCTAAACATCCCGTCATTTATCATTTCTTCGGTAGGGTTATTTACAGGAGAATCGTTGCCTTCCTGTTGCACGTTCTCTTGGTTGGTGATTAAAGGTGTCTCAACCGTCTCATTCACTCCATTATTTTGATTTTCAGCAGCCATTCTCAAATACTGCCACAAAACAAGGATTAATCAAACAAATTAACATATCACATATTAACCCTATATTCCAACCGACCAATTAAATAACAATTAAGCTTAGGTAGGACACACTAGCGAAGGTTTTACTTGTCTCTCCCCTCCTAGTTCTATTCCCAAATCTCCGTCAGAGATCATATCCCTAAGCTCTGATACCAACTGTGACGCCCCCAAAATATGTTCAATACTCAACCCATTTTTAGTTGCCAAATACACTCAACAAAATTCAAATGCAATATTTCACATCACACGGTTGTGCAAAATATGACCACACAACTGTGACTGTCAATACAGACATGTAGAAAATATTAACATTCAAACTAAGTTCTCATTACATTTATTATCACACTATTTTAAATTAAAAAAAATAGTGAGGACTTCTACAGCTCTAACTCGGACCATCACTCCATTCCCCGACTAGTACCCGCGATATTCCCATTTCCTGAAGAGAACAATAGAAGAAAAGGGTGAGCTCAACTAGCCTAGTAAAGAATATTATGACTAAGATAATGAAAAACAAATTATCGTTAGCCTTTAGAAAATCACATAAAATATTATGGACAACAAGTTTTAGATCAATATTCGCAGCGAAAATAACAATTCATTAGAAGAGTTAAGTAGAGAATGATGTCTACTATCTTCTTTGATTTAAAAGTCCATCATCAATATTTTATCCCTGTAACATCAATCAATATACATCTCGAATCAAATATTCATCCTTGCATTACAGGCCAAAGATATTTCTATGTATCATCAGTTGGTCATGTTCATCTCAACACTTGTCCATCTTTGCACTATGGGCCAAAGATATTCATCAGGTAATCATTCATCTTTGCACTACAGGCCAAAGATATTCATCACGTAATTATTCATCTTTGCACTACAGGCCAAAGATATTCAGTTATATCACCATTTAGAACTGAGGATGATGAAAAATAATATGAATAACGGATCCAGTGAGATAAAGGACAAATATTAGAGAATTTATCCAGAGTTCAAAAATGAAGATCAAAACCTGGATCCAATCAAAGATGATTTGGAAGAGAAAAAAATATTTTTTTTACCGTGAATAGTACCCTATGAATAGTAACTCGTGAATAGTAGTTCGACATGAAAAGATAAAAATTTCACATGAAAGTTCAGACCAATATTCCAGTGAAATAATATTAGATGAAGCGCAAAACTCAAGTAATATCTGATCATTTCAGGAATTATAGAAGTAATACTTACCGTAGTAAGTTTAGAGTTAGGAATCTGAAATGAAACAATATACGAAACTGCAATTGGATTTTCACCCGTCTGGCGGTAGTCCGCTCAGACAGATTATTTTCACAATTTAATAACAACTGAATACGAATTCACCAGGCATGAGGTAGTCCGCGTTAGATAGGTTATTCCCACAAAGTAATAAAGAATGGAATAACAACAAAATTTCACCATGCATGCGGTAGTCCGCGTAGACAGGTTATTCCAACAGAATAATAAAGAATGGAATAACAACCCTTACGAGTATTGAAAGAAAATAACTCTCTTCATGAATACGAAAAAAATAATACCCCTTACCTTAAAATTTGGACACTGCACTAGTGTAATAGCAGAATACTCTTCTTCTTTCTCTCTTATTCTCTCTATACTTATTCTCTCTCTATAGCTTTAGTGAATTGGTGAGAAATAATGAAGAAATGAGCTTCTATTTATAGGCTCGGCAGAGTAAGGGTAAAATAGTCTTTTCGCCATAATTTATGACATCATCGCTTATATCATTGATCCTATGACATCATTGCTTACCTCATCGCTCCGATGACATCCTTGCTTACCTCATCGCTCCGATGACATCATTGTTTGCATTATAAGAGTTCAAATTCAAATTGTACTCTTCCACCTCGTTTAACTTTTATACCATGAATTTACTATAATAATGTTACCATTCAAATTATAAAAATCATACTATTATATAATCACATCATACTACTATAATGTAATATTATAATAATATATTTGAATGAATTATTTTATCAGACAAGATAAAATACTAATTTTCAACAAATGTCGCATGTTAAAAATTCCTCCCTTTAAATTCACATTAAAAAAATATTTTCTTATCATATGTATCAAAAATTAATTATTCACAAATTATATTACAAAACTACAATATTGACAATCAAGTGGTTCCTAGGAAAGAGAGGGCCTTCCGATAAGGATTTCTCCTTACTGGCGCGCAATTAATCAACCCCTTTCCTAGACAGAACTTTCTTAGACATTGTCAATAATGTTATCCAATAATATTATTCAAATAATATAAATTATTGATTTGATAATTTGAAATAATGTGCAATGACAATTATTGAATTAATAATATAAAAAAGCAAAGTAGCACTTATTGATATAAAATATCAACGTAGCAAATATTGAATCAATAAAATATTATGCAATTATTGAATCAATAATATAAAATATTAAACAGTAATTACTGTAACAATAATTGAGTAAGTGCCTTCCTACGTAAGAATCAATAATTCGAAATACTGTGCAATACCGTGTGTTACTGTGCAACACGACGTATTACTGTATTTTAACCACTAGGTATTTCAACAGTACTAACGGTAACAGTTTTGCCGTTATTTTTATAAAAATATTACTTCTGTCGCTTTCTATATCCGACATTCATTTCGTTGTGGGGTCCACCAATAACTGTGCCGTCGTACGAATATTCTATGATAAAAAGAATATTCCTCGACCAAACGAATATTCTTCGTCACAACGAATATTTTTTAACCACTTACTTACTTTGTAAACTTTGCACATTTCACCCATAACTTATCATATTTATCAAATCAACACCTTACTATTTCAAAATAATATATAAAAAAAATTAAATCTTATTCATAAAATTTGGGGTCTTACACTCTCTCTATAGCTTTAGTGAATTGGTGAGAAATAATGAAAAAATAAGCTTTTATTTATAGGCTCAGCAGAGTAAGGGTAAAATAGTCTTTTCGTCATAATTTATGACATCATCGCTTACATCATCGATCCTATGACATCATCGCTTACATCATCGCTCCGATGACATCCTTGCTTACCTCATCGCTCCGATGACATCATTGTTTGCAACATAAGAGTTCAAATTTAATTTACACTTTTCCACCTCGTTTAACTTTTATACCATGAATTTACTATAATAATGTTACCATTCTAATTATAAAAATCATACTATTATATAATCACATCATACTACTATAATGTAATATTATAATAACATATTTGAATGAATTATTTTATCAGAAAAGATAAAATATCAACTTTCAACCAATGTCACATGCTAAAAATTCCTCCGTTAAAAATTCACATTGAATATATATCAATAATTAATTATTTATAAATAATATTACAGAACTATAATATTGACAACTAGGTCGTTCCTAGGAAAGTGGGGAACTTCCGATAAGGATTTCTCCTTCTGGACGCACAATTAAATAACCCCTCCTAGACAAAACTTTCATAGACATTGCCAATAATGTTATCTAATAATATTATTCCAATAATATGGATTATAGATTTGATAATTTGAAATACTGTGCAATGACAATTATTAAATCAATAATATGTAATATTAACGTAACAACTATTGAATCAATAAAATATTGAACAGTAATTACTGTAACAATTATTGAGTAGTGACTTCTTACCTAAGAATCAATAATTAGAATTATTGTGCAACACTGTGTGCTACTGTATTTTAACCACCGGGTATTTCAACAGTTTTAACGGTAAAAGTTTTACTGTTATTTTTTGTAAAAAGGTTATTTCTGTCGTTTTCTATATTCGACATTCATTCCGTTGTGGGGTCCACCAATGACTGTGCCGTCGTACGAATATTCTCCGACAAAAAAAATATTCCTCGACCAAACGAATATTCTCCGACACATTGAATATTTTATAACCACTTTCTTACTTTATAAACTTTGCACATCTCACCCATAACTTATCACATTTATCAAATCAACACCTTACTATTTCAAAATAATATATAAAGAAAAATTAAATATTATTCATAAAATTTGGGGTCTTCCGGTTGGGTTTGTACGGAATCGTGACGCAATCAAATTTTAAAAATTAGCAGAAGCATGGTATATCAGAGTTTAAAAATTCTTACAAAACCATTACCCGGATCATCCTTTATGCAAATTATTAATTTAAAATGATAAATAAGAAGTTATAGAATCATACCCTTGTAGAACGAAGCTTTCACAGGTACGAGTTCAACTCCTTGTTCTTCGTGATCTCCATGAATTTTTGGGTTAGATTCCTTTCTTTGATCAACGTTAGCCACCCAAGTGTTTGGCCTCTAGAGGTGATCCACCAAGTAAGAGGAATTATGAAGAAGGAGGGTGGTTGGCTTAGTTTTCTATCCTCTATAGAAAAGGAGTACTCTCCAACAATTAGAATTGCATCAACTAATATCTATTATAAGATTCCTCTTATATAGATATTGGTCAACCCTTCTAATCCTATTAGACATGGGATTTCATTTAATTAATTAAACTCCTTTAATTAATTTAGGCTTCCCACCAAATTGGGAATAATTAATTAAATTTATTTAATTAATTTGTCTCCTAATCTTATTAGGAATAAATGAGAGTACTAATATTAAATTAATTACTAAACTCCTTTAGAAATTAAAATAATAATAATTGTAATAATATTAATAAGACTCCTCTTATTAATTTATATTTAATATTTCCAAAATATTAAATAATAAACATTAAGCTATTTAATTTATTCTATCACTATAGATTAAATTAATTACACTTAATGCATTATTACGATTATGCCATTACCTTCTTAAATAATTATTCTTCCTTTTATGGTGTGACCCTTTAGGTTCTCTATATTAAACCGGTTGTGAATAAATCAATTAGAACAATTCTAATCTTATTTAAATAAATAAATTAAAATAATAATCTATTTAAATAAATAATATTTATTCTACAATAGGGATAAGCCTCCCTAGCGATCAACGACTTTCCAGATAATATAGATTTCAACATTAATCATAAAAGAACCCGTGAGTAAATAGTTACTGTACAATTCAATCCTTCCACCATACAATGTTCCAATTAAATATAAGACATGGATTTACTGCCAAGTCTTATTTTATTTAATTATATGTATTTCGATTAGAAAATGCACAACTCCAAATAATGCAAATTAGAAACTCTTTTCTAATTTCATTCCACCTTGGCCAAGGATTCCTGGGTTGCCATTTACCGAATCACATAGGACATATCTCCTCTTTTACTAGAGGTGGTAGATTCTTTATTAATCATTCATTATCTCCATATGTAACTCATTATATCCAATCATACCCTTTTATATATCCTAAAGGGCTTTAAGGAATAAGTCAAAGTATAATTCTTTACATACAAGACACTATGATGATCTCAAGTCCAAGGATCACTTGTACTACTATCACATTAGGAATTCCTATTGACAGGCGAGTAAAACTCCATTAGGTATTCCATAGCGAGTCACGTTCAGTGAACTTATTCTCCAATAAGCACCTACATACTTGCTTTAGTGTCTCCACACAAATGATTATGAGATCAATCATCCTCATCCAATGAGCAAGCAATATATGTACTAATCTATCCGGATTTACTAATCCCCTTTTTAGTAATCCCATGATTAGGAACTATTTTAGTTTTTAAGCTTTCTAAGAATTTAGATCTCATTATCATGATCAACATCATGATTCTAAAAGCATTGCTTAAAACTATGGGTTATTTACATATTATAAAAACAGCACCATGTAGATAATTATTTGCCTTTAATAAGTTAATACTTTAATTAATAAATAAATAAGATCGTCTCCAAAGTAGATGCTTTATCATCATACATGATTGGCTTGTATGCATACTACTTTCAATCTCCCACTTGCACTAAAGCCAATCGTCATGGTATCTTATACTCAACTTCTCTAAGTAACGATGAAACTGCT
The DNA here is from genome assembly GCA_020205555.1 of Panax stipuleanatus. Taxonomy (NCBI): domain Eukaryota; kingdom Viridiplantae; phylum Streptophyta; class Magnoliopsida; order Apiales; family Araliaceae; genus Panax; species Panax stipuleanatus. The sequence goes on along the minus strand of CM035120.1, from coordinate 127,711,817 downwards.
GTTGTGTTAAAGCTTTAATTAATGGATCTGCAATGTTGTCTTGAGAGTCTACACGCTCCAAGGTGACGTCTCCTCTTTCAATGATCTCCCTGGTCAAGTGAAATCGCCGCAACACGTGTTTAGATTTTTGATGAGACCTTGGTTCCTTAGCCTGTGCAACTGCTCCTGTGTTGTCACAGTAAACGGGAACTGCTTCTCCAATGCTAGGAACCACACCAAGTTTAGTTATGAACTTCTTCATCCAAACAGATTCCTTTGCAGCTTCACTTGCAGCTATATACTCTGCCTCTGTCACTGAATCAGCAACTGTTTGCTGCTTGGAACTCTTCCAACTCGCTGCGCCTCCGTTCAAGGTAAATATATACCCTGAAACAGATTTACTGTCATCTTGGTCTGTTTGAAAACTTGAGTCCGTGAATCCCTCGAGTTTTAATTCAGACCCACCGTAGACAAGAAAAATATCTTTAGTCCTTCTCAAGTACTTTAGGATATTCTTCACTGCCTTCCAATGCTCTTCTCCAGGATTCGACTGGTATCTGCTCGTTACACTAAGTGCATGAGCAACATCCGGTCTAGTACATATCATACCATACATGATAGATCCTATTGCAGAAGCATAAGGGATCTTACTCATACGGTCTCTCTCCTCAGGTGTTTTTGGGGCCTATTTCTTGGAGAGATGTATTCCATGGCTCATCGGCATGAGACCTCTTTTGGAATCTTCCATGCTAAACCTCTTTAGCATCGCATCAATGTACGTTCTTTGGGATAAACCAAGCATCCTTTTAGATCTATCTCTATAGATCTTTATCCCCAAAATATAGGATGCTTCTCCCAAGTCCTTCATGGAGAAGTGTTTAGATAACCAGATTTTAATCGATTGTAGCATAGGAATGTCATTCCCTATCAGTAATATATCATCAACATATAATACAAGGAATGAAACTGCGCTCCCACTAACCTTCTTGTACACACATGGTTCATCGTCGTTTTTGATAAAATCAAAATCTTTGATTGTCTCATCAAAACGAATGTTCCATCTACGAAAAGCTTGCTTCAATCGATAAATGGATCGTTGCAGCTTACAGAATTGATTTGTTCCAAGCTTTGAAACAAATCCCTCTGGCTGTGTCATATACACATCCTCTTTAGGTTTTCCATTGAGGAAGGCCGTTTTCACGTCCATCTGCCAGATCTCATAGTCGTTATAAGCTGCAATAGCAAGCAAAATTCGAATGGACTTGAGCATAGCTACTGGTGAAAAGGTTTCATCATAGTCAACTCCTTGTCTTTGTTTGAAACCTTTTGCAACCAGTCGGGCCTTATAGGTCTCTACCTTGCCGTCCGCTCCAGTCTTTCTTTTAAAGACCCATTTTCACCCAATAGGCTTAATGCCTTCAGGTGGTGAAACCAAAGTCCATACTTTGTTTTCATACATGGAGTCCATTTCGGATTTCATGGCTTCAAGCCATTTTCCTGAGTCTTTATTACTCATAGCCTGTTCGTAATTCAATGGATCATCATCACTCATGATGTGTACCTCATCGTCATCCTCTATAACGAATCCATACCTCTCAGGTATCTTCGATACTCTTCCAGATTTACGAACAGGGAGTGGTACAGTAGGTTCTTCTACTTGGTCAGGTACCTGACTTTGATCCGTGATAATTTGTGGTTCTTGAACTTCTTCAAGATATATCTTACTCCCACTGACCCCTTCATGGATAAACTCCTTTTTCAAGAAGGCAGCATGTTTTGCAACAAACACCTTTTGATCAGTTGGATGATAGAAATAATACCCTAAAGTTTCTTTAGGGTATCCCACAAATCTACACTTATCGGATTTAGTCTGTAGCTTATCATTTTTAAACTTTTTGACATAAGCTGGGCAACCCCAAGTCTTAACATGCTTAAGATTTGGTTTCCTCCCCTTCCACATCTCATATGGCGTCTTTGGTAGGTACCTTGTTAAGTAGGTATGCAGCCGTTTCTAGAGCATACCCCAGAAGGAAATTGGAAGGTCGATAAAACTCATCATGGATCGAACCATGTCCAGCAGTGTTCGATTTCTCCTTTCAGATACTCCATTTAACTGTGGTGTACCTGGAGGAGTCCATTGTGAGATTATACCATTTTCTTTGAGACAATTGAGAAACTCACCGCTTAAGTATTCTACACCTCGATCTGATCGAAGTATCTTTATACTCTTGCTCGTTTGTTTCTCTACTTCACTTCTGAACTCTTTAAACTTTTCAAATAATTCTGACTTGTATTTCATTAAATACACATATCCAAATCTTGAGTGATCATCAGTGAAAGTAATAAAATAAGAATACCCACCCCGTGCACTTGTTGTCATAGGTCCACAAACGTCTGTGTGAATCAATGCCAACAACTCTGTAACTCTTTCTCCTTTTCCACTAAAAGGAGATTTAGTCATTTTACCCATGAGACAAGATTCACAAGTTGGATATGATTCATAATCGGATAACTCGAGGAGCCCATCTTTATGCAACTTGGATAATCTTGTTTCATTAATATGACCGAGTCTAAGTGCCACATGTAGGTATAATTAATATCATCTCTTTTCTTTTTCTTAGTTTGTTCAATTTGAAATATATTTTCTTATAAGTCAAGTGTATAAAGTCCATTTCGCAAATTTCCAATACCATATAAAACATCGTCTTTATAAATAGAACAACTATTGTTCTTTATAACAACGTTAAATCCTTCCATATCCAATACATAAATTGAAATAATGTTTTTAATAATATTCGGAACATAATAACAATTATTAAGATAAATGGTCTTGCCCGAAGGCATTGCTAAATAATAAGTTCCTACAGCTAATGCAGCAACCTTTGCTCCATTCCCCACTCGTAGGATCACCTCATCATTGTTCAGCTTTCTACTTCTGACCAGTCCATGCACAGTATTACATATGTGAGAACCACAGCCGGTATCCAATACCCAAGTAGAATTATGACTTTCAGAAAAATTAATTTCAATCATAAACAAACCTTGATTGGAAGTCGAAGCTTCTCCAAGCTTCTTCTCTGCTAGATACTTCTTGCAGTTCCTTTTCCAATGTCCCGGCTTGTTGCAATGAAAGCACATTCCTTTAGCTGGTTCAGGTTTCTTTTGTTCATTTTCTTTCCCCTTTCCCTTAGCCTTCTTGGATTTCTTCTTTTCAGTAGATACCTTGGGCCTCTTTCTTTTATTGGAAGAATCCACTATCAAGATATGGTTCTTCTTGGATGGGAAGTGACCTTCTGCAGTTTTCAGCATGTTAAGCAACTCAGGCAAGCTGACATCTAGCTTATTCATGTGAAAATTAACCACAAACTGCGAGAAGGTCTCAGGGAGTGACTGCAAGACCAAGTCTTGACTCAGCTCCCCATCCATGACGAACCCAAGCTGTCCAAGGCGTTCAATCAAATTGATCACTTTCAGGACATGAGTCTCGACGGCAGTACCCTCGGTCATCCAAGATCGGAAGAGCTCCTTAGATATCTCATATCTAGCAGTCCTACTCTGTTCACCATACAACTCCTTGAGGTGAAGCAGCATAGCAGGAGCATCCATATTTACGTGCTGACGCTGAAGCTTGTTATTCATGGATGCGAGCATGATGCATTGAGCCACAGATGCATCATCTTGCCACTTATTGAAAGTGGCAATCTCTTCCTCAAAGGCTGTTTCCGAAACAGATTCAGGGACAGTTGAATTTAGGACATAAGAAATCTTTTCAGCAGTGAGAACAATTCTCAGATTTCTTAGCCATTCCTCATAATTCGGCCCGGTAAGCTTGTTTGCATCAAGTATGCTTCGTAGTGAGATTAATGATTTTGACATTTTTAAAATTCTGTATGTGAAAAGACGACATTTTTAGCAAACATTCATTTTATTAACTTTGCATACCAAAATAAATTTAGGTCTTTATTTTAAATTGGTATCCCCCACTATTTTCATCAAACTATATTACCCTCACTTATATAGTTCAGCAACATCTAATTAAAGATTTGCTAGTGAGATTAAGGATCCCATTTCAAATGTATATAACCTCATGGATAGCACAACAAGCGATATACAAATAAATAGGTAGACAACTCTTGTTAATTATATCACTATGTAATTCTTTTTATTTTGCCTCTTAAATCATAATGGTCATGTGTGTGCACATCTGAACTAAAATGATTTAAGTTAAGTCTAGCCTAGCACTTCCATAAATTCAAAAAAGAAAAATGTTCGTCCTTGTGGATAGCACAACAAGACTAGATCGTTCAATTTTCTTGATAAGCATCAAATGTGATTAATTAACATCTTAAATACTCAATACTCGCCTTGTGGATAGCACAACAAACTCATATTAAATATTTAATACTCTATTAATTAATCATGTTAGAAGGCGAAGTTTGATATTCCAAATATCATTTGAACGCTTCGGACTTAATATTATTTCTTTGAGGGGTTTGTTATTATTTGTCTCATCTTGTTTAGCGCGCATGCATATATATATATATATATATATATATATATATATATATATATATATATATAAAATACGCGTCATTTTATTAAACATGCGAAGCATGTTTGTATAAAATATAATATATATAATATTTAGCATGCAATATAGAATACTATATTCTACCCGGATTGATTATGAACTTTTATTCTAGTTTGGTTCACTAGAGCCACCAAGTGAACCAAAAGGTCAAACCTAAGAGTGCAATAATTTAAATTTAAATATAACTATTACATTTAAATCCGGGCTCCATACAAAAGGGTCTTCACGTTTTCCTTGCTCCTTGGTCTCCAATTTCTTCAAGATAATTATAATTCTTTCTATTACATTAAACTATTTAATTAAAATAGAAACCTTGATCAGCATTCAAGGGAAAGTACATAGGAGGGAGATAGAATTTACATCGAGAAAAAAATTAGAGAAGACGAGGTACGAAGACCCCATTTAATAAAACCCATTCATTCAAGAATTCAACTAAAATAAAATCCAATCACATTGGTCAATAGTCTATAATCAACCCCATTTATTTTCATACAAGTCACCATATGTATCAATAAATAAATATTCATCTCATGAATTAAAATATTTCATATATATATGAGTTTCATTTAATGGGCAATTTTAAATTGCATGAAATCCAATTTCAAGATTAAAATAAACTCTTTATTTTAATTATAAAATTATTTAGAATATAATATATAAATATATCATATATATATATATAATATAAATTCACGTTTATTTTTTAAAAAAGAAGTCACATTCTTTTATTAAAAGAGTCCTGCATGTTTATTAAAAGAGTCGTTTCCGGATGGGTCACCTTTTTTTTGGAGTAAGAAAGAGACAACGCCTTTTCTTTGCAGAATTCAAGATTAGCGCCCATAAAAAAATTTTGTGATTCGTCCCAAAAAAAAAACACCATTTTTTTTCTTAAAAAAATAATTTTATACAATAAAATTATGCCCAATAAATTATTCTAAATACATACCCATATGTATATGAAATCAAAAATAAATTAATAATTGCATAAAGGTTTGGCTCTGATGCCACTGTTGGGTTTGTACGAAATCGTGACGCAATCAAATTGTAAAAATTAGCGAAAGCATGATATATCAGAGTTTAAAAATTTCTACAAAACCATTACCCGGATCATCCTTTATGCAAATTATTAATTTAAAACGATAAATAAGAAGTTATAGAATCATACCCTTATAGAACGAAGCTTCCACAAGTATGAGTTCAACTCCTTGTTCTTTGTGATCTCCTTGAATTTTCGGGTTAGATTCCTTCCTTTGATCAACGTTAGCCACCCAAGTGTTTGACCTCTAGAGGTGATCCACCAAGGAAGATGTATTATCAAGAAGGAGGGTGGTTGGCTTAGTTTTCTATCCTCTATAGAAAAGGAGTACTCTCCAACAATTGAAATTGCATCAACTGATATCTATTATAAGATTCCTCTTATATAGATATTGGTCAACCCTTCTAATCCTATTAGACATGAGATTTCATTTAATTAATTAAACTCCTTTAATTAATTTAGGCTTCCCACCAAATTGAGAATAATTAATTAAATTTATTTAATTAATTTGTCTCATAATCTTATTAGGAATAAATGAGAGTACTAATATTAAATTAATTACTAAACTCCTTTAGAAATTAAAATAATAATAATTGTAATAATATTAATAAGACTCCTCTTATTAATTTATATTTAATATTTCTAAAATATTAAATAATAAATATTAAGCTATTTAATTTATTCTATCACTATAGATTAATTAATTACACTGAATGCATTATTACGATTATGCCATTACCTTCTTAAATAATTATTCTTCCTTTTATGGTGTGACCCTTTAGGTTCTCTATATTAAACCGGTTGTGAATAAATCAATTAGAACAATTCTAATCTTATTTAAATAAATAAATTAAACTAATAATCTATTTAAATAAATAATATTTATTCTACAATAGGGATAAGCCTCCCTAGCGATCAACGACTTTCCAGATAATATAGATTTCAACATTAATCATAAAAGAACCCGTGAGTAAATAGTTACTGTACAATTCAATCCTTCCACCATACAATGTTCCAATTAAATATAAGACATGGATTTACTGCCAAGTCTTATTTTATTTAATTATATGTATTTCGATTAGAAAATGCACAACTCCAAATAATGCAAATTAGAAACTCTTTTCTAATTTCATTCCACCTTGGCCAAGGATTCCTGGGTTGCCATTTACCGAATCACATAGGACATATCTCCTCTTTTACTAGAGGTGGTAGATTCTTTATTAATCATTCATTATCTCCATATGTAACTCATTATATCCAATCATACCCTTTTATATATCCTAAAGGGCTTTAAGGAATAAGTCAAAGTATAATTCTTTACATACAAGACACTATGATGATCTCAAGTCCAAGGATCACTTGTACTACTATCACATTAGGAATTCCTATTGACAGGCGAGTAAAACTCCATTAGGTATTCCATAGCGAGTCACGTTCAGTGAACTTATTCTCCAATAAGCACCTACATACTTGCTTTAGTGTCTCCACACAAATGATTATGAGATCAATCATCCTCATCCAATGAGCAAGCAATATATGTACTAATCTATCCGGATTTACTAATCCCCTTTTTAGTAATCCCATGATTAGGAACTATTTTAGTTTTTAAGCTTTCTAAGAATTTAGATCTCATTATCATGATCAACATCATGATTCTAAAAGCATTGCTTAAAACTATGGGTTATTTACATATTATAAAAACAGCACCATGTAGATAATTATTTGCCTTTAATAAGTTAATACTTTAATTAATAAATAAATAAGATCGTCTCCAAAGTAGATGCTTTATCATCATACATGATTGGCTTGTATGCATACTACTTTCAATCTCCCACTTGCACTAAAGCCAATCGTCATGGTATCTTATACTCAACTTCTCTAAGTAACGATGAAACTGCTGTTGTGTTAAAGCTTTAATTAATGGATCTGCAATGTTGTCTTGAGAGTCTACACGCTCCAAGGTGACGTCTCCTCTTTCAATGATCTCCCTGGTCAAGTGAAATCGCCGCAACACGTGTTTAGATTTTTGATGAGACCTTGGTTCCTTAGCCTGTGCAACTGCTCCTGTGTTGTCACAGTAAACGGGAACTGCTTCTCCAATGCTAGGAACCACACCAAGTTTAGTTATGAACTTCTTCATCCAAACAGATTCCTTTGCAGCTTCACTTGCAGCTATATACTCTGCCTCTGTCACTGAATCAGCAACTGTTTGCTGCTTGGAACTCTTCCAACTCGCTGCGCCTCCGTTCAAGGTAAATATATACCCTGAAACAGATTTACTGTCATCTTGGTCTGTTTGAAAACTTGAGTCCGTGAATCCCTCGAGTTTTAATTCAGACCCACCGTAGACAAGAAAAATATCTTTAGTCCTTCTCAAGTACTTTAGGATATTCTTCACTGCCTTCCAATGCTCTTCTCCAGGATTCGACTGGTATCTGCTCGTTACACTAAGTGCATGAGCAACATCCGGTCTAGTACATATCATACCATACATGATAGATCCTATTGCAGAAGCATAAGGGATCTTACTCATACGGTCTCTCTCCTCAGGTGTTTTTGGGGCCTATTTCTTGGAGAGATGTATTCCATGGCTCATCGGCATGAGACCTCTTTTGGAATCTTCCATGCTAAACCTCTTTAGCATCGCATCAATGTACGTTCTTTGGGATAAACCAAGCATCCTTTTAGATCTATCTCTATAGATCTTTATCCCCAAAATATAGGATGCTTCTCCCAAGTCCTTCATGGAGAAGTGTTTAGATAACCAGATTTTAATCGATTGTAGCATAGGAATGTCATTCCCTATCAGTAATATATCATCAACATATAATACAAGGAATGAAACTGCGCTCCCACTAACCTTCTTGTACACACATGGTTCATCGTCGTTTTTGATAAAATCAAAATCTTTGATTGTCTCATCAAAACGAATGTTCCATCTACGAAAAGCTTGCTTCAATCGATAAATGGATCGTTGCAGCTTACAGAATTGATTTGTTCCAAGCTTTGAAACAAATCCCTCTGGCTGTGTCATATACACATCCTCTTTAGGTTTTCCATTGAGGAAGGCCGTTTTCACGTCCATCTGCCAGATCTCATAGTCGTTATAAGCTGCAATAGCAAGCAAAATTCGAATGGACTTGAGCATAGCTACTGGTGAAAAGGTTTCATCATAGTCAACTCCTTGTCTTTGTTTGAAACCTTTTGCAACCAGTCGGGCCTTATAGGTCTCTACCTTGCCGTCCGCTCCAGTCTTTCTTTTAAAGACCCATTTTCACCCAATAGGCTTAATGCCTTCAGGTGGTGAAACCAAAGTCCATACTTTGTTTTCATACATGGAGTCCATTTCGGATTTCATGGCTTCAAGCCATTTTCCTGAGTCTTTATTACTCATAGCCTGTTCGTAATTCAATGGATCATCATCACTCATGATGTGTACCTCATCGTCATCCTCTATAACGAATCCATACCTCTCAGGTATCTTCGATACTCTTCCAGATTTACGAACAGGGAGTGGTACAGTAGGTTCTTCTACTTGGTCAGGTACCTGACTTTGATCCGTGATAATTTGTGGTTCTTGAACTTCTTCAAGATATATCTTACTCCCACTGACCCCTTCATGGATAAACTCCTTTTTCAAGAAGGCAGCATGTTTTGCAACAAACACCTTTTGATCAGTTGGATGATAGAAATAATACCCTAAAGTTTCTTTAGGGTATCCCACAAATCTACACTTATCGGATTTAGTCTGTAGCTTATCATTTTTAAACTTTTTGACATAAGCTGGGCAACCCCAAGTCTTAACATGCTTAAGATTTGGTTTCCTCCCCTTCCACATCTCATATGGCGTCTTTGGTAGGTACCTTGTTAAGTAGGTATGCAGCCGTTTCTAGAGCATACCCCAGAAGGAAATTGGAAGGTCGATAAAACTCATCATGGATCGAACCATGTCCAGCAGTGTTCGATTTCTCCTTTCAGATACTCCATTTAACTGTGGTGTACCTGGAGGAGTCCATTGTGAGATTATACCATTTTCTTTGAGACAATTGAGAAACTCACCGCTTAAGTATTCTACACCTCGATCTGATCGAAGTATCTTTATACTCTTGCTCGTTTGTTTCTCTACTTCACTTCTGAACTCTTTAAACTTTTCAAATAATTCTGACTTGTATTTCATTAAATACACATATCCAAATCTTGAGTGATCATCAGTGAAAGTAATAAAATAAGAATACCCACCCCGTGCACTTGTTGTCATAGGTCCACAAACGTCTGTGTGAATCAATGCCAACAACTCTGTAACTCTTTCTCCTTTTCCACTAAAAGGAGATTTAGTCATTTTACCCATGAGACAAGATTCACAAGTTGGATATGATTCATAATCGGATAACTCGAGGAGCCCATCTTTATGCAACTTGGATAATCTTGTTTCATTAATATGACCGAGTCTAAGTGCCACATGTAGGTATAATTAATATCATCTCTTTTCTTTTTCTTAGTTTGTTCAATTTGAAATATATTTTCTTATAAGTCAAGTGTATAAAGTCCATTTCGCAAATTTCCAATACCATATAAAACATCGTCTTTATAAATAGAACAACTATTGTTCTTTATAACAACGTTAAATCCTTCCATATCCAATACATAAATTGAAATAATGTTTTTAATAATATTCGGAACATAATAACAATTATTAAGATAAATGGTCTTGCCCGAAGGCATTGCTAAATAATAAGTTCCTACAGCTAATGCAGCAACCTTTGCTCCATTCCCCACTCGTAGGATCACCTCATCATTGTTCAGCTTTCTACTTCTGACCAGTCCATGCACAGTATTACATATGTGAGAACCACAGCCGGTATCCAATACCCAAGTAGAATTATGACTTTCAGAAAAATTAATTTCAATCATAAACAAACCTTGATTGGAAGTCGAAGCTTCTCCAAGCTTCTTCTCTGCTAGATACTTCTTGCAGTTCCTTTTCCAATGTCCCGGCTTGTTGCAATGAAAGCACATTCCTTTAGCTGGTTCAGGTTTCTTTTGTTCATTTTCTTTCCCCTTTCCCTTAGCCTTCTTGGATTTCTTCTTTTCAGTAGATACCTTGGGCCTCTTTCTTTTATTGGAAGAATCCACTATCAAGATATGGTTCTTCTTGGATGGGAAGTGACCTTCTGCAGTTTTCAGCATGTTAAGCAACTCAGGCAAGCTGACATCTAGCTTATTCATGTGAAAATTAACCACAAACTGCGAGAAGGTCTCAGGGAGTGACTGCAAGACCAAGTCTTGACTCAGCTCCCCATCCATGACGAACCCAAGCTGTCCAAGGCGTTCAATCAAATTGATCACTTTCAGGACATGAGTCTCGACGGCAGTACCCTCGGTCATCCAAGATCGGAAGAGCTCCTTAGATATCTCATATCTAGCAGTCCTACTCTGTTCACCATACAACTCCTTGAGGTGAAGCAGCATAGCAGGAGCATCCATATTTACGTGCTGACGCTGAAGCTTGTTATTCATGGATGCGAGCATGATGCATTGAGCCACAGATGCATCATCTTGCCACTTATTGAAAGTGGCAATCTCTTCCTCAAAGGCTGTTTCCGAAACAGATTCAGGGACAGTTGAATTTAGGACATAAGAAATCTTTTCAGCAGTGAGAACAATTCTCAGATTTCTTAGCCATTCCTCATAATTCGGCCCGGTAAGCTTGTTTGCATCAAGTATGCTTCGTAGTGAGATTAATGATTTTGACATTTTTAAAATTCTGTATGTGAAAAGACGACATTTTTAGCAAACATTCATTTTATTAACTTTGCATACCAAAATAAATTTAGGTCTTTATTTTAAATTGGTATCCCCCACTATTTTCATCAAACTATATTACCCTCACTTATATAGTTCAGCAACATCTAATTAAAGATTTGCTAGTGAGATTAAGGATCCCATTTCAAATGTATATAACCTCATGGATAGCACAACAAGCGATATACAAATAAATAGGTAGACAACTCTTGTTAATTATATCACTATGTAATTCTTTTTATTTTGCCTCTTAAATCATAATGGTCATGTGTGTGCACATCTGAACTAAAATGATTTAAGTTAAGTCTAGCCTAGCACTTCCATAAATTCAAAAAAGAAAAATGTTCGTCCTTGTGGATAGCACAACAAGACTAGATCGTTCAATTTTCTTGATAAGCATCAAATGTGATTAATTAACATCTTAAATACTCAATACTCGCCTTGTGGATAGCACAACAAACTCATATTAAATATTTAATACTCTATTAATTAATCATGTTAGAAGGCGAAGTTTGATATTCCAAATATCATTTGAACGCTTCGGACTTAATATTATTTCTTTGAGGGGTTTGTTATTATTTGTCTCATCTTGTTTAGCGCGCATGCATATATATATATATATATATATATATATATATATATATATATATAAAATACGCGTCATTTTATTAAACATGCGAAGCATGTTTGTATAAAATATAATATATATAATATTTAGCATGCAATATAGAATACTATATTCTACCCGGATTGATTATGAACTTTTATTCTAGTTTGGTTCACTAGAGCCACCAAGTGAACCAAAAGGTCAAACCTAAGAGTGCAATAATTTAAATTTAAATATAACTATTACATTTAAATCCGGGCTCCATACAAAAGGGTCTTCACGTTTTCCTTGCTCCTTGGTCTCCAATTTCTTCAAGATAATTATAATTCTTTCTATTACATTAAACTATTTAATTAAAATAGAAACCTTGATCAGCATTCAAGGGAAAGTACATAGGAGGGAGATAGAATTTACATCGAGAAAAAAATTAGAGAAGACGAGGTACGAAGACCCCATTTAATAAAACCCATTCATTCAAGAATTCAACTAAAATAAAATCCAATCACATTGGTCAATAGTCTATAATCAACCCCATTTATTTTCATACAAGTCACCATATGTATCAATAAATAAATATTCATCTCATGAATTAAAATATTTCATATATATATGAGTTTCATTTAATGGGCAATTTTAAATTGCATGAAATCCAATTTCAAGATTAAAATAAACTCTTTATTTTAATTATAAAATTATTTAGAATATAATATATAAATATATCATATATATATATATATAATATAAATTCACGTTTATTTTTTAAAAAAGAAGTCACATTCTTTTATTAAAAGAGTCCTGCATGTTTATTAAAAGAGTCGTTTCCGGATGGGTCACCTTTTTTTTGGAGTAAGAAAGAGACAACGCCTTTTCTTTGCAGAATTCAAGATTAGCGCCCATAAAAAAATTTTGTGATTCGTCCCAAAAAAAAAACACCATTTTTTTTCTTAAAAAAATAATTTTATACAATAAAATTATGCCCAATAAATTATTCTAAATACATACCCATATGTATATGAAATCAAAAATAAATTAATAATTGCATAAAGGTTTGGCTCTGATGCCACTGTTGGGTTTGTACGAAATCGTGACGCAATCAAATTGTAAAAATTAGCGAAAGCATGATATATCAGAGTTTAAAAATTTCTACAAAACCATTACCCGGATCATCCTTTATGCAAATTATTAATTTAAAACGATAAATAAGAAGTTATAGAATCATACCCTTATAGAACGAAGCTTCCACAGGTATGAGTTCAACTCCTTGTTCTTTGTGATCTCCTTGAATTTTCGGGTTAGATTCCTTCCTTTGATCAACGTTAGCCACCCAAGTGTTTGACCTCTAGAGGTGATCCACCAAGGAAGATGTATTATCAAGAAGGAGGGTGGTTGGCTTAGTTTTCTATCCTCTATAGAAAAGGAGTACTCTCCAACAATTGAAATTGCATCAACTGATATCTATTATAAGATTCCTCTTATATAGATATTGGTCAACCCTTCTAATCCTATTAGACATGAGATTTCATTTAATTAATTAAACTCCTTTAATTAATTTAGGCTTCCCACCAAATTGAGAATAATTAATTAAATTTATTTAATTAATTTGTCTCATAATCTTATTAGGAATAAATGAGAGTACTAATATTAAATTAATTACTAAACTCCTTTAGAAATTAAAATAATAATAATTGTAATAATATTAATAAGACTCCTCTTATTAATTTATATTTAATATTTCTAAAATATTAAATAATAAATATTAAGCTATTTAATTTATTCTATCACTATAGATTAATTAATTACACTGAATGCATTATTACGATTATGCCATTACCTTCTTAAATAATTATTCTTCCTTTTATGGTGTGACCCTTTAGGTTCTCTATATTAAACCGGTTGTGAATAAATCAATTAGAACAATTCTAATCTTATTTAAATAAATAAATTAAACTAATAATCTATTTAAATAAATAATATTTATTCTACAATAGGGATAAGCCTCCCTAGCGATCAACGACTTTCCAGATAATATAGATTTCAACATTAATCATAAAAGAACCCGTGAGTAAATAGTTACTGTACAATTCAATCCTTCCACCATACAATGTTCCAATTAAATATAAGACATGGATTTACTGCCAAGTCTTATTTTATTTAATTATATGTATTTCGATTAGAAAATGCACAACTCCAAATAATGCAAATTAGAAACTCTTTTCTAATTTCATTCCACCTTGGCCAAGGATTCCTGGGTTGCCATTTACCGAATCACATAGGACATATCTCCTCTTTTACTAGAGGTGGTAGATTCTTTATTAATCATTCATTATCTCCATATGTAACTCATTATATCCAATCATACCCTTTTATATATCCTAAAGGGCTTTAAGGAATAAGTCAAAGTATAATTCTTTACATACAAGACACTATGATGATCTCAAGTCCAAGGATCACTTGTACTACTATCACATTAGGAATTCCTATTGACAGGCGAGTAAAACTCCATTAGGTATTCCATAGCGAGTCACGTTCAGTGAACTTATTCTCCAATAAGCACCTACATACTTGCTTTAGTGCCTCCACACAAATGATTATGAGATCAATCATCCTCATCCAATGAGCAAGCAACATATGTACTAATCTATCCGGATTTACTAATCCCCTTTTTAGTAATCCCATGATTAGGAACTATTTTAGTTTTTAAGCTTTCTAAGAATTTAGATCTCATTATCATGATCAACATCATGATTCTAAAAGCATTGCTTAAAACTATGGGTTATTTACATATTATAAAAACAGCACCATGTAGATAATTATTTGCCTTTAATAAGTTAATACTTTAATTAATAAATAAATAAGATCGTCTCCAAAGTAGATGCTTTATCATCATACATGATTGGCTTGTATGCATACTACTTTCAATCTCCCACTTGCACTAAAGCCAATCGCCATGGTATCTTATACTCAACTTCTCTAAGTAACGATGAAACTGCTGTTGTGTTAAAGCTTTAATTAATGGATCTGCAATGTTGTCTTGAGAGTCTACACGCTCCAAGGTGACGTCTCCTCTTTCAATGATCTCCCTGGTCAAGTGAAATCGCCGCAACACGTGTTTAGATTTTTGATGAGACCTTGGTTCCTTAGCCTGTGCAACTGCTCCTGTGTTGTCACAGTAAACGGGAACTGCTTCTCCAATGCTAGGAACCACACCAAGTTTAGTTATGAACTTCTTCATCCAAACAGATTCCTTTGCAGCTTCACTTGCAGCTATATACTCTGCCTCTGTCACTGAATCAGCAACTGTTTGCTGCTTGGAACTCTTCCAACTCGCTGCGCCTCCGTTCAAGGTAAATATATACCCTGAAACAGATTTACTGTCATCTTGGTCTGTTTGAAAACTTGAGTCCGTGAATCCCTCGAGTTTTAATTCAGACCCACCGTAGACAAGAAAAATATCTTTAGTCCTTCTCAAGTACTTTAGGATATTCTTCACTGCCTTCCAATGCTCTTCTCCAGGATTCGACTGGTATCTGCTCGTTACACTAAGTGCATGAGCAACATCCGGTCTAGTACATATCATACCATACATGATAGATCCTATTGCAGAAGCATAAGGGATCTTACTCATACGGTCTCTCTCCTCAGGTGTTTTTGGGGCCTATTTCTTGGAGAGATGTATTCCATGGCTCATCGGCATGAGACCTCTTTTGGAATCTTCCATGCTAAACCTCTTTAGCATCGCATCAATGTACGTTCTTTGGGATAAACCAAGCATCCTTTTAGATCTATCTCTATAGATCTTTATCCCCAAAATATAGGATGCTTCTCCCAAGTCCTTCATGGAGAAGTGTTTAGATAACCAGATTTTAATCGATTGTAGCATAGGAATGTCATTCCCTATCAGTAATATATCATCAACATATAATACAAGGAATGAAACTGCGCTCCCACTAACCTTCTTGTACACACATGGTTCATCGTCGTTTTTGATAAAATCAAAATCTTTGATTGTCTCATCAAAACGAATGTTCCATCTACGAAAAGCTTGCTTCAATCGATAAATGGATCGTTGCAGCTTACAGAATTGATTTGTTCCAAGCTTTGAAACAAATCCCTCTGGCTGTGTCATATACACATCCTCTTTAGGTTTTCCATTGAGGAAGGCCGTTTTCACGTCCATCTGCCAGATCTCATAGTCGTTATAAGCTGCAATAGCAAGCAAAATTCGAATGGACTTGAGCATAGCTACTGGTGAAAAGGTTTCATCATAGTCAACTCCTTGTCTTTGTTTGAAACCTTTTGCAACCAGTCGGGCCTTATAGGTCTCTACCTTGCCGTCCGCTCCAGTCTTTCTTTTAAAGACCCATTTTCACCCAATAGGCTTAATGCCTTCAGGTGGTGAAACCAAAGTCCATACTTTGTTTTCATACATGGAGTCCATTTCGGATTTCATGGCTTCAAGCCATTTTCCTGAGTCTTTATTACTCATAGCCTGTTCGTAATTCAATGGATCATTATCACTCATGATGTGTACCTCATCGTCATCCTCTATAACGAATCCATACCTCTCAGGTATCTTCGATACTCTTCCAGATTTACGAACAGGGAGTGGTACAGTAGGTTCTTCTACTTGGTCAGGTACCTGACTTTGATCCGTGATAATTTGTGGTTCTTGAACTTCTTCAAGATATATCTTACTCCCACTGACCCCTTCATGGATAAACTCCTTTTTCAAGAAGGCAGCATGTTTTGCAACAAACACCTTTTGATCAGTTGGATGATAGAAATAATACCCTAAAGTTTCTTTAGGGTATCCCACAAATCTACACTTATCGGATTTAGTCTGTAGCTTATCATTTTTAAACTTTTTGACATAAGCTGGGCAACCCCAAGTCTTAACATGCTTAAGATTTGGTTTCCTCCCCTTCCACATCTCATATGGCGTCTTTGGTAGGTACCTTGTTAAGTAGGTATGCAGCCGTTTCTAGAGCATACCCCAGAAGGAAATTGGAAGGTCGATAAAACTCATCATGGATCGAACCATGTCCAGCAGTGTTCGATTTCTCCTTTCAGATACTCCATTTAACTGTGGTGTACCTGGAGGAGTCCATTGTGAGATTATACCATTTTCTTTGAGACAATTGAGAAACTCACCGCTTAAGTATTCTCCACCTCGATCTGATCGAAGTATCTTTATACTCTTGCTCGTTTGTTTCTCTACTTCACTTCTGAACTCTTTAAACTTTTCAAATAATTCTGACTTGTATTTCATTAAATACACATATCCAAATCTTGAGTGATCATCAGTGAAAGTAATAAAATAAGAATACCCACCCCGTGCACTTGTTGTCATAGGTCCACAAACGTCTGTGTGAATCAATGCCAACAACTCTGTAACTCTTTCTCCTTTTCCACTAAAAGGAGATTTAGTCATTTTACCCATGAGACAAGATTCACAAGTTGGATATGATTCATAATCGGATAACTCGAGGAGCCCATCTTTATGCAACTTGGATAATCTTGTTTCATTAATATGACCGAGTCTAAGTGCCACATGTAGGTATAATTAATATCATCTCTTTTCTTTTTCTTAGGTTGTTCAATTTGAAATATATTTTCTTGTAAGTCAAGTGTATAAAGTCCATTTCGCAAATTTCCAATACCATATAAAACATCGTCTTTATAAATAGAACAACTATTGTTCTTTATAACAACGTTAAATCCTTCCATATCCAATACATAAATTGAAATAATGTTTTTAATAATATTCGGAACATAATAACAATTATTAAGATAAATGGTCTTGCCCGAAGGCATTGCTAAATAATAAGTTCCTACAGCTAATGCAGCAACCTTTGCTCCATTCCCCACTCGTAGGATCACCTCATCATTGTTCAGCTTTCTACTTCTGACCAGTCCATGCACAGTATTACATATGTGAGAACCACAGCCGGTATCCAATACCCAAGTAGAATTATGACTTTCAGAAAAATTAATTTCAATCATAAACAAACCTTGATTGGAAGTCGAAGCTTCTCCAAGCTTCTTCTCTGCTAGATACTTCTTGCAGTTCCTTTTCCAATGTCCCGGCTTGTTGCAATGAAAGCACATTCCTTTAGCTGGTTCAGGTTTCTTTTGTTCATTTTCTTTCCCCTTTCCCTTAGCCTTCTTGGATTTCTTCTTTTCAGTAGATACCTTGGGCCTCTTTCTTTTATTGGAAGAATCCACTATCAAGATATGGTTCTTCTTGGATGGGAAGTGACCTTCTGCAGTTTTCAGCATGTTAAGCAACTCAGGCAAGCTGACATCTAGCTTATTCATGTGAAAATTAACCACAAACTGCGAGAAGGTCTCAGGGAGTGACTGCAAGACCAAGTCTTGACTCAGCTCCCCATCCATGACGAACCCAAGCTGTCCAAGGCGTTCAATCAAATTGATCACTTTCAGGACATGAGTCTCGACGGCAGTACCCTCGGTCATCCAAGATCGGAAGAGCTCCTTAGATATCTCATATCTAGCAGTCCTACTCTGTTCACCATACAACTCCTTGAGGTGAAGCAGCATAGCAGGAGCATCCATATTTACGTGCTGACGCTGAAGCTTGTTATTCATGGATGCGAGCATGATGCATTGAGCCACAGATGCATCATCTTGCCACTTATTGAAAGTGGCAATCTCTTCCTCAAAGGCTGTTTCCGAAACAGATTCAGGGACAGTTGAATTTAGGACATAAGAAATCTTTTCAGCAGTGAGAACAATTCTCAGATTTCTTAGCCATTCCTCATAATTCGGCCCGGTAAGCTTGTTTGCATCAAGTATGCTTCGTAGTGAGATTAATGATTTTGACATTTTTAAAATTCTGTATGTGAAAAGACGACATTTTTAGCAAACATTCATTTTATTAACTTTGCATACCAAAATAAATTTAGGTCTTTATTTTAAATTGGTATCCCCCACTATTTTCATCAAACTATATTACCCTCACTTATATAGTTCAGCAACATCTAATTAAAGATTTGCTAGTGAGATTAAGGATCCCATTTCAAATGTATATAACCTCATGGATAGCACAACAAGCGATATACAAATAAATAGGTAGACAACTCTTGTTAATTATATCACTATGTAATTCTTTTTATTTTGCCTCTTAAATCATAATGGTCATGTGTGTGCACATCTGAACTAAAATGATTTAAGTTAAGTCTAGCCTAGCACTTCCATAAATTCAAAAAAGAAAAATGTTCGTCCTTGTGGATAGCACAACAAGACTAGATCGTTCAATTTTCTTGATAAGCATCAAATGTGATTAATTAACATCTTAAATACTCAATACTCGCCTTGTGGATAGCACAACAAACTCATATTAAATATTTAATACTCTATTAATTAATCATGTTAGAAGGCGAAGTTTGATATTCCAAATATCATTTGAACGCTTCGGACTTAATATTATTTCTTTGAGGGGTTTGTTATTATTTGTCTCATCTTGTTTAGCGCGCATGCATATATATATATATATATATATATATATATATATATATATAAAATACGCGTCATTTTATTAAACATGCGAAGCATGTTTGTATAAAATATAATATATATAATATTTAGCATGCAATATAGAATACTATATTCTACCCGGATTGATTATGAACTTTTATTCTAGTTTGGTTCACTAGAGCCACCAAGTGAACCAAAAGGTCAAACCTAAGAGTGCAATAATTTAAATTTAAATATAACTATTACATTTAAATCCGGGCTCCATACAAAAGGGTCTTCACGTTTTCCTTGCTCCTTGGTCTCCAATTTCTTCAAGATAATTATAATTCTTTCTATTACATTAAACTATTTAATTAAAATAGAAACCTTGATCAGCATTCAAGGGAAAGTACATAGGAGGGAGATAGAATTTACATCGAGAAAAAAATTAGAGAAGACGAGGTACGAAGACCCCATTTAATAAAACCCATTCATTCAAGAATTCAACTAAAATAAAATCCAATCACATTGGTCAATAGTCTATAATCAACCCCATTTATTTTCATACAAGTCACCATATGTATCAATAAATAAATATTCATCTCATGAATTAAAATATTTCATATATATATGAGTTTCATTTAATGGGCAATTTTAAATTGCATAAAATCCAATTTCAAGATTAAAATAAACTCTTTATTTTAATTATAAAATTATTTAGAATATAATATATAAATATATCATATATATATATATATAATATAAATTCACGTTTATTTTTTAAAAAAGAAGTCACATTCTTTTATTAAAAGAGTCCTGCATGTTTATTAAAAGAGTCGTTTCCGGATGGGTCACCTTTTTTTTGGAGTAAGAAAGAGACAACGCCTTTTCTTTGCAGAATTCAAGATTAGCGCCCATAAAAAAATTTTGTGATTCGTCCAAAAAAAAAAACACCATTTTTTTTCTTAAAAAAATAATTTTATACAATAAAATTATGCCCAATAAATTATTCTAAATACATACACATATGTATATGAAATCAAAAATAAATTAATAATTGCATAAAGGTTTGGCTCTGATGCCACTGTTGGGTTTGTACGAAATCGTGACGCAATCAAATTGTAAAAATTAGCGAAAGCATGATATATCAGAGTTTAAAAATTTCTACAAAACCATTACCCGGATCATCCTTTATGCAAATTATTAATTTAAAACGATAAATAAGAAGTTATAGAATCATACCCTTATAGAACGAAGCTTCCACAGGTATGAGTTCAACTCCTTGTTCTTTGTGATCTCCTTGAATTTTCGGGTTAGATTCCTTCCTTTGATCAACGTTAGCCACCCAAGTGTTTGACCTCTAGAGGTGATCCACCAAGGAAGATGTATTATCAAGAAGGAGGGTGGTTGGCTTAGTTTTCTATCCTCTATAGAAAAGGAGTACTCTCCAACAATTGAAATTGCATCAACTGATATCTATTATAAGATTCCTCTTATATAGATATTGGTCAACCCTTCTAATCCTATTAGACATGAGATTTCATTTAATTAATTAAACTCCTTTAATTAATTTAGGCTTCCCACCAAATTGAGAATAATTAATTAAATTTATTTAATTAATTTGTCTCATAATCTTATTAGGAATAAATGAGAGTACTAATATTAAATTAATTACTAAACTCCTTTAGAAATTAAAATAATAATAATTGTAATAATATTAATAAGACTCCTCTTATTAATTTATATTTAATATTTCTAAAATATTAAATAATAAATATTAAGCTATTTAATTTATTCTATCACTATAGATTAATTAATTACACTAATGCATTATTACGATTATGCCATTACCTTCTTAAATAATTATTCTTCCTTTTATGGTGTGACCCTTTAGGTTCTCTATATTAAACCGGTTGTGAATAAATCAATTAGAACAATTCTAATCTTATTTAAATAAATAAATTAAACTAATAATCTATTTAAATAAATAATATTTATTCTACAATAGGGATAAGCCTCCCTAGCGATCAACGACTTTCCAGATAATATAGATTTCAACATTAATCATAAAAGAACCCGTGAGTAAATAGTTACTGTACAATTCAATCCTTCCACCATACAATGTTCCAATTAAATATAAGACATGGATTTACTGTCAAGTCTTATTTTATTTAATTATATGTATTTCGATTAGAAAATGCACAACTCCAAATAATGCAAATTAGAAACTCTTTTCTAATTTCATTTCACCTTGGCCAAGGATTCCTGGGTTGTCATTTACCGAATCACATAGGACATATCTCCTCTTTTACTAGAGGTGGTAGATTCTTTATTAATCATTCATTATCTCCATATGTAACTCATTATACCCAAGCATACCCTTTTATATACCCTAAAGGGCTTTAAGGAATAAGTCAAAGTATAATTCATTACATATAAGATACTATGATGATCTCAAGTCCAAGGATCACTTGTACTACTATCACATTAGGAATTCCTATTGACAGGCGAGTAAAACTCCATTAGGTATTCCATAGCGAGTCACGTTTAGTGAACTTATTCTCCAATAAGCACCTACATACTTGCTTTAGTGCCTCCACACAAATGATTATGAGATCAATCATCCTCATCCAATGAGCAAGCAACATATGTACTAATCTATCCGGATTTACTAATCCCCTTTTTAGTAATCCCATGATTAGGAACTATTTTAGTTTTTAAGCTTTCTAAGAATTTAGATCTCATTATCATGATCAACATCATGATTCTAAAAGCATTGCTTAAAACTATGGGTTATTTACATATTATAAAAACAGCACCATGTAGATAATTATTTGCCTTTAATAAGTTAATACTTTAATTAATAAATAAATAAGATCGTCTCCAAAGTAGATGCTTTATCATCATACATGATTGGCTTGTATGCATACTACTTTCACTTCCAACCTCCCCTTCTTATGAAATTTCGTCCTCGAAATTGACGTACGTACCTGGTATGTCGAAAAGGTGAGGATACCTCGCCTTCATTTCTGATTTTAACTCCCAGGTCATTTCCTCAATTTCATGATTTCTCCATAAAACTTTGACTTGAGGTATAACCTTTGAGCGTAGAACATGTTCCTTTCTATCCAAGATCTTGACAGGTACCTTCTTGTATGTTAAATCTTCGGCTATCTCATCTGGTTCTAACTCAATAATGTGATTTGGGTCTTTCACATATTTACGTAGCATGGATATGTGAAAAATGTTATGAACACGAGACATGGTAGGCGGTAAAGCGAGTCTATAGGCCACATTTTCTACTCGGTCAAGGATCTCAAATGGACCAATGAATCGTGGGTTGAGATTTCCTTTTTTCCCGAATCTCGTAACTCCTTTCCATAAAGCAACACGTAACAATACATGGTCCCCAACATTAAACTCCACGTCCTTTCGATGAAGGTCCGCATAACTCTTTTGTCGATCTTGTGCTGTTTGTATACGTTGCAGGATTATTTGAATCTTTTCCGTAGTCATATGTACTAACTCCGGTCCCAACAATGTTGCTTCCCCCACCTCATCCCAGCATACTAGAGAATGACACTTTCGTCCATACAACGCCTCGAATGTGCCTATACTTGCCCGATAACTGTTGTTGTAGGAAAATTCCACCAATGGTAGGTACTTATCCCAACTCCCTTTGAAGTCTAGAACACAGAGTCTCAATAGATGATCTTCAAGAGTTTGGATAGTCCTTTCCGATTGCTCATCCGTTTGTGGATGATATGCCGAACTGAATCGTAAATCCGTGCCCATAGCTTTCTGCAAGCTGACCCAAAATCGTGAAATGAATCTTGGGTCACGATCCGAAACTATGGATACTGGCATGCCATGCAATCTCACAATCTCATTCACGTACGTACGAGCAAGACGTTCAAGGGAATAAGTCTCCCGTATCGGCAAGAAATGAGCAGACTTGGTTAATCTATCAATAATAACCCAAAGCGCATCTATGCCTTGAGAAACCTTGGGAAGACCCGTAACAAAATCCATGGTAATGTGTTCCCACTTTCATTTCAGAATCTCAAGTGGTTGCAATGGACCCTTTGGCACTTGATGCTCCGCCTTGACACGTTGACACGTTAAACACCTCGAGATAAACTCCGCGATCTCTCTCTTCATATTGCTCCACCAAAATGTATGTCGAAGATCACGATATATTTTGGTACTCCCAGGATGGATTACAAATGGTGTGTTATGTGCCTCCATCATAATTCTATACTTCAAATCAGAATCGTTAGGAACACAAAGTCTGGAGTTGACTCAAAGTATTCTTTCTTCATCAATTCTTGCTTCTGAAATAGTACTTTCTTGCACCTTCTTCCTCATATTCATCAGGTCCGGGTCTGTAGCTTGAGCAGCTTTGACTTTATCAATCAAAACTGGTTCTACGCGTATACTTGACATCATCGCATAGGTCTTCGAAGTCTTGAACTCTATCTCCATCCTTTGTAAGTCACACCAAATAGGCCTTGACAGTATCGCATTCGTTCCCGTATATGATCTTCTACTCAACGCGTCAGCTACCATGTTCGCTTTACCAGGATGGTATTGGATGGTATGGTCGTAATCTTTTAACAGATCAAGCCAACGTCATTGCCGTATGTTAAGTTCCTTCTAGGTGAAGGAATACTTGAGGCTCTTATGATCCGTATAGATCTCCACTTTCTCCCCATACAGGTAGTGTCTATAGATCTTCAACTCAAAAACGACTGCTGCCAACTCTAGATTGTGACGACCCCAAAATAGGTTCAATACGCAACCCATTCTGAGTCACCAAATACATGGTACAGAATTCAAATACAATCTTTCATATCAAACGGTCGTGCAAAATACGACCACACAACTGTGAGTGTCAATACAGACATTTAGAAAATATTAACATTCAAACTAAGTCCTCATTATATTTATTATCACACTATTTTAAAAAAAAATAGTGAGGACTTCTACAGCTCTAACTCGGACCATCACTCCATTCCCCGACTAGTACCCGCGATATTCTCAATTTCCTGAAGAGAACAATGGAAGAAAAGGGTGAGCTCAACTAGCCTAGTAAAGAATATTATGACCAAGATATTGAAGAATAAATTATCGTTAGTCTTCAACAAATCAGATAAAATATTATGGACAACCAGTTTTAGATCAACAACTGCAGCGGAAATGATAATTCATTAGAAGAGTTAAGTAGAGAATGATGTCTACTATCTTCTATAATTTAAAAGTCCATCATCAATATTTTACCCCTGTAACATCAATCAATATTCATCTCGAATCAAATATTCATCTTTTGCACTACGGCCAAAGATATTCATTTGTATCACCAGTTGGTCATGTTCATCTCAACACCTGTCCATCTTTGTACTACTGACCAAAGATATTCATCAGGTAATCATTCATCTTTGCACTACAGGCCAAAGATATTCATTTATATCACCATTTAGGACTGAGGATGATGAAAACAATACGAATAACGAATCCAGTGAGATAAATGACAAATATTAGAGAATTTATCCAGAGTTCAAGAATAAAGATCAAAACCTGGATTCAATCAAAGATGATTTGGAAAGACAAAAATTTTTTTTTTTTACAGTGAATAGTATCCTATGAATAGTAACTCGTGAATAGTAACTCGACATGAAAAGTTAAAATTTTCACAAGAAAGTTCAGACCAATATTCCAGTGAAATAATATTAGATGAAGCGCAAAACTAAAGGAATTTCTGATCATTTCAGGAATTCTAGAAGCAATACTTACCGTAGTAAGTTTAGAGTTAGGAATCTGAAATGAAACAATATACGAAACTGCAATTGGATTTTCACCCATTTGGCGGTAGTCTGCTATACATATTATTTCTACAATTTAATAACAACTGAATACGAAGGGTTATTCACCAGGCATGCGGTAGTCTGCGTAGACAGGTTATTCCCACAGAATAATAAAGCATGGAATAACAACTGGATTTCACCATGCATGCGGTAGTCCGCATAGATAGATTATTCCAACAGAATAATAAAGAATGGAATAACAACCCTTATGAATATTGAAAGAAAATAACTCTTTTTATGAATACGGAAGAAATAATACCCCTTGCCTTAAAAATTTGGAGACTGCACTAGTATAATAGCAGAATACTCTTCTTCTTTCTCTCTTATTCTCGCTATACTTTCTCTCTCTATAGCTTTAGTGATTTGGTGAGAAATAATGAAGACATGAGCTTTTATTTATAGGCTCGGCAGAGTAAGGGTAAAATAGTCTTTTTGCCATAATTTATGACATCATCGCTTACATCATCGATCCTATGACATCATTGCTTATCTCATCGCTCCGATGACATCCTTGCTTACCTCATCGCTCTAATGACATCATTGTTTGCATCATAATAGTTCAAATTCAATTTGCATTCTTCCACCTCGTTTAACTTTTATACCATGAATTTACTATAATAATGTTACCATTTAAATTATAAAAATTATACTATTATATAATCACATCATACTACTATAATGTAATATTATAATAATATATTTGAATGAATTATTTTATCGGACAAGATAAAATACCAACTTTCAACAAATGTCGCATGTTAAAAATTCATCCGTTTAAATCCACATTGAATAAATATTTTCTTATCATATATATCAAAAATTAATTATTCACAAATAATATTACAGAACTACAATATTGACAACCAGGTCGTTCCCAGGAAAGAGGGGGCCTTCCGATAAGGATTTCTCCTTATTGGCGCGCAATTAATCAACCCCTTTCCTAAACAGAACTTTCTTAGACATTGCCAATAATGCTATCTAATAATATTATTCAAATAATATGAATTATTAATTTGATAATTTGAAATAATGTACAATGATAATTATTGAATCAATAATATTAAATAGCAAAGTAGCACTTATTGATATCGAATATCAACGTAGTAAATATTGAACCAATAAAATATTATGCAATTATTGAATCAATAATATAAAATATTGAACAGTAATTACTGTAACAATAATTGAGTAAGTGTCTTCCTACGTAAGAATCAATAATTCGAAATACTGTGCAATACCGTATGCTACTGTGCAACACCACGTATTACTGTATTTTAACCACCGGGTATTTCAACAGTACTAACGGTAACAATTTTGCCGTTAATTTTATAAAAAGGTTACTTCTGTCGCTTTTCATATCCGACATTCATTCCGTTGTGGGGTCCACCAATGACTGCGCCGTCGTACGAATATTCTCCGACAAAAAGAATATTCCTCGACCAAACGAATATTCCCCGACACAACGAATATTTTATAACCACTTGCTTACTTTGTAAACTTTGCACATTTCACCCATAACTTATCACATTTATCAAATCAACACCTTACTATTTCAAAATAATATATAAAGAAAATTAAATCTTATTCATAAAATTTGGGGTCTTACAACCTCCCCTCCTTATGAAATTTCGTCATCGAAATTGACGTACGTACCTAGTATGTCGAAAAGGTGAGGATACCTCATTTTTATTTCTGATTCTAACTCCCAGGTCATTTCCTCGATATCATGGTTCCTCCATAAAACTTTAACTTGAGGTATAACCTTTGAGCGTAGGACATGTTCCTTCCTATCCAAGATCTTAACAGGTACCTCCTCGTATGTTAAATCTTCGGCTATCTCGTCTGGTTCTAACTCAATAATGTGGTTTGGATCTTTCACATATTTACAAAGCACAGATATGTGAAAAAAGTTATGAACACGAGACATGCTTGGAGGTAAGGCGAGTCTATAGGCCACATTTCCTACTCGGTCAAGGATTTCAAATGGACCAATGAATCGTGGGTTGAGCTTTCCTCTCTTTTCGAATCTCGTAACTCCTTTCCATGGAGCAACACGTAATAATACATGATCTCCGACATTAAACTCCGCGTCCCTTCGATGAAGATCAGCATAACTCTTTTGTCGATCTTGTGCAGTTTGTATACGTTGCCGGATCATTTGAATCTTTTCCGTAGTCATACGTACTAACTTCGGTCCCAACAATGTTGCTTCACCCACCTCGTCCCAGCATACTAGAGAACGACATTTTCGTCCATACAACGTCTCGAATGGAGCCATGTCTATACTTGCCTGATAACTGTTGTTGTAGGAGAATTCCACCAATGGTAGGTACTTATCCCAACTCCCTTTGAAGTCTAGAACACAGAGTCTCAATAGATCTTCAAGAGTTTGGATAGTCCTTTCTGATTGCCCGTCCGTTTGTGGATGATATGCCGAACTAAATCGTAAATCCGCGCCCATAGCTTTCTGCAAGATGACCCAAAATCTTGAAGTGAATCTTGGGACGAAACTATGGATACTGGCATTCCATGCAATCTCACAATCTCATTCACGTACATACGAGCAAGACGTTCAAGGGAATAAGTCTCTCGTATCGGTAAGGAATGAGCAGACTTGGTTAATCTATCAACAATAACCCAAATCGCATCTATGCCTTGAGAAACCTTGGGAAGACCCGTAACGAAATCCATGGTAATGTGTTCCCATTTCCACTTTGGAATCTCAAGTGGTTGCAATGGACCCTTTGGCACTTGATGCTCCGCCTTGACACGTTAACACGTTAAACACCTCGAGATAAACTCCTCGGTCTCTCTCTTCATATTGCTCCACCAAAATGTTTGTCAAAGATCACGATATATTTTGGTACTCCCAGGATGGATTGTAAACGGTGTGTTATGTGCCTCCATCATGATTCCATACCTTAAATCAGAATCGTCAGGAACACAAAGTCTGGAGTTGACTCGAAGTATTCCTTCTTCATCAATCCTTGCTTCTAGAATAGCACCTTCTTGCACCTTCTTTCTCATATTCATCAGCTTCGGGTCTATAGCTTGAGCAGCTTTAACTTTATCAATCAAAGCTAGTTCTACGCGTATACTTGATATCATCGCATGGGTCCCAGGAGTCTTGAACTCTATCTCCATCTTTTGTAAATCACACAAAATAGGCCTTGAAAGTATCACATTCATTCCCGCATATAATCTTCTACTCAACGCGTCAGCTACCACGTTCGCTTTACCAGGATGGTATGGTCGTAATCTTTCAACAGCTCAAGCCAACGTCGTTGCCGCATGTTAAGTTCCTTCTGGGTGAAGAAATACTTAAGGCTCTTATGATCCGTATAGATCTCCACTTTCTCCCCATACAGGTAGTGTCTCCAGATCTTTAACGCGAAAATGACTGCTGCCAACTCTTCCTTGAGTTGTCGCGAGGCATAGGCTATGACTTTCCTATGTTGCGTGAGAACACATCCTAACCCTTTACCCGAAGCATCCCTGTAAATGACAAATCCATCCGAACCAGATGGTATCGTCAGAACAGGTGCCGAAATGAGTCTCCTCTTGAGCTCTTAAAAGCTCTTCTCGTATTTTTCGTTCCATATGAATTTTGTATCTTTTCGAGTCAGCTGAGTTAATGGAGTAGCGATTCGAGAAAATCCTTCCACGAAACTCCGATAATAACTAGCTAAGCCCAGAAAGCTACGTACTTCGGTCACCGACTTCGGTTTCTCCCAACTTTGTATTGCTTCAATCTTCACCGGGTCCACAGATACTCCACGTTTTGATACAACGTGCCCAAGGAATGCTACCTCCTCAAGCCAGAACTCGCATTTCTTTAGCTCGGCATATAGCTTGTTTTCACAAAGCCTTTGAAGTACCAGCTTTGAGTGGTGCTCATGATCTTCACGGCTTTTGGAATAGATGAAAATGTCATCAATAAAGACAATCACGAACTGATCCAAATATTCCCTGAATACACGGTTCATCATATCCATAAAAGCAGCAGGAGTATTAGTCAATCCAAAAGATATGACTAAGAATTCATAATGCCCGTATCGAGTTCTGAAAGCAATCTTCGGAATATCCTCAGTTTTAATCTTCAGCTGATGATATCCAGAACGAAGATCGATCTTTGAAAAGAATTGTGCACCTTGCAACTGGTCGAACAGGTCATCAATACGTGGTAACGGATACCTATTCTTGATGGTGACATGGTTCAACTCCCGATAGTCAATACAAAGTTGCATACTCCCGTCTTTCTTCTTTACGAATAAAAAAGGAGCACCCCAAGGAGATGTACTAGGACGTATAAAACCGATGTCTAACAACTCCTGTAGTTGGACCTTTAACTCCTGAAGTTCTATAGGAGCCATTCGATATAGGGTTTTAGAAATGGGTTTTGTACCGGGTTCAAAGTCAATGAAGAATTCAACTTCACGTTCCGGGGGTAGACCGTGAAGTTCTTCGGGAAATACATCAGGAAACTCATTAACAATAGAAATATCATTCAAACCTGACGTATTCTAGTTTAGATCAGTGACATGGGCTAAGAAAGATTGACATCCGTTTTTCAATAAACGAATAGTTTTATGACTTGAAATAACATTGATTGATTTTAGTGGTTTGGTTGTTTGAATTCGCACAATAGGTTGGTTAGGAATATGAAAACTAACATCCTTACGAAAACAATTAATTTTGGCATGATAAGTGGTCAACCAGTCAATTCCTAAAATCACATCAAATGCAAGTATTTTCAACGATATAAGATCAACAGGTAGGGTAAGGGTACCAATTTGAATCGAGCAAGATTTGTAAACTGTAGATGTAACGAAGGTTTATCCCAATGGAGTTTCAACAGATAAGTCAAAGTTTAATTTCTCAGGTGTCAAGTTCAAACGTTGAGCACAAGAAGGTGAAATAAAAGAATGGGTAGCACCAGTATCTAATAAAGTGTAGACTTCGCAAGAGTTTATTATCAGCTTACCCGTAATAACCTCGTTCGGGTTCCTTACTTGTTAGGCAGTCACAACAAAAGCTCTTCTAGGAACCACTGACTTTGACTTGTCAGGGATAGCCTTTGGAGTCACCATCCCTGCTAAACTTGGTTTTGCTACAGGACACACTCGAGCTATGTACCATTCCTTTCCACAGTTATAACACACCTTGGATTGTTGTGTGCAGTTGGGGCTGATGTGTCCCTCTTGCCCGCATTTATAGCATACGACCGGCGGTCGTTCTCCTCCCCTAGAAACTGTTGATGTTGGTGCTGCTGTCGATGCTTTCACGTTCTCATTGTTGAACCTTCTCTTCTTGAAATCTCCCCCCGACTCACTTCTTCTATTATCATGGCCACGATTATCACCGGAGTATTTATCGCTTCTGTCATGATACTTTTCTCCTTGCTGGTTGTCATTGTTCCGATGACTGCTACCACCGGTACGACCTTGGTTGTTGTCCCTTGGTTGAACATAATCATTATCTCGTTCTAATAACTGGGCCCTGTTCACTACATCCGAATATAGAGAAAATTTGTGAGAAATGAGGTATTGACGAATCTCGGGTTTCAAACCTCTCAGAAACATCCGCGTCATACGTTCCTTATTCTCCACCAAATGAGGTGCAAATCGGGATAACTCCGCGAACTTAGCCTCGTACTGGGACACAGTCATATTGTTCTATTTCAGTCTGATAAACTCTACCTCTTTCATGTGACGAATACTTTCTGGAAAGTACTGTCATTGAACAGTTTCTGGAACGCCCCCCAAGACATCTAGAGTGCGGCAGGCTGTGTACGCTTCACAGATTCCCACCTGTAATCTGCCTCTCCACAGAACATAAAGGTGGCAAATGGAACCTTCTGTTCCTCCGTGCATCCCATGACATCAAATATCTTAGTAATTTGCTTAATTCAATTTTTTTCCTTGATTGGATCTGGCTTTCCCTGAAATTCTGGTTGTCCTAACTCTTTAAACTGCTTGGCAGTGACAAGACGTTAGTTGGTATTTCCACCTGTATTATGAACACGAGTCTCCCTCGTCTGGTTTTGCATGAACTGCAAAAAGCTTCTAAACATCCCGTCATTTATCATTTCTTCGGTAGGTTCGTTTCCAGAAGGAATATTGCCTTCCTGTTGCTCGTTCTCCTGGTTGATGATTAAAGGTATCTCAACGGTCTCATTCACTTCATTGTTTAGATTTTCAGCTGCCATTCTCAAATACTGCCATAAAATATGGGTTAATCAAATAAATTAACATATCACATATTACCCTATGTTCCAAACGACCAATTAAATACCAAATAAGCTTAGGTAGGACACACAATAGCGAAGGATTTACTCGTCTCTCCCCTCCTAGTTCTATTCCCAAATCTCCGTCAGAGATCATATCCCTAAGCTCTGATACCAACTGTGACGCCCAGGTTCAATATTTAACCCATTCTGAGTCGCCAAATACATGGTACAGAATCCAAATACAATCTTTCATATCAAACGGTCGTGCAAAATACGACCACACAACTGTGAGTGTCAATACAGACATGTAGAAAATATAAACATTCAAACTAAGTCCTCATTACATTTATTATCATAATATTTTAAAAAAAAATAGTAAGGACTTCTATAGCTCTAACTCGGACCATCACTCCATTCCCCGACTAGTACTCGCGATATTCTCATTTTCTGAAGAGAACAATGGAAGAAAATGGTGAGCTTAACTAGCCTAGTAAAGAATATTATGACTAAGATAATGAAAAATAAATTATCGTTAGCCTTCAATAAATCAGTTAAAATATTACGAACAACAAGTTTTAGATCAATATTCGCAGCAGAAATAACAATTCATTAGAATAGTTAAGTAGAGAATGATGTCTACTATCTTCTTTGATTTAAAAGTCCATCATCAATATTTTATCCCTGTAACATCAATCAATATACATCTCGAATCAAATATTCATCCTTGCATTACAGGCCAAAGATATTTCTATGTATCATCAGTTGGTCATGTTCATCTCAACACCTGTCCATCTTTGCGCTACAGGCCAAAGATATTCATTAGGTAATCATTTATCTTTGCACTACAGGCCAAAGATATTCATCAAATAATCATTCATCTTTGCACTACAGGCCAAAGATATTAAGTTATATCACCATTTAGGACTGAGGATGATGAAAAGCAATACGAATAACGAATCCAGTAAGGTAAAGGACAAATATTAGAGAATTTATCCAGAGTTCAAGAATGAAGATCAAAACCTGGATCCAATCAAAGATGATTTGGAAGAAAAAAATATTTTTTTTATCGTGAATAGTATCTCATGAATAGTAACTCGTAAATAGTAATTTATGAATAGTAACTCGACATGAAAAAGATAAAAATTTTACAAAAAAGTTCAGACCAATATTCTAGTGAAATGATATTGGATGAAGCGCAAAACTCAAAGAATTTCTGATCATTTCAGGAATTATAGAAGAAATACTTACCGTAGTAAGTTTAGAGTTAGGAATCTGAAATGCAACAATATACGAAACTGTAATTAAATTTTCACCCGTTAAGCGGTAGTCCGCTCAGACAAATTATTTTCACAATTTAATAACAACTGAATAAGAAGAGTTATTCACCAGACATGCAGTAGTCCGCGTAGACAGGTTATTTCCACATAATAATAAAGCATGGAATAACAACAGGATTTCACCATGCATGCGGTAGTCCACGTAGACAGGTTATTCCAACAGAATAATAAAGAATGGAATAACAACCCTTACAAGTATTGAAAGAAAATAACTCTCTTCATGAATACGAAAGAAATAATACCACTTACCTTAAAAATTTGGAGACTGCACTAGTGTAATAGCAGAATACTCTTCTTCTTTCTCTCTTATTCTCTCTATACTTTCTCTCTCTATAGCTTTAGTGAATTGGTGAGAAATAATGAAGAAATAAGCTTCTATTTATAGGCTCGGCAGAGTAAGGGTAAAATAGTCTTTTTCCCATAAGTTATGACATCATCGATCCTATGACATCATTGCTTACCTCATCGCTCCGATGACATCCTTGCTTACCTCATAAGAGTTCAAATTCAATTTGTACTCTTTCACCTCTTTTAACTTTTATACCATGAATTTACTATAATAATGTTACCATTCTAATTATAAAAATTATACTATTATATAATCACATCATACTACTATAATGTAATATTATAATAACATATTTGAATGAATTATTTTATCAGAAAAGATAAAATACCAACTTTCAACCAATGTCATATGCTAAAAATTTCTCCGTTAAAAATCCACATTGAATATATATCAACAATTAATTATTTACAAATAATATTACAGAACTACAATATTAATAACCAGGTCGTTCCTAGGAAAGAGGGGGCCTTTCGATAAGGATTTCTCCTTACTGGCGCGCAATTAAATAACCCCTCCTAGACAGAACTTCCTTAGACATTGCCAATAATGCTATCTAATAATATTATTTCAATAATATGAATTATTGATTTAATAATTTGAAATACTCTGCAATGACAATTATTGAATCAATAATATGAAATATCAACGTAACCACTATTGAATCAATAAAATATTGAACAGTAATTACTATAACAATTATTGAGTAGTGACTTCTTACGTAAGAATCAATAATTAGAATTACTGTGCAACACCGTGTGCTACTGTATTTTAACCACCGTGTATTTCAACAAATTTAACGGTAAAAGTTTTATCGTTATTTTTGTAAAAAGGTTATTTATGTCGCTTTCTATATCCGACATTCATTCCGTTGTGGGGTCCACCAATGACTGCGCCGTCGTATGAATATTCTCCGACAAAAAGAATATTACTCGACCAAACAAATATTCCCTGATACAACGAATATTTTATAACCACTTGCTTACTTTGTAAACTTTGAACATCTCACTCATAACTTATCACATTTATCAAATCAACACCTTACTATTTCAAAATAATATATAAAGAAAAATTAAATCTTATTCATAAAATTTGTGGTCTTACAAAAGCGCGGCTTGGGTAGGGGTCCTAATCATGTGCTAAAGGCCCCTGCTAATCCGGATGGCCGGATTCTCATACAGATTCGTCCTCCTCCGGACAGCACGTACGTCCGCATCATTTATATATAAGCATTTTAGATTTCCATTGTTGTAGATATATACTAATGTAAATTACTTTAAATATTATAATAAATCTACTTATCTTTAATGTAAATTGTTGTATATTGTAGTGATTTTTCAGATAACAAGATAGTCAAGTGCATTTCACAGCTGTGCTTACAGAACTGGCCAACAGTTGTGATTACGTAAGCGAGCACACCTATTGCCCACAAGGATGTAGTTTGGGCTGAATTTTAAGGTTAATTTTTTTAATTCTGATAGATAATATAATTAATAAACTAATATTATTTAGTAGTGTTGGATTATATGTTAATAGCACCGTTTTAATATTATTATTGTTGTTTTATTCGCAGAAAAAGTATAGATGGGACGACGCGCATGCTTCAGTGATACATACAATATTCTGGAAGAAGTATGCCGTCCGCACCAAAGATAACTTGAACAAAAAACGACAAAAAGTCCTACATAATGCATCGATCTACCATCCAGGGCAGGGAGAGGAGTACATGCACTAGCATAGCCCCTGGTAGTGCACCCAGTCCATATGGGCTGAGATGTGTGCCCAATGGAGAGCTGAGAGCTGGGTTAAAAGACGCAAGATTGCCGCCACTAATAGAGCCTCGGTGTACCTAATGGCGAAAAGGCAAAAGGCACCTACAGGGGCAGTAGTATATCACAATTGCAGCATATTACTGCCAAGGTACATATAAATAGTAAACTTGTGAATGTGATAAAATAGTTTTAATATGTTTACAATCATGGTTTATAGAATATCACATGTTTACTTAGTAATATGGGAGTATATTTTGTATAGGAGTCTCAATCTCAAGGTCAGCCTATCCATTGGCTGGATGTGTATGTGACCACCCGTGATGGTCTGCCTGATGCTATCCAAATAACGGTAATAGTTTCGACAACTTTGATGTTGTTTATCAAGTTTACGTTATTATGTAGAATTTAATATTTATTTTTAACTATTAAATTGTTAACTTGCTGACAGGATACTTATAAGAGCTTATTGAACGAGCGTTATCCTGAAGGCACCCCACGTCCGGTGATTGATACAGAATTATGGGAGAGGGCGTCAGTTATGAAGAAGAACTACATCAAAGGCCAAGGACAACAACGACGCCCAACCATCAGTGGCACAGGCAGCTCTGCTACCCAGTCTACACAGTCATCGACCCATCTAGCTCATCATATTCATCATACTTCTGCTAATTATGTGAGAGCAATCTGTCGAGATCGTGATCTTCTTCGTATACTGGGCGGGCATTTGGCGGCTCTGAGTCCTGATGAGTTAGCTGCTGTAGTGGTGGCAGCAGCAGCATCACATCATGAGGATGACGACGAGGTAATCTTAGTATTTATTACAATCAAATTAGTCACTTATATATATATATATATATATATATATATATTGTTGTGTTTAATTTATTGTATATTATCGTAATACCAGTATCAACATATATATTATAGATGTAACTTGTTTTGTTCGTTTGTTAATTATGGGGTCAACGAGAAACTAATTTGGACGATGATACATGATGATCGACCTAGGCCTGTTTTCTAGATATTTATCAGCTTTATACTTTTATATTCATTCTTTGAATGACTGTATGTTACTTAAAGATTAGATTTGTATATATTTCTTCAGTTCATATTGATTTTTTAATGTTTATATAGTTTATACTGTGTTAGTTTATGTGTCGGTATATGGATGAATGTTTATATTGTTGTGCATGTGTTGGGATATATAAAACTTCGTTGGAAGTTTATATATACTGTTTGTTGTGTGTTAGGATATAAAGCAAGTACAAACAGGTACAATTTTTTGGGTAATCCAGAAAACAACAATTTTTTTAAAATTTTAGACATCAGCGACCGCATGCAGTCGCTAATACCTATTAGCGACTGTTAATTGGATCAGGGTGTTAGCGACCGCGTCGGTCGCTACTGGCGGTCGCTGCCACGTGTCCTACGTCAGCCATTGGCCCTGAATCATGCCAACTTAGCTTAGCAACGGCCCCAGTCGCTACTATCGGTCGAATATAAGGCGGTCATTACTAGTAGTCGTTGATGTGCAGTCCAGCGACCAGATTTTATGCGACGACTATCAGTGACCGCAATCGGTCGCAGATGGTTATTAGCGACCGATAGTGGTCGCTGATATGCGGTCGCAAATAGGTCTTTTTCTTGTAGTGTTTGGCGCTTAAGGCCTGGCCTGTTAGCACTCCTTCTTAACATTAAGTAGATACCAATTACATTCAAGAAATAAGCAAACTTAACAAGTTTTTCATGCAAGAACACATATTATTATAATTTACTTCAATGTAATATTATTTGGATCTAAAATCTTAATATTAACATTACTAAATAACTAATATTTTTATTCAAGTAATTCCTAAATATAAGTTTCTTACTAAAATTTTAAGCACTCTATTAGTTACGTAAAATTATATCATTCATTCACTTAGGATTCTGGAAAAAAAATTACAAGAAAACTATGGACATACCATAGAAACCATTGCAGTATAGGTGAATGTATATTTAATGAAAAGAACTAGTTATTTTATTTAATATTTAACATTAAAATTTAGTTTATTAAGTATTAATAATAGGTTAGTTTCTTGTAAATACTTTAAGTCTTTGTATGAAAAAAAAATTATTTTTACAAAATTTATTAGTTTATACTTTATACATTTTTTAATATTTTATATTTAATATTAAAAGTAAAATAATAATAAAAAGGGCTAGATCGATAAGACTTGACCGACCTTGGCCTGATCTTTGATCTAACCTAGCCTGGTCTGTCAGACCAAAAGTTAAGGCATGGTTTAGTCAAAGCCCAAGGCTTTGTCAAGCTTAGGGCGACCTATTGTGCATGTCTTCCTCTCACACTTGTAAAGAACTATATTATTCACATACAAAATTATAAACAAACAATTATAAAATAAAAATTATATAAAGATTAAAATAAAACTAAAAGAAGAGTACAAGGGCTAAATGAATTATTTTACCGAATCGAAAGCGAATGACAATATGATAATGTCGCTTCCGCTTTACGTATTATTGTTTTGCTATTCAATTTGTTCCATGAAAAGAGCTCAGTTGTAAGGTTTAAAAATAATAAAAATGTATTATTATTTTAAATTTATTCTATATTAATTATTTTTTTATTAAACAGTTATGAAATAAAAATAAAATTATGATGATTAATCGAAGAATATTTTATTTTATGAGAGTCAGGAGCCCTGATAAATACACAATATTCATGATTTTTTATTCCTTTAAGTTTGGTTTTATTGCATGTTTCATGTGTGTTGGAAATTGCATATTCAAATTTGATATTGAAAGTAAATATAAATGCTTAAGTGTAAAGTATTTCAATGATCATATGTACAAAGACTTAGATGATAGATCAAAATTGTTAGGTTGATATGTGCTTTAATGTTTATCATTCTGTAAATGAATGTATAGAAGAAGGATCAAATCTGTTAGGTTGATCTACTTTGAGATGTAACTGTTAGGCTTGACAGAATCGTAGTCTGTCGAAAGCCAGTCTGCAGAACCCAAGGCAGAATCGTGGAGCTTAAATAAAGATGTCCAGAATCGTAGTCTGCCCTTGGAAGCCACACTGAGAATCGTGGAGAAGATTCGAGCGCCTGCCGAGCTAAGTTAAGAATCGCAGTGTGCTCTCGGAATCGTGGAGTCTGCAAGACAAGCAAGCAAGAATCATAGTTTTCCAAAGAGCTTAAGAGGAATCGTAGTGTTCTTTACGATTAAGTCTGAGTCAAGCCTGTGTAAGCCAACACACAACAATTATGGAACAATGACCATAATCGTAGTGTTCCTCCAGTCA
Organism: Panax stipuleanatus; assembly: GCA_020205555.1. NCBI lineage: Eukaryota > Viridiplantae > Streptophyta > Magnoliopsida > Apiales > Araliaceae > Panax > Panax stipuleanatus. The sequence continues at coordinate 127,673,468 of CM035120.1, read as the reverse complement.
GCATCAAAGTTCGTAGTTCTGATGAAGGGAGGAAGAGCAACAAATGAAGAAAGGCTTATAGCCGTTGACAAATTGATGGTCCCAATGATTCCATATTCATCCTTAGTCCAAATCGAAGAAGCGTATTGAAGAAGCTAAGGAAAGGACTAAACCGCCTGTTGAAAACATCTTTTCAGGTGTTAGGTGAGATTGCAGTCTGTTGTGTCAGTGGGCCAGTCGGCTGTACAGCAGGAAAGCAGGATGTCAACATCAACTGCACAGAATTGTCTGAAGCATTAAATGCTACAACGGATGCATTCAAACGGAAACATTTTGAATGGCTCTTTTATAAGGAAATCAGACACAAGCAAGTCAACAAAAAGAAAGAATATCAAGAGAAAAGCTCAAGAACACTCAACGATCAAGTCTACGATCCTAAAAGAGTAAAGCTTGCTTCGCTACTCAGTTCTTCAGAACTGATGCTTAATTGCAATTGAGTAGCACACCCAAGATTATAAATATCAACTCAAGTGAAGTTCCAAGTCAGAAGGACTTGAAGAGTTCAAGAGTGAACTAAGACAAGTACCAAGTCTGCTGGACTTGAAGAGTTTAAAAGTGAACTAAGAGAAGTTCCAAGGCTGTTGGCCTTGAAGGAATCTAAGTGATTTAAGTTGTAAGAGATATCCTTAGTGGATTTCCTACTCGTGGAGTAGAAGAGTGGACTAGGAGCCTTGTGTGCTCTGAACCACTTAAAACCCTTGTGTCTCTTTGTCTCTCATTAACTGCCATAACTGCTATATCTGTTATAATTACTATAACTGCTTATCAAACCATAACTGTAATATCTTAAAGGGGGAACAAACATATATTCTGATGCTGTCAGTATATTCAATAATAACAAAGTATTTTAAACAAAGAAATTTTAAAATATCTATTCAACCCCCCTAATAGATAACTAATGTGCCTTTGGGAACTAACAATTGGTATCAGAGCAGGTTCTCTCAACTAAGCATATAAGCTTGAATAGATCCAATGGCACAACTGATAAGCGAGACCAAGACAGGTGGAGAAAGCAAGCCACCTATGTGCAACAAAGATAAATTTGCAAATTGAAAAGTTCGGATGCAAGCTTACATAGATTCAATAGATGATGATCTATTTGAAACTGTTTTAATTGGGCCCTACATACCAACAAGGCTTGCACCAACTCCAGAAGAACCAAACAGAGTTGTGGTCAAGGTTAAATCTGAATGGACTGACAATGAGAAGAAAGATGTACAGCTGGACAAAAAGGCTAAGAACATCTTGTTCCAGTCCTTAGAAGACAATCTGTTTGAGAATGTGGTGGTCAACTGCAAAACTGCTAAGGAATTCTAGGAAGCATTGCTCGTCATGCATGAAGGAACTGAAGAAGTCAAAGAAAATAAGCAATCTCTACTGACTCAACAATATGAGATGTTTTCCCATGTTCCTGGAGAAAATGTCACTTCTACTTATGAAAGATTCACATTGCTGCTCAACTCTCTTCGAGCTTATGGAAAGGTCTATCCAAACAAAGATCTTATCATCAAGTTCATGAGGTCCTTGCCAAGCAGGTGGGATGCCAAAATTACTGTAATCAGAGAGTCAAAGAACCTGCATGAGATGACTATTCAACAACTCTACGGAAACCTTCTTACCTACGAACTAGAGCTGACTCAATGAGCAGAAACTCTATCAGAAGGAAGAAAGAAGGATAAAGGAGTTGCTCTCAAAGCAAAAGAGGAAATTTCCAAAGCTCATAATGAAGATGAATCTGACTCTGAGGATGATGATGATAATGATGAAACTGCAATGTTGGCCAAAGATTTAGAAGGTTCATGCTCAAAGGGAGAAGCAACAAACCTAAAAGATTCAACAATAGCAGCAGTCAGGAGCAGAGCAATGATCTATGCTACAACTGCAAGAAGCCTGGTCATTTCATTGCCAACTGCAATAAACCTATCAGAGAATAGCTGAAAAGAAAGTCAAATCCAAAGAAGGAGCTCAAAGGCTACAAAAAGAATAAGAAGAAAGACAAAGGTCTTGTAGCAGGAAGTTTGTGGAGTGACTCAGACAATGACACCAATGTTGAGTCTAAAAATGATGAAGCACCTCAAAAAGCCAACCTATGTCTGATGGCCAAAGATGCACTCAGTAAGAAAAGTGCTGAAGTAGTCATAGACAAGGTATTTGACTTCAACTCTCCTGATATAGATATGGATGATTTAAGAACTGGCATTCGTGACATGTCAACGGATCTATATCAAAATATGAGATGGTTAAGAGTTCTATCTAAAGATTATTTTGATCTTCAAAAGGAGAAAGATAAAGTTCAGAAAGAGCTGGAAGCAGCTCTACTAAGTTCTGACTCTCTCTCTAAGTTTGAAGCTGAGAATAAAATCTTGAGAGAGACCAATGAACTGAGCATACAAAGAGAGTCAAAGATAACCTCTAAGATTGAGGAGTTAAAAAAGACTATCTCTACATGGAATAGGTCTTCTTCATCCATGGACTCCCTGATCTCCAGTCAGAGAAATGTCTCTGATAGAACAGGTTTAGGATTTGGGGAATCTATCCCAGAACCAAGTGTGGAAAAGGTTAAGGACACTAACAGCAACAATGCTTCTAACCTAAATAGAAGTATTGTATTTATGAAATCCACACAGAAAGATGAACCAGTACAACCCTGCTCTTCGGATCCAAGCCATGTCCCTAGACACAACGGATCTCATGCTGGCTTAGGATTCAGAAAGAAGAAGAGTAACTCAGTCACCACTGACCAACCTCGTAGAATCGTAGAGTCAGGAAAAATTAACTCCATGAATCAACTTGGAAGAAATCGTGGTGTTGAGGTTAACTCAGCACAAAACATGAACCCCAAGGCAGCATAGAAAAAGAAGATGCAATATAAGGGTAAGGCCAACAAATACCCACACAAGTCCAAATGGAGAAAGAATCCACACACACACACAAATATGAATTATATTAGATGCTTTGCATGTTGAAGATTTGGTCATAAAGCTGCATTATGCTTTTATAACACTGTGCATGGGAGGCCCAAAGTTAAGCAGATTTGGGTTCTCAAGGGTACTAACATTTCAAGACCCATGCTAGTCTGGGTACTAACATTTCAACATTTCAAGACCCATGACAGTGGTTGCTCAAGACATCTTCTATCAAGCTGACAGGAACAAGAGAAGGAAATGTCTACAATGTCAACCTTGCTCAGCTAAGCTCTGATAAGACAGTATGCTTTCTAGCTAAAGCCTTTGAAGAATTAAGTTGGCTTTGGCATAAAAGGTTATCTCATCTCAACTTCAAGAGTATGTCAAAGTTGGCCTCCAAAGATCTGGTAGCAGGTTTACCTAAGTTCAGCTTCATCAAAGAAAGACTATGCAATGCCTGCCAGCTTGGAAAGCAAACAAGGAGCTCATTCAAAGGCAAAGCAGTCAACTCAATTGACAGGCCCCTACAATTACTTCATATGGATCTTTTCGGGCCAATCCCAACTGTGAGCCTAGGAGGAAAGAGATACTCATTGGTTGTAGTGGATGACTTCACTAGATTCACATGGGTGTTCTTTCTTACTTATAAAGATGAAACAAGCTCCCAACTGATGAAGATGTTCAAGCTGGCAATGAATGAAAAAGGAGAGACTATCAAGGCTATAAGAAGTGATCATGCTTTTATAACACTGTGCATGGGAGGCCCAAAGTTAAGCAGATTTGGGTTCTCAAGGGTACTAACATTTCAAGACCCATGCTAGTCTGGGTACCAACATGAAAGCTGAATCTATCTGCAAGAAATGAGCACCACAATTACATCATAGTATCTGGACAGTGGTTGCTCAAGGCATATGACTGGGAATAAAGCCCTCCTGTCTAACTACACAGAGAAAGAGGGACCGATAGTTATCTTTGGAGATAACAACTCTGGCAAGACGAAAGGCTATGGTTTAGTTGGAAATGGTACTGTGTCCTTTAGCAAAGTGGCTTATGTAGATGGGCTAAAGCACAATCTTCTCAGCATCAGCCAACTCTGCGATAAAGGTCATCAAGTCACATTTCTTAACAACTAGTGTTTAGTCAGAGATCTGGAGACATCTTCTATCAAGCTGGCAGGAACAAGAGAAGGAAATGTCTACAATGTCAACCTTGCTCAGCTAAGCTCTGATAAGACAGTATGCTTTCTAGCTAAAGCCTTTGAAGAATTAAGTTGGCTTTGGCATAAAAGGTTATCTCATCTCAACTTCAAGAGTATGTCAAAGTTGGCCTCCAAAGATCTGGTAGCAGGTTTACCTAAGTTCAGCTTCATCAAAGAAAGACTATGCAATGCCTGCCAGCTTGGAAAGCAAACAAGGAGCTCATTCAAAGGCAAAGCAGTCAACTCAATTGACAGGCCCCTACAATTACTTCATATGGATCTTTTCGGGCCAATCCCAACTGTGAGCCTAGGAGGAAAGAGATACTCATTGGTTGTAGTGGATGACTTCACTAGATTCACATGGGTGTTCTTTCTTACTTCTAAAGATGAAACAAGCTCCCAACTGATCAAGATGTTCAAGCTGGCAATAAATGAAAAAGGAGAGACTATCAAGGCTATAAGAAATGATCATGGTAGATAGTTCGACTTCTCAAAAATGGATCTGTTCTGTTCAGATAATGGCATCAGCCACAACTTCTCAGCACCACGAACTCCTCAGCAAAATGCATTAGCTGAAATGAAGAACAGAACACTTATAGAAGCAAGAAGAACTCTACCAGCAGCAGCTCATCTACCTGAATACTTCTGGGCAGAAGCCATCAGCACTGCATGCTACACACAGAACAGATCTCTTGTACACTCTACGTTGAAGAAGACTCCCTATGAGCTGTGAAAAAGAAGAAAGCCAAATGTCAGTTACTTCCATGTGTTCGGCTGTTCATGCTACATTCGCAATAATGGGAAGCAATACCTGACTAAGTTCCAACCCAAGTCAGATGAAGGAATCTTCCTTGGATATGCCATAAATAGCAAAGCTTATAGAGTGTTCAACAAGAATACATTAAGTGTTGAAGTCTCGGTCTACATTATCTTTGATGAAACAGACTCAGACAAGTCTGCACCACAAGACACTACGATTAGCGATACAGACACCATGAATGAGGTGGTCGAGCCCAATACTACGACCGTAGTTCTTGAAGGAAGTATCATAGTGTCCGAAGAAGAAATCGTGGAGAGAGCTACACCAGACAACGATTCTGATCAACCTGAACTAGAAGTCAATCTTGAAGAGTTCAGATAAGAAGGCACCAGAACAGATGTTCCAACATGGAACAGATGGGCAAGAGATCAAACTCAAGATCTGATCATTGGTGACCCAATTGCAAGAATCAGAACAAGATCTGGAACTCAGAATGAGTGTTTATATTTGAGCTTTCTGTCTCAAATAGAGCCCAAGAAGATAGAAGATGCAATGGAAGATGTAAGCTGGATTGAAGCCATGCAAGAGGAGCTAAATCAATTCGAAAGAAGCAAAGTCTAGAGATTGGTTCCAAGACCAAAGAATCACCCTGTCATTGGCACCAAATGGGTCTTCAGAAACAAGATGGATGAAGATGGGGTGATCACAAGGAACAAAGCAAGACTAGTGGCTAAAGGTTATTCTCAAGAAAAAGGCATTGACTATGATGAGACCTTTGCACCAGTTGCCAGACTTGAAGTAATCAGAATATTCCTTGCATTTGCTGCACACATGAGGTTCAAGGTCTTCCAGATGGATGTCAAGAGTGCATTCCTAAATGGTGAACTTCAAAAAGAAGTATATATGGAATAACCCCAAGGTTTTATCAATCCAACCTTCTCTAATTATGTCTATAGATTAGACAAAGCCTTATATGGACTTAAACAAACATATAGAGCATGGTATGAAACACTAACTAACTTTCTTATTAAAAAAGGATTCACGAGAGGTAAAGTAAACACTACACTATTTCTTAGGAAGCACAAAGATAAAGTTTTACTAGTTCAAATATATGTAGATAATATTATCTTTGGTTCTACTGATGAAAATCTGTGCAAGTGATTTGCCAAGCTTATGCAGAGCAAGTGTGAAATGAGCATGATGGGTGAGTTGAACTTCTTCCTTGGACTGCAAGTGAAGCAATCTGATGAAGGTATCTTCATTAACCAAGCCAAGTACATGAAAGACTTACTTAAGAAGTATGGCATGGAATAAGCCTCTCCCATGAAACCACCAAGTACTCCAGCAATTAAGCTTGACAAAGACGAGAAAGGTAAAAGTATTGACATTACTCAATACAGAGGTATGATAGGCTCCCGTCTCTATTTAATTGCCAGTAGACCAGATATAATGTTTGCAACATGTATATGTGCTAGATTTCAAGCTAATCCTAAGGAATCACACTTAACTGCTGTAAAAAGGATTTTCAGGTATCTTAAAGGTACACCCTACTTGGGTCTATAATATCCAAAGGAGTCCTCCTTTGAACTGACAGGATACTCAGATGCTGACTTTGCAGGATGCAAAATAGATAGAAAGAGTACCAGTGGCACTTGTCAAATGCTAGGAAATAGACTAGTGACCTGGTTCAGCAAGAAGCAAAACTCAGTATCAACTTCAACAGCTGAAGCTGAATATATTGCTGCAGGCAGCTGGTGTGCTTAAATCCTATGGATGAAGAATCAGCTAGCAGACTATGGGTTTGATTTCAAATCTATACCTGTACATTGTGATAACACAAGTGCCATAGCAATAGCTCATAATCCTGTCATGCATTCTAGAACTAAGCATATAAAGATAAGATATTATTTTATTAGGGATCATGTTCAAAATGGAATTATATCCTTGCAATATATCCCTACTGAAAATCAACTTGCTGATGTGTTTATAAAACCCTTAGATGAATCCAGATTTAATAAGCTAATAAGTGAGTTAGGTATGTTAAATCTTCAACCATGAATTATATGCTCTAGATTGATGCTAATCATGCAGATAATAAGGCTAACTCGAAATCATAGAGATGACTAAGAGAGACTATGATCATGGAGTGTTCCAGACAGGGAAGGATAACTCACTATGATGACAACATAACTCAGTCCAAGAAACCCTACTGATAAGTGCCTCAGGGACAAACCTGATCCTTAGCATATGTCTAAGAGGTTGGCCTTTCCTGAGCTACCTTAACTTGGAAGTGATGCTATCTCAGATTTATTCGAAAATCGTTGAGTCATCGGCCGTGGAGCAGATCTAGCTAAAGAACTTAACAATCGTGGAGTGGTTCTCGGTAATCGTAGTCCTCTCATAAGGACTCACTAGCTCAGGGGGAGCTAAGGGCAGAATCGAACTTTTCACATGACTTAAAACCTTGGAGTCCTGCAGAACTCGACACGTGTCCCACTATGCAAAACTTATGGAGGGAAGTTATAAATAAATTTTAAACTGTCATTTGTCAATTTACTTTTTGAATTCCAAATGCTTATATCTCTCTCTCTCTGTCTCAAACGAAACCCTAAGTTTTAGAAAGCTAAGAAACTTTGTTCATCTCGGGATACTCAATCAACATCAATGGCTGCTTCCAAAGTTATTTCGGGTTACCAACTGTGCTTTGACGGGTTCAAAGATGCTGGCCCAGAAATTCACAAAGTTCTTTCATTATTGAAGAAAGTTGAACTCGAAGAAGCTCTAAGCACCAGCACCCTGATTTATACGAAGCTGGTGAAAGAGTTCTATAGCAATGGATTCATTGACGGAGACTCCATCCTCACCAAAGTCAAGGGCTTGCAGATTTGACTCATCTCCGAAAGCATAAACCTAGCCTTAGGTTTCAACAATGAAGGTCTTCAGTCATTGGAGAAAATCGACTTCCATGAAGGTCTGAAAAAGTTGCACTACTCAAAGATTGAAGGAATGAGTGGCTACAAGAAGAAGAGTTTCCTCAAGATTATGAGTTCCTTGCTGATATTGTTGGAAAATGCATATGTTGCAAGGGCTCTGGCCACTATTCTGTCAATGAGAAGCAACTGAAGCTCATAACAGCCATCCGGTATAGAGTTCAACTCAACTATGGAGCTCTACTGATGGAATGATTTGGGAAATGGATGGAAAGCCCCAAGAAGACCAAGAGCTCTGCGAAGATGCCCTATGGAAGGTTTATCAGCATCATTCTAGAGGCTACTCTGGGGGACAGGATTGAAGACAAAGAAGGTGTTTCTATTGTTCCTAATAGAAAGATGACCCAGCAGTTGTTCCTGAATTGGAAGAGAAATCCTGCAGAGAATGTGAAGATGATGTTTGCAACCTCATCTGCTGTGAAGGAAGTTGAGGAAGATGAAGAGGTAAACCAAGAAGAATCTGTGGCTCTGGTTAAAAAGATCAAGGGGAAGAAGAAGGTGAATGAAGGAAAGCAAGTGGTTAAGGAGCCCCAAGGCTCAACCACTGATGCACCCCAAGTAGGTTCTGGTGTTGATATGGAGTTCAGAAGCCTTACCACTGATAGAGTCATCACTCCTAAATCACCAAAGGAGGTTCTGAAAGAAAAGAAGAAGAAGAAGAAGAAGAAGAAGAAGAGGGAGACAAGTGAGGACAGGGCTGAAGGGAGCTCTGAGCCTCAGCAGAAGAAGAAACGCAGCCACAGAACAAGAAAGTCTTCACTCACTACGATTGTGGAGTCCTCACCAATTGTAAAGTCCAGATTGGCTGCCACTGCAAAAGGAAAAGCTGAAACAGTCTCTTAGCCTGAACAAACTCTAAGGGCTGAAGCTGAAAAAGGTACATAGGGTATTCCCAAACCAAAGAAGAAGGTGTAGAAGTTGGTTAAGAAGTATGTTCTTACCAATGAAGAAATATTGAAAGAAGATGACAGAAGAAAGGCTGCTGAAAAGGCTGAACAGACTACTGAGCCTCAAGCATCTGGTCCAACCCCTGAAGAGACTAGAATCATTGAAGATATGATAGCTTACATCAGAGATGCAGACAACACTGTTGTACCTGATCAGGCTATAAATCAAGCTGATATGGAGATGCCTAAAATTGGTGCTCGTGCTGATGAAGTTCAAGAAGAAGAAATGGTCGACTTTTGAAAGTATTGTGCCAGAAACAATAGTAATAAACCCTGATGAAGCTACTGTTCATACTGCTGAAATGCAGGAAGAAGAAGAGATCCCAGAACCAAGTGCTGCTGAGAAAGTACAGCCTGAAGTTACTGTTCATTCTAAAGAGGTTCTGGTAGAAGATGTGACACATTCAAAAGAAGAAGGGCCAGAAGTACCTTAAGTGAGCCCTAATGCTGAAAAATAGACTGTAGAAGCTCCTTTTCAAGAAAGTGCTACAGCTGAGGGGGAGCTACCAAAAGAAAATCTTGAAGTTCCCCCAGTTAATAAAGAATTCGTAGAGTCTGCTGCTGCAAAAATGGTGAATATTGCTGATGATGATGTGATGAATGATGTGGTGGAAATTTATGATGAAGATAATGATGAAGAAGAGGAGGATGAACTTGAGATCCTATATGTAGGACAAGATGGAGAAAGGACAGCAAACTACAATCAGCTGTTCAATTACTTGCCCATGATGTCATATCATAGAGCCATGATTCTCAACTCCTAGGATCATATATTCTGGACATTCAAGGCATATCCAGCAATTTCAGTGCTTGCCTATGGATTCCCAAGAGAAAGGAGGTTTGCTCAGAAGCTGATCACAAATGAGTCAACTTCTGAAGCTGAGCCAAAGGTATACATCACTCCCCTCTCTTTCATTAGCAACCACTCTCCATCATCCCATTTCAATCAATTCTACGAATTGTCCAAATGGTTGAAAGTGGTCTTGCATCCACTCAATCAGTTTCCAGTTACAGAGTCCCAAAACTCTGTGATTGACAAACCAAACAACCAACTTGTTCTCGTAGAGCCAACTGTTAATGATCCAATGGTGATTGAGCACATCACAAGAGTAGTCAAAGAAATGCATGCAAGCTCAACCATTGAGACACCAACTCTGGATGACACACTACGATTTGCACCTACTGATCAACCTGACACTGCAATCGTAGAGTCTCCAGAACAGCTCAACGAACCAGAAACACAAACCCCTGAACCAAACACTACGCCCACACAGCAAACACAAACACTAATCACCCAAGCAGATATTCCCTCATCCTCCAACAACGAATATTTTGACATGACACTTGCCCTCTCAAGTATGTCAAGGAGAGATGAACACACTACGACTATCCCTCCTCCTTCTCCTGAGACATAACGAATTCTCGATCAATTGTCTTTAATGCCAACAAAGGAGGAGCTGACTGAAACATTAAGCGAAATGGGTGCAGAGTCTGGAGAGATTCTTGAAGCACACTCCCTAGCGCTTCACATGAGATTCAACCATATAATCGAATCGGTCAAGCCTCTTCCAGGGAACTTGGCAACTGAACTATCAAAGAAGCTGAGGGAAATTGTCAAGGAAATTGCTGAAAGCCTCAGTAAAAGAGATGCCATTCACTTTGCTGTAACGAAGAAGCATAAGGAAGCTATGGAGATCATGTAGAAGACTTAGCAATCTCAAAATGAGCTTATGACCAAACAAATTTCAGAACTGTGTATCTCTCTACAACAATTCCAAGCCTGCAGTGTCACTCAAATTAATCAGAATAACAACGCAATGGAGTGGCTTCAGCAACAAAGAAGACAAACTGAGGCTCTAGTCTAGAAAATCGTAGTGACATTGCACTCAACCGCTCTCAGATGCATGAGCTGGTGGAAGGTGTCAAGCGTCTCTCTGACGATATTTGAACCCTTGATGCTGAAATAAAGGGGGAAAATAATGAGTAAGGAGATAGAAGAGGTAGAGGCAGAGGCAGCAGAGGTGGAAGGCAAAGGCAAACACACATTCAACCACCTCCTCAGCAGGGAAGGCAAAGGCAAACTCAAATTGGTCAATCGTCGGGTGGCAACTCCAGGAGTCCAAGTTATCAGCCTCCACGATCTGATCAACAGCAGCTGCAGCGTCCTCTCATGGCTGAACCTATTCAAAGGAGTCAAGGTCAAGCTTCTAGCACACAAGGTATATCCTCTATTGGTCTTAACATGTCAGTTGGAGATCATGCCTTTATGACCAGACATGATCATCAAGAACCTCTGACCCGAGAAGAGCTAGAGGACATTGCATGGAGAGATGAAGCCTCAAGGAGAAGAAGAGAAGAAGAGCTGAAGAGCATGCCAACCCTCCAAGGAATAAGAGGCAAAGAAGATAGAGATAAGTCTAAGCTTAACTGTATATTGATGTTTCTATGCTAGATTGTAATATCTTTTCAAAAATCAATAAATTCATGCTTATTCTCTAGAAATTTCAGTTGCTCACTGAAACACTAAGCCATATTTACTTTCTAGCACTCTGCATTTAGAAAATGATGCTATGATCCAAATCTCCTTGATTATGTCAACATCAAATAGGGGGAGATTGTTGGGAATTGCATATTCAAATTTAATATTGAAAGTAAATATAAATGCTTAAGTGTAAAGTCCTTTAATGCTCATATGTACAAGGACTTAGATGATAGATTAAAATTGTTTGGTTGATCTATGCTTTAATGTTTATCATTCTGTAAATGAATGTATAGAAGAAGGATCAAATTTGTTAGATTGATCTACTTTGAGATGCAACTATTAGGCTTGACAGAATCTTAGTCTGTCGAAAGCCAGTTTGCATAACCCAAGGCAGAATCGTGGAGCTTAAATAAAGATGTCCAGAATCATAGTCTGCCCTTGGAAGCCACACTGAGAATCGTGGAGAAGATCCGAGCGCCTGCCGAGCTAAGTCAAGAATCACAGTGTGCTCTCGGAATGGTGGAGTCTGCAAGACAAGCAAGCAGGAATCGTAGTTTTCCAAAGAGCTTAAGAGGAATCGTAGTGTTCTTTACGATTAAGTCTGAGTCAAGCCTGTGCAATCCAACACACAACGATTATGGTATAATGACCATAATCGTAGTGTTCCTCCAGTCAGCATTAAAGTTCGTAGTTCTGATGAAGGGAGGAAGAGCAACAAATGAAGAAAGACTTATAGCCGTTGACAAATTGATGGTTCCAATGATTCTATATTCATCCTTAGTCCAAATCGAAGAAGCGTATTGAAGAAGCTAAGGAAAGGACTAAACCGCCTGCTGAAAACATCTTTTTAGGTGTTAGGTGAGATTGCAGTCTGCTGTGTCAGTGGGCTAGTCGGCTGTGCAGCAGAAAAGCAGGATGTCAACATCAACTGCACAGAATTGTCTGAAGCATTAAATGCTACAACGGATGCATTCAAACGGAAACATTTTGAATGGCTCTTTTATAAGAAAATCAGGCAAAGATTCAGACTAAGCAAGCAAGTCAACAAAAAGAAAGAATATCAAGAGAAAGCTCAAGAACACTCAACAATCAACTCTACGATCCTAAAAGAGAAAAGCTTGCTTCGCTACTCAGTTCTTCAGAACTGATTCTTAATTGCAACTGAGTAGCACACCCAAGAATACAAATATCAACTCAAGTGAAGTTCCAAGTAAGAAGAACTTGAAGAGTTCAAGAGTGAACTAAGAGAAGTACCAAGTCTGTTGGACTTGAAAAGTTCAAAAGTGAACTAAGAGAAGTTCCAAGGCTGCTGACCTTGAAGGAATCTAAGTGATTCAAGTGGTAAGAGATATCCTTAGTGGATTTCCTACTCGTGAAGTAGAAGAGTGGACTAGGAGCTTTGTGTGCTATGAACCACTTAAAACCCTCGTGTCTCTTTGTCTCTCATTAACTGCCATAACTGCTATATCTGTTATAATTGCTATAACTGCTTATCAAACCATAACTGCAATATCTTAAAGGGGGAACAAACATATATTCCGCTGCTGTCAGTATATTCAATACTGACAAAGTATTTTAAACAATTTTTTTTTAAAATATCTATTCAACCCCCATTCTAGATAACTAACGTGCCTTTGGGAACTAACAATGTTTATATGAGCTTAATAAGTTGTTTATTATTTTCAGGAGAATTAAAGCTAAAAGGATGGAAACAAGTTGATTTGGAGTTGAATTGAACAGAAAAAGTAAATTTGGAAATCTAGGATTTTTGGAAAGTTTTTAAAAGCAAATTTTGATAGCTTTCTACATGGATTTGGATTGATGCTTAAGTTATATTTAGGATATTTTTAGACTAAGATTTACTTTCCATATTGGTTTCTATTTCTTTATGGAAACTAGTATGAAATTGTAATTCCTTTTAGGATTTGGATTTCTAGTTCTTATAGTATTTAGGACTTTGTCTAGCACTATAAATAAATGTAATAGTCAGGGTATTATTCATTCTACCATTCAATCATATTCTATATTCTATCATCTACAACATTGAAGACATGGGCTAATACTTTCAATTCAGCTCTGAAGGGATGTTGAACCTTATTCATAATTAACGATTTGATCAAGTTTACTTTATTTATTCCTTCTTATATGAGATTTATTCTGATAATCTACTTTAACTTCTTGTATGTTATTCAATCTATTAATTTGATTTCTGCAGGATTAAATTAGTGAATTGATATCATCTGCTAGATTAAGATTGGTATTACGTGTAATTGATATCTGTCTTCATCACAAGTAGCAAATTAGTGATACTAATTGTGGACAAGCTTTTGTGTATTGCTAAGGTTATCAGGAAATAAGTTAAACAAATCGAGCTTATGTGTTTGTTGCTTGGATTAGCCTAATTCTCTATTTCTTAATGCTTCTGTCATATTAAATCTAGAGAGTTTGTTCTAGGTTGTATTACAGTTAGGATCTGGTGAAGAGCTTGTTTCATACAGTGACGATCTAAGGAGAATTTCGGGTAGTAGAGCTTGTTGCTATCTAGGGCTAATAGTTTTATTGAAGGGTAAATACTGTAAAACTTGATTACTCCATAATTGTGAAAATATGATACTGAACTGAAGAATTGAAGCTTTTTATTCATTATTAATTCTTATTAGTTTATTTTTGTTAATTTAGTTAATCAATTCAAAATTCCCTTTAATTAGAAATCATATGAAAAATATAAAACAAATCACTCTTTGTGGGATCGATCCTTGCTTACTACTGTGCTAATTGTTTGAATTTATAAAGTAAAAGTGAGATAAATTTAGGAGTGTAAACGACAGCTCCCAAGCCCAACTGCCCATCTGTCATATTTTTGTAGAAGTTCCGTTATGTATTGCGATAAATTTAGGGGAGCACTATTTCACATGTGTTTTTGATATTTTCACATCGTTCCTTCTCACATAAAAGTGAGACCCACTGTATGCTTATATGAGAGATGATCATGTGAAAATATCAAAAATACATGTGAAAATATCAGTTCCCTTAAATTTAAACGAATTACAATTGCAAAACTTATCAATACATGAATATAATAGGAATTATAAGAGCACTGTTGGAAATTAAGTCACGCAAAATAAATAATAACACATAAGAAAGAAAAATAACACAATATTTAACGTGGTTTGGTCCTCAATGACCTAATCCACAAAATCAACTTCAATATATTAATCTCAACGGTATAACTTTTTGCACAGAATAAAGCTGAAAAACCCTCCCTCACACAATAAACCAAAACCCAATTACACCATCTCTTAACTCTCTAGAATGTTACTACCTCTTGGTTATGTTCTCCATTTTTCTAAGCACAAGAATCTATTTATAGAGTACCCACAACTCCCTTTTTCTAATCTAATTAGGACACTCTCACATAATAAATATACCTTCTACAAATAGGATTACTTACAAAATAATATTTTTACCAAAATAAGATTCCTTCTCACGATAAGACTCCAACATATATATAATAAATATCATATCAAAAATAGGACACATTTCTTTTCGTAATAACAATTCTTTTCTGAATAAGATTTGAGGAGTAACCTAACAATTCCTCCCTCGACTCGAATCCCCAAACACTTCAACTTCATCTTTGAACTTCACTCAATGGTTGTCCTTCTTGGTCTTCTTTCTACGTATAGACTGTCCATCTAACACACAAATTAATTTTTTATTCTTTCTACCTTGGAGAATTAATGTATCTTTCTTGAACACCTTGCACGAATTTCCTTGACCCACATATGTATATCCACGTGAGGATAATTCTCCCAAAGAAATTATATTCTCACCACAACCAGGGACATTACATATCTTCTCAAGAATCTTTGTAGAACCGCCGTGAAGTTTGAAACGAACACTTCCAACGCCTTCAATCTTCACTCTCCCTTTATCACCACATTAACATAGCCAATTTCTCCATCTTTCGGTAAACTCTCAAAGCAATCTCTCTCCTTGCAAATATGCATAGAAGCTGCAGAATCCAATACTCATTCATCTTCATTATAGTCACTCTTGACCATTAAAATAACTTCTTCTTCAGCTTCACTAAGAAAATTAGCATCTTTAAATTTCTCTTTGTCCTTCAATTTCTCTTGATACTTTCTAAGACTCTTCATGTCCTCTCTTAATGTTCTGCATTGGTATTGGATGTGACCTTCTCTCCACAATAGTAGCACTCTTTATCACTGTAATCTCTTGGTCTGGATCTTGATCTTCCTCTACTATTATCTCGACATTGATGTCTCCCTCGATTAGAACCCTCCACTATTAGTGCTTGCTCACCAATGTTATTGCTCTCTTCTCCCATCAACTTTTGACTTTCTCGTAAAACAGAAATCACCTCATCTAAAATTAAAGTTGATTTTCCCACCAATAATATTTTCACCATCGACTTGTAAGACTTGGGCAAAGATGACAATAAGAGCAATGACTTCTCCTCATCTTCTAATTTTTCATTCGTATTCAACAATTGAGATATTAACCTGCTAAAAGCATTTAGATGATTATGGAGATTCCCTTCTTCCATCTTCAAGGAGTATAATTCCATCTTCAAGCACAATCTGTTGGTTAGTGACTTTTAAGCATAACTCTTCTCGAGCTTTTTTTATAATTTTTTCGGATCAGTCTCTTTCAACACATCATACTTTATCTCAGGTGCTAACGACGAACGTATTGTGCTTACTGCCTTCTTGCGAATTGTCTGCCAATTTGCATCTGTCACATCATCTGGTTTCTTCTCCTCCAAAGTTTGATCAAGTCCTTACAACACCAAAAGATCAAGCACGCTACTTTGTCACAGTGTGAAGTTTATTTTCCCATCGAAGATTGGAAACTCAAATTTACCCAAATTTGCCACCATCATATTATGCGAAATAATTCCATCTAACTTGGATCCAATCAACCTAGCTCTGATACCACTTATTAGAAATTAAGTCAGCAAAATAAACAATAACACATAAGAAAAAAAAATAACACATTATTTAACGTGGTTTGGTCTTCAATGACCTAATTCACAAAATTAACTTCAATATATTAATCTCAACGGTACAACTTTTTGCACGAAATAAAAGTTGAAAAATCATCCCTCACACCCAAGACCTAATTACACCCTCTCTTAACTCTCTAGGATGTTACTACCTCTTGGTTATGTTCTCTTTTTTTCTAAGCACAAGACTCTATTTATAGAGTACTCACAACTCCTTTTTCATAATCTAATTAGGACACTCTCACATAATAAATATATCTTCTACAAATAGGACTATTTACAAAATAATATTCTTACCAAAAATAAGATTCTTTCTCATAATAAGACTCCAACATATAATAATTATCATATTAAAAATAAAACACCTTTCTTTTTATAATAATAATTAATTTTTTCTGAATAGAATTGGATGAGTAACATAACAATTCACTCGCATTTATTCCACATCTCCCTAAAAATAAATTTGTTTTTCAGTTTTTCTTTTGCTTTATTCGATCAGTTCTTTCCACATTTCTTTTTATACACTTTTTTGGGATGACTGATATTTTTAATATAAAGTTATGTTGTCAGGATAAGTATCACTAAAATAAATATAAAATAATCGTTAAATGAATATATCTATTCTGATAATATCATTTTTATTCTGCTAATATTAACAATATTTTTTTATCCGAATAAATAATCCTTGGGAAAAAAAATAAATTAGTCACTTTTTGGAAATAATATAAATTCCGTGAATTCACTTTATCTAACCCGTTCTTTCTCTCAATCTAAAGTTTATAATTAATACTAAAGTAAACGTCATTCTCCTCCTTAAGTCATACTTCATTGTTTTAATCATACTGTCCTTCTCAAATGAATAATTTAAGTATATTTTGTACACAAATAAAGAAAATCAACATTCTCTATTTTCAAAATAAAAAGTATAATATTTATTATAAATATCTTATTAATTATCTAATAGTGATCCTCAAGCAAATATATCTTGTTGAAGCATTCATCTATTATAGTCTTGTAGATGTGTAGATGTTTCTTCGATTATCGGCGTTTGTAGCGTCACCATATCAATTTTGATGTGTTACATTTGATGCTCAAATATTGCGTTTGTGAATTAAATATACCGTGTTTAAAATAAATTGTTACTGGATGAATTTGATTTTCAAGTGCATTTGAACTTCCAAACACTCTAAACATACCAAACACTGAATAATAACATACACGTAATCATGTAAAGAATATTCTTTGAATTTTTGGACAAAATTTACACATTCCGGATACTTGTACTTTTAAATTTGATTGAGTTTCTTTACTTGAAATGTCACTAGATTTCAATTGTAAATAAGAACAATAAGTCTATGGAGACCGGCGGGTACCGACCGGTCCAAAATTTTATTTTATTTTTTTATTTTTTTTTGCTTTTGACTCCTAAAAAATTTATAATATTTATTGAAACTGAATCACACCTAAATTACTTTTTTCTGTAAAAATTGCAGTTCCAATAAATATTATAAATTTTTTGAGAGTCAAAAGTAAAAAATAAAATAAAATAAAATTTTGAACTAGTCGTTAGATCCATCGATACAACCTGTCGCGGTAGAAGGACAGAAATAAGAAATATTGGCATTTGTTCCTTAGGACCACCTACTTTCATTTTCATACTTTAAAAAGTAGATTTGATTTTATCAAGAAGGCATATATACCTACATATGACATATACATGCAAATGCTTGTGATATATACAAACAAATTTATAAATATGAGGTATTGAGAACTCCATCTCAACTACCTTTAACCAAATTACTTCTTGGTGGCAAGCCATTAGGCATACAAGTAATTTCTCCGGCTCCCTCTAATGGGAACAACCAAATGTGGCCACGCCCACCGCTCGATCGTGACGGATAACAATCTTTGTTGTCCTCAACCACCGGTGATCGTACACTTGGCGAACATTGATCGGTTCAACTTATTTATGGTGGTGGTATGTATGTATACTAGCCGTACTATCTGTGCCTTCGACACTACGTACGAAGGGGAAGGAGAAGAAAAATTGTCGGCGTTAGAGAATGGAGGAGACTGAGGGCGAGCTCGAGAGGAGGAAGAACGGAGAAGGATCAGAGAGATAGAGCAATTTTTGTTCCTTTGAAGTTAAAGATGATATAATGGACGATGAGATTTATCTCAAATTTTGTACGGTCCTGATCGTTTATTAGGATGAGCGGAAAATTCAAAATCAATTGTGTTTTGTTAATTAGATTTATTGATATTTTGACCATAAATAAAATTTTATGACAATGTTAACGTCATTTTTTCTATTTTCATGGGAAAAAAAATTAATATTGAAAGGTAGATCAAGATATAACGATCTTGTATTTTAGGCACATACGAATATTTTACATACCGAGAGAGTATGATATTAATATATAGTACGCGTCGGAGTATGAGTCGATCTATTCGATCTTTGTCATAGATCTTAAAATTTGATATTACCGTATACATATTTGTATAAAAATAAGTAAAATAACACGTGTTTAAGGAAATAATTAATTTGATATAGGAATATTAGGCAATATAGAAGAATAAACGTGTGGTTTAAGTCTGTGCGAGACACGGGATAGTTTGTCACTTTTTTTTTTTACAAATACTTGAAATTTTTTTATTGACATAATATATATAATGTTAAAGATAATTTGAATTAGCATAATTTACCACAATTAAAGGAAATTTAATTAATTTTATTAATTAGTGGTTAAAAATTACAAATTAATTTTTATTCGATTACAATTACATATAATTTTTAGTATTTCAAGAAGAAATTATCTCTTCAAGAATCGAACATGAGAACTAATTGTTCTAAAGTTTATAATTAATAATAAAGTTTTTCTCCTCCTTAAGTCATACTTCATTCATTTTTTTTAATCATACTGTCCTTTTCAAATTAATAACTTCAAGTACATTTCTTTCCCCAAATTAAGAAAGCCAATATTGGGATAACCTGAATTTTTAAGATTATTAAAATAAGAATAAATTTCTTATTATGAGATGTGTCGGGTTTGAAGATATAAATGTATATGTGTTATATATATTTATGTAATTATGTAATGAATGATAAATATAGGTGTTGTATATTTATTATTTATTTAGTGATGAGATGTAAATTCATTTTCGATTTAAGTTAATTAATTAGTTTAAACTAATGAAGGGAGTAATATTTGAATATAGCACATGAATTGGAATTAAAACTCACAGTTGAGTTCGGAATAAAATTTTGATGAACGGACTTCTTCCTTGAGTCTGGAGCGATGAATCTAGTAAAAGAAGACTATAAAAATAAAATGTGTCGGAATTGACTTTTAGGTCAAAGTTAGCGGTTGACTTTTATGAAAAAAAAGTCAAACTTTGAGTTTGGATGAGAATTTCGATGAACAGATTATGAATTTGAGTCTGGAACGTTAAAATTAACTAGGCTAGACATAAACATTATTTTGTGTTGGGATTGACTTTTTGGTCAAAAAAGTTAACAATTGACTTTTTTGAAAAAAGTCAAACTTTAAAAATTTAAAGATGAAATTGTTGATGAGAATATTTTCATTTGCAATGGAAATATTGATCTTAGTAGAAATCGACATTTATTTTGATAATAATTTATTTCTATAAGTTAAATTGGTCAAATGAGCCATTAATCGGATTAAAAGAAGTCCAAAAAGGAATTTAGAATATAGCAAGCCAAATTAGCAAATAGGCAACCCATATAAATATAGTAAGCAAGCCTCGATACTTAATTATTTACAGACTGATAAGCATGACACAAGTTACTAATGTGATCCCAAATAATTTTAAAAAAGGGAGTAAATATTTTGTGACGCATGTGAAGGATATATGTGAGTAAATAAATATATATTATAAAGATGTATATATATTTATTTATTTATTTTAGAAAGAGAATTAAAAAAAAAATTATAACCTAACATTATATATTAGGAATGTTAATTAAATAACCTAAGGGTTATAGTTATTGAAAAATAATAATATTTAAACTATGTACAAGAAAATTAACACTTAAGAGATTTATTTTTATATATCTCAATTGATTATTTATATTAACCTAATTAAAGAAAACCTAATTGAGTTATATAATTAAATCTATGTATGTAAGTATTTAAATTCTAAAATAAGTGGAATAGAAGCCCTAATTAAATAATTAAGGTATGATAAAATCCATGAGTTGGTCCATGTTATTTTACATGGCCCAAACAATTAAATTAAATAGCTCAAACAAAAAATTAAATGACCCAATTATTAGCCCAAAAGGTGAGGGACTTTTAGGTCATTTCATTAAGCTAATTTGACAAATAAAATAAAATGCAAAATTGGGGCTAAAAAAGGTGCAATTTACCGGGAAAAAGAGAGAGAGAGAGCATTTTTAGAGCACATGTATTTTATCCAAAGATTTGGAAAGATTTAGGATGGATTGGAAAGAGAAAAGAGGAATTATTGGGTATATATACAAGCAAGAAGAGAGAGGAGGGGGGAGAAAAAAGAAAAGAAGAAGGAGACTCGGTTGGAGAGGAAGAAAAGAAAGAGAGTCGTATGGCTTGGAGGAGAAAAGGAAGACAGTAAATAAACATTCTCAAACTCCATATTTCTTCATCCTTGATCATTCCATGATCACCATCTTAATCTTCTTCCATTAAAACTCCAAGTAAGCTAGTGAGAGAAGGAAATGGGTGGATTAAATTTTTATTGAAGAAAAGCTACGACAGAACTCTTGAAAGCATGGAAAACAAGTTCTAGCTTAAAAAACATCCCTTACCTCAAAAAGATAGTACATCTGACTGGAATATCGGATATAATATCGAAGGAAACTTGCACTGAATAGCAACACTCAAAGTATTGAAATACTCACAGAAATACGCTCGATATTATAGAGAGAAAAACTTCAGATTCTGGTGTGGTTTTCAATTCTAACCTAAGCACCCTATTTATAGAAAAAGCTTAGGATGCCAAAGGAGACTAAAATAATAAAATAATATATTTTTTTTTAAAATTTCCGCCGCCTGGCGGCTAAAAAATTTTCCACCAAAAGTGGGGCCCGCCCATAATTTTTTTTTTCCCGAAACTTCAATAATTCATAATAAATAGCCCCTTCATCAGAAAAATACAAATTCTATGTCCTTTCATAGGAAATTTAATTCTCTACAACTTTGTAGAAAGAAGTTTTTCCAAATTCCAAACATAAATTATCCGAAATCCATAAACAGATGATTTCTCACACCAAAATATTGATAAAAACTCACCAGCGCCAATTCCTTCTTTAATATCCACAAAATAAATATTTCCTTATCATATAAATTAATAATTAATTATTCACAAATAATATTACAGAACTACAATATTGACAACCAGGTCGTTCCCAGGAAAGAGGGGTCCTTCCGATAAGGACTTCTCCTTACTGACGCGCAATTAAATAACTCCTCCTAGACAGAACTTCCTTAGACATTGTCAATAATGCTATCTAATAATATTATTCAGATAATATGAATTATTGAGTTGATAATGTGAAATACTGTGCAACGACAATTATTGAATCAATACTACAAAATATCAACTGTAGCCATTATTGAATCAATCATATAAAATGGCAACGTAGCAATTATTGAGTCAATAAAATATCAATGTAACAATTATTGAGTCAATAATATAAAATATCAACGTAGCAATTATTGAGTCAATAATATAAAATATTGAACAGTAATTACTGTAACAATAATTGAGTAATGGCTTCTCACGTAAAACTCAATAATTCGAAATACTGTGCAATACCGTGTGCTACTGTGCAACACCGCGTATCACTGTATTTTAACCATCGGGTATTTCAACAGTACTAACGGTAACAACCACGCCGTTATTTTGTAAAAAGTTATTTCTGTCGCTTTCTATATCCGACAGTTATTCCGTTGTGGGGGCCCACATATAGCTGCGCCGTCGTACGAATATTCCCCGACAACAAGAATATTCCACGACCAAACGAATATTCCCCGACAACAAGAATATTTTATAACCACTTGCTCATTTTAAAAATGTTTGCACATTTCACCCATAACTTTCATATTTATCTAAACAACACCTTACTGTTTCGAAATAATATATAAAGAAAACTAAATCTTTATTCATAAAAGTTAGGGTCTTACAACCTCCCCTCCTTATGAAATTTCATCCTCGAAATTGACGTACGTACCTGGTATGTCGAAAAGGTGAGGATACCTCGCTTTCATTTCCGATTCCAACTCCCAGGTCATTTCCTCAATTGCATGGTTTCTCCACAAAACTTTAACTTGAGGTATAATTTTCGAGCGTAGGACATGCTCCTTCCTATCCAAGATCTTGACAGGTACCTCCTCGTACGTTAAATCTTCGGCTATCTCGTCTGGTTATAACTCAATAATGCGGTTTGGATCCTTCACATATTTACGTAACACGGATATGTGAAACACGTTATGAACACGAGACATGCTTGGAGGTAAAGCGAGTCTATAAGCCACATTTCCTATTCGGTCAAGAATCTCAAATGGACCAATGAATCGTGGGTTGAGCTTTTCTCTCTTCCCAAACCTCGTAACTCCTTTCTACGGAGCAATACGTAACAATACATGGTCCCCAACGTTAAATTCCACGTCCTTTCGATGAAGATCCGCATAACTCTTTTGTCGATCTTGTGCTATTTGTATACGTTGTCGGATTATTTGGATCTTTTCCGTAGTCATACGTACTAACTCCGGTCCCAACAATGTTGTTTCACCCACCTCGTTCCAACATACTGGAGAGCGACACTTTCTCCCATACAATGCCTCGAATGGAGCCACGCCTATACTTGCCTGATAACTGTTATTGTAGGAGAATTCCACCAATGGTAAATACTTATCCCAACTCCCTTTGAAGTCTAGAACACAAAGTCTCAATAGATCTTCAAGAGTTTGGATAGTCCTTTCCGATTGTCCGTCTGTTTGAGGATGATAAGCCGAACTGAATCGTAAATCCGTACCCATAGCTTTCTGCAAACTGATCCAAAATCGTGAAGTAAATCTGGGGTCACGATCCGAAACTATGGATACTGGCATGCCATGCAATCTCACAATCTCATTCACGTACATATGAGCAAGACGTTCAAGGGAATAAGTCTCTCATATCGGCAAGAAATGAGCAGACTTGGTTAATCTATCAACAATAACCCAAATCGCATCTAAGCCTTGAGAAACCTTGGGAAGACCCGTAACGAAATCCATCGTAATGTGTTCCCACTTCCATTTCGGAATCTCCAGTGGTTGCAATGGACCCTTCGGCACTTGATGCTTCGCCTTTACACGTTGACAAGTTAAACATCTCGAGATGAACTCCGCGATCTCTCTCTTCATATTGCCCCACCAAAATATATGTCGAAAATCACGATACATTTTAGTACTCCCAGGATGGATCGCAAACGGTGTGTTGTGTGCCTCCATCATGATTCTATACTTCAAGTCGGAATCGTTTGGAACACAAAGTCTGGAG
The DNA here is from genome assembly GCA_020205555.1 of Panax stipuleanatus. NCBI lineage: Eukaryota > Viridiplantae > Streptophyta > Magnoliopsida > Apiales > Araliaceae > Panax > Panax stipuleanatus. The sequence continues at coordinate 127,649,572 of CM035120.1, read as the reverse complement.
TTGACTCGAAGTATTCCATCTTCATCGATTCTCGCTTCTGAAATTGCACCTTCTTGCACCTTCTTCTTCATCTTCATCAGCTCCGCATCCGTAGCTTGAGCAGCTTTAACTTTATCAATCAAAGCTGGTTCTAAGCGTATACTTGACATCATCGCACTCGTTCCCACATATGATCTTCTACTCAACGCGTCAGCTACCATGTTCGCTTTTCCAGGATGGTATTGGATAGTATGATCGTAATCTTTCAACAGCTCAAGCCAACGTCGTTGCCGCATGTTGAGTTCCTTCTGAGTGAAGAAATATTTAAGGCTCTTATGATCCGTATAAATCTCCACTTTCTCTCCGTACAAGTAATGTCTCCAGATCTTCAACGCGAAAACGACTGCTGCCAACTCTAGATCATGAGTAGGATAATTCCTCTCATATTCTTTGAGTTGTCGCGAGGCATAGGCTATGACTTTCCCATGTTGCATGAGAACACATCCTAACCCTTTGCCCGAAGCATCGCTGTAAATAACAAATCCATCCGAACCAGATGGTATTGTCAGAACAGGTGCCGAAATAAGTCTCCTCTTGAGCTCTTGGAAGCTCTTCTCGCATTCCTCTCTCCAAATGAATTTCGTATCTTTTCGAGTCAACTGAGTTAATGGAGTAGCGATTCGAGAAAATCCCTCTACGAACCTCCGATAATAACCAGCTAAGCCCAGAAAGCTTCGTACTTCGGTCACCGACTTAGGTTGCTCCCAGCTTTGTATTGCTTCAATCTTCGCCGGGTCAACAGATATTCCACGTTTCGATACCACGTGCCCAAGGAATGCTACTTCCTCAAGCCAGAACTCGCATTTCTTCAGCTTAGCATATAGCTTGTTCTCACGAAGCTTTTGCAGTACTAACTTCAAATGGTGTTCATGATCTTCACGGCTTTTAGAATAGATGAGAATGTCATTAATAAAGACAACAATGAATTGATCCAAATACTCCTTAAATACACGGTTCATCATATCCATGAAAGCAGCAGGAGCATTAGTCAATCCAAAAGACATGACTAAGAACTCATAATGCCCGTACCGTGTTCTGAAAGCAGTCTTTGGAATATCCTCAGTTTTAATCTTCAACTGATGATATCCAGAACGAAGATCGATCTTTGAAAAGAATTGCGCTCCTTACAACTGGTCGAACAGGTCATCAATACGAGGTAACGGATACCTATTCTTAATGGTGACATGGTTCAACTCCCAATAGTCAATACAAAGTCGCATACTCCCGTCTTTCTTCTTTACGAATAAAACAGGAGCACCCCAAGGAGACGTACTAGGACGAATAAAACCGATGTCTAACAACTCTTGTAATTGGATCTTTAATTCCTGAAGTTCAATAGGAGCCATTCGATATGGGGTTTTAGAAATGGGCTTTGTACCGGGCTCAAGGTCAATAAAAAATTCAACTTCACGTTCTGGGGGTATACCGGGAAGTTCTTCGGGAAATACATTAGGAAACTCATTAACAATGGAAATATTATTCAAATCTGATGTATTCTGGTTTAGATCAGTGACATGAGCTAAGAAAGCTTGACATCCGTTTTTCAATAAACGAATAGCCTTGGGATTTGAAATGATATTGACTGATTTTAGTGGTTTGGTGGTTTGGGTTCGCACAACAGGTTGATTAGGAATATGAAAACTAACAACCTTACGAAAACAATCAATTTTGGCATGGTAAGTGGTTAACCAGTCAATTCCTAAAATCACGTCAAATGCAAGTATTTTCAAAGATATAAGATCAACAGGTAAGGTAAGGGTACCAATCTGAATCAAGCAAGATTTGTAAACTGTAGATGTAACAAAGGTTTCTCCTAACGGAGTTTCAACAGATAAGTCAAAGTCTAATTTATCAGAAGTCAAGTTCAAACGTTGAGCACAAGCAGGTGAAATAAAGGAATGGGTAGCACCGGTATCTAACAAGGTATAAACTTCGCAAGAGTTTATGATCAGCTTACCCGTAATCACCTCGTGTGGATTCCTCGCGTTTTGGGCTGTCACGACAAACGCTCTTCCAGGAATCACCGACTTTGACTTGTCTGCAACCGCCTTTGGAATCACCACCCCCGCTGAACTTGGTTTCGTAACAGGACAATCTCGAGCTATATGTCCTTCTTTTCCACAGTTATAGCATCCTTTGAACTGTTGTGGGCAGTTTGGGCTGATATGTCCCTCTTTCCCGCATTTAAAGCATACAACTGGTGGTCGTTCTCCTCCCCTCGAAACAGTTGATGATGGTGCTGATGTTGACATCTTCGCGTTCTCATTGTTATACCTTCTCTTCTTGAAATCTCCTCCCGATTCGCTTCTTCTACTATCATGGCCACGATAACCACCGGAGTGGTTACCGCTTCTGTCATACTTTCCTCCTCGCTGGTTGTCATTGCTCCGATGACTGCTGCCACCGGTACGACCTTGGTTGTGGTCCCTCGGTTGAACATAATCATTATCTCGTTCTAATAACTGGGCCCTGTTTACTACATCCGAATATAAAGAAAATTTATGAGAAATGAGGTATTGACGTATTTCGGGTTTCAAACCTCTTAGAAACATTCACGTCATACGTTCCTCATTCTCCACCAAATGAGGTGCAAACCTGGACAGCTCCGCGAACTTAGCCTCGTATTGGGATACCGTCATGTTGTTTTGTTCGAGTCTAATAAACTCTACTTCCTTCATATGACGAATACTTTCAGGAAAGTACTTGTCATTGAACAGTTTCTGGAACGCTTCCCAAGACATCTTAAGTGCCGCAGGCTGGGTACGTTTCACGGATTCCCACCAGTAATCTGCCTCTCCATGGAACATAAACGTGGCGAATGGAACCTTCTGTTCCTCTGTACATCCCAAGACATCAAATATCTTGGTAATTTGTTTAATCCACGTCTCCGCCTTGATCGGATCTGGCTTTCCCAGAAACTCTGGTGGTCCTAATTCTTTGAACTGCTTGGCAGTGACAGCTCGCGTGTTGTTATTATCTCCACCTGTATGTTGCACACGAGTCTCCCTCGTCTGATTTTGCATAAACTGCAAAAAACTTCAAAACATCTCATCGTTTATCGTCTGACCAGCGTTATTTTCAGGATGAACATTGCCTTCTTGTTGCACGTTCTCCTGGTTAACGATTAAAGGTGTCTCCACGGTCTCATTCACTTCGTTGTTAACATTCTCAGCTGCCATTCTCAAATACTGCCATAAAACAAGGGTTAATTAAACAAATTAACATATCCCATATTAACCCTATGCTCCGACTGACCAATTAAATACCACATAAGCTTAGGTAGGACACACTAGCGAAGGATTTACTCGTCTTTCCCCTCCTAGTTCTATTCCCCGATCTCCGCCAGAGATCATATCCCTAAGCTCTCATACCAACTGTGACGCCCCCAGAATAGGTCCATTCAACCCAACCCATTCTGAGTCGCCAAATACATGGTACAGAATTCAAATACAAACTTTATATCATACGATCGTGCAAAATACGACCACACAACTGTGAGTGTCAATACAAATATGTAGAAAATATTAAGATTCAAACTAAGTCCTCATTACAATTATTATCACACTATTTATCAGAAATAGTGAGGACTACTACTGCTCTAACTCGGACCATCACTCTGTCCCCCGACTAGTTCCCGCAACATTCTCATTTCCTGAAGAGGACAACAGATGAAAAGGGTGAGCTCAACTAGCTCAGTAAAGAATATTATGACTAAGATAATGGAAAATAAATTATCGTTAACCTTCAATAAATCAGATAAAATATAATGGACAACCAATCTTAGATCAATATTCGCAGCGAAAATAACAATTCATTAGAAGAGTTAAGCAGAGAATCAAGTCTACTATCTTCTATGATTTAAAAGTCCATCATCAATATTTTATCCCTGTAACATCAATCAATATACATCTCGAATCAAATATTCATCTTTGCACTACAGGCCAAAGATATTCATTTGTATCATCAGTGGTCATATTCATCTCAACACCTGTCATCTTTGCACTACAGGCCAAAGATATTCATCAGGTAATCATTCATCTTTGCTCTACAGGCCAAAGATATTCATCAAGTAATCATTCATCTTTGCTCTACAGGCCAAAGATATTCAGTTACATCACCTTTTAGGACTGAGAATGATGAAAAATATTTTTAAAAAACGAATCCAGTGAGATAAAAGACAAAGACTAAGGATTCGTATTTTAGTATATCCAATTCAAAAATACCTCGTAATAATCAATTATGGAGCAAAATTCAAGAATAGAGCTCAAAACTTGGATACAATCAAAGATAGTAACCTTAACAAGCAATTTGGACAAATAGAAGAAAATTTAATTTTTTTCGTGAATAGTGCCGTATACGTGAATAGTAACCCCGACGGAAAAAGTAAGAATTTCATAACAAAATTCATGACAATATTTATGTATAATGATATTGAAAAGAATAACATCATTTACGAAAGAAATAACATCCCTTACCTCAAAAAGATAGTACATCTGACTGGAATATCGGATATAATATCGAAGGAAACTTGCACTGAATAGCAACACTCAAAGTATTGAAATACTCACAGAAATACGCTCGATATTATAGAGAGCAAAACTTCAGATTCTGGTGTGGTTTTCAATTCTAACCTAAGCACCCTATTTATAGAAAAAGCTTAGGATGCCAAAGGAGACTAAAATAATAAAATAATATTTTTTTTTAAAAAATTTCCGCCGCCTGGCGGCTAAAAAATTTTCCACCAAAAGTGGGGCCCGCCCATAATTTTTTTTTTCCCGAAACTTCAATAATTCATAATAAATAGCCCCTTCATCAGAAAAATACAAATTCTATGTCCTTTCATAGGAAATTTAATTCTCTACAACTTTGTAGAAAGAAGTTTTTCCAAATTCCAAACATAAATTATCCGAAATCCATAAACAGATGATTTCTCACACCAAAATATTGATAAAAACTCACCAGCGCCAATTCCTTCTTTAATATCCACAAAATAAATATTTCCTTATCATATAAATTAATAATTAATTATTCACAAATAATATTACAGAACTACAATATTGACAACCAGGTCGTTCCCAGGAAAGAGGGGGCCTTCCGATAAGGACTTCTCCTTACTGACGCGCAATTAAATAACCCCTCCTAGACAGAACTTCCTTAGACATTGTCAATAATGCTATCTAATAATATTATTCAAATAATATGAATTATTGAGTTGATAATGTGAAATACTGTGCAACGACAATTATTGAATCAATACTACAAAATATCAACTGTAGCCATTATTGAATCAATCATATAAAATGGCAACGTAGCAATTATTGAGTCAATAAAATATCAATGTAACAATTATTGAGTCAATAATATAAAATATCAACGTAGCAATTATTGAGTCAATAATATAAAATATTGAACAGTAATTACTGTAACAATAATTGAGTAATGGCTTCTCACGTAAGACTCAATAATTCGAAATATTGTGCAATATCCGTGTGCTACTGTGCAACACCGCGTATCATTGTATTTTAACCACCGGGTATTTCAACAGTACTAACGGTAACAACCACGCCGTTATTTTGTAAAAAGTTATTTCTGTCGCTTTCTATATCCGACAGTTATTCCGTTGTGAGGGCCCACAAATAGCTGCGCCGTCGTACGAATATTCCCCGACAACAAGAATATTCCACGACCAAACGAATATTCCCCGACAACAAGAATATTTTATAACCACTTGCTCATTTTAAAAATGTTTGCACATTTCACCCATAACTTTCATATTTATCAAAACAACACCTTACTGTTTCGAAATAATATATAAAGAAAATTAAATCTTTATTCATAAAAGTTGGGGTCTTACAATATAGAGATGCATGAAGCATATGTAGATGTATTAACAGAATTTTTTTATGCATGAATATATGAAATTTGTTTGCTATGTGAAGCGTGAAAGGTGTAGACTGTTGGATTTGTTGAGCCGTCGTGCTCATTCCTTGCAAAAATAAATTTTTTGCAGATGTTGAAGAAATCCTTGAAGATAACAGACTATAGGAGATGTATGTTGTGATGATGTTAGAAAGAGCATCCAAACATATTGTTTTGATTATTTAACTTATTGTTAGTAAGTTGGTAAATCGTTTAGTTATAAGAAACGATTTGTATATATTACGAGAAATTTGAAATTAGATGGTGAGTTATATTTACTCATAATTGATGTAAAGAAAACAAATTAAGTTGTAATAAAATTTGCAAGTTGTTGGGAATCCAGGTTGCTGAATTAGGTATCCAGGTTGCTGGGTTAGGCATTCGGTTTGCAAGATTATACTATTCGGTTTGCTGGATTTAGATATTCGGTTTGCTGAATTATAAAGATGAACTCATAACATGAAAGATTAAGTATTAAATCATAGTGTATATGATAAAGGGTTGTTATACAACAATGTAAAGAATGCGGTCTGGGAAGTAGATGAATGTTTAAGATTTTTAATAATCAAGTTCATCAATTAAATTGTAGATAATGAACGATCTACAAATGTAATAATCGATTATAAAGGTTACAGATTCTAGAATGGAAGGGAATAATGTATTAATTGGTATAAAAGTCAGGTTGCGTTCATTAATTTATGAATAAATATTGTATTTATTGAGATGATTCTAGCACCGTAACGTACTAGGTCAGTGGTTCAAGGGACCTGGATTTGGGGGCGTTACAGGTTGTTATCAGAGCTAATAGGTTATAAACCTTAGGTAGGAGTACCTTAGGCTATAACCGTAGAGATGATGATAAAGATGATACGAAATAAATTCGGATAGAGTTTAAGTGATAAGAGATGATTTTAAAATTCATTATTAAGTAAAGAATAAAATAAATAAAATTCAAAGAGGAAACTTGAAGAGTTATAAAGATAAGATGTGACACCCCCAAATTCGAGTCCCTAGAACCTCGGACCTGGTACGTTACGGTACTTCATCTTCATACATATTCTATAAACGAATGCGGAATATATAAACATAAATTGTTTATTTCACATGATTCTATAACATTTTTCAAGGTCTATTAACCTTAACTTGTATACATACCTTTAATAACTTAAAAGATTTACAATATCATTTGCATATGATAACTAGATAGTTATGAATGCGTAATAATCTATTCTTGGAATTTGTCTTTGCCTCTGTCTTTCTTCGAATCTTCGTCTTAATCTGATTTTTTTTTATCATAATATAGCAAGGGTGAGCAACTACTTTGCCCAGCAAGTTTAAATACAACAAGGATATATCATGATTGAAAGAAAGAATAAACTTTTGAATTTTTAACAATATAATAATTGTGAAAGAACATGAATCATAATGTCAATATTTGAATGACTGAATCAATAATGCTGGGTAGTCAACAATGACCATGAACAAATTTAACTGAACCTTATGGTAATGAAGATGATCAGCATTTCATACCTGATGAACATATGCAACATGAACTAAGTGCGAATCAATAATCAGTATAGATGTGAATACTCAACAAGAATTATTCAATAACATGCTTTGAAAATAATAACTCAAGTTTGAGTTAAATAAAACTTGCCTGTACCGTCGATTACTGCTACGCAATCTAATTTAATCTCTTTATTGAAAAGACCTATCAGTTATAAGATTAATCTTTCAATTAGCATAACATACTTTATCTCACAATACTATTATTTTATAAGTAAATTATCTAACTTTTAACCACATAATCAAATATTAGATAACACATTAACATCATACATATTTACAATTCTAAACCTAGCACACATCGATTCTTTAACAGTGTTCAATAGAATATGCTGAGTGGTTTCTCACAAACAACCAACAAACTAGTTTTCTGTCTTGTCTACACTGTATTTCACAGCGAGTTAGATCGATAGCTAGTTCATATATACCTCCGCTCCCTGAAGGAATCGTTTAGCCCATATACTATACATCAACCATTAAAGGGTACGATTGTACCACTACTTTATCATATAACTTGTGAATTAACACTTAATCTTTCTTTTTATAAGTTCTTCTTTATAATCGAGTAAGTCGAATACCTAATTCAGCAACCTAGATTCAAATTGAATTTTAATTTAGTAAACTATTTTCCAATCCAGCAGATTGGATTCAACTGACCTCCAATCCAGCAAGCCTGAATTTAAACTAACATCCAATCCAGCAAGCCTAGATTCAAATGACATCCAATTCAGCAAGCCTGGATTCGATTGACATCCAATCCAGCAAGCATGAATTTAACTGTCCTAAAATTCATTATCCTGGATTCACTAATCCTGCAATCCAGCAAGCTAGATTCACTAAATCTTCAATCCAACAACCTGGATTCATTAATTCTCCAACCTGAATTCACTAATCCTTCAATCCAACAACCTGGATTCACTAATCTTTCAATCTATCAGTACTATACATTCAACATGGCCTATTGAATGTCCAATCAATAACTTAACTCTTCTTTTAAACTCTCAATTAATATTATTAATATTTTAATAATATTCAAATCATTTACTAATATTTTAAATCAATGATTTAGTAACACTTTAATCTAAATGTTATCAATCACTTAATAATATCTTAATATAATATTATTAATCTTTTAATAATATTTTAATCATTTATTAAACTTATAAATAATTTATTTTAATTGTTTAATATTTACTAATTTATTTATTTAACAACCATACAAGGCCATAAACATAATAACTCATCATCAATGACCAAAACCCCTTTCAAAAATATGTATATAGCATATCTAGGGTTTTCAAGCCATAAAATCCTATTTTCCAAATTTTCAATATTACACAAGTAATTTAATTCATTTATACATAACTAAATTATTTCCATTAAAAATAACAAATCATCTTATTATTTTTTTATCTTTTGGCCACTCATATATACTTATATTCCACACACAAAAATAATTTTTCTAGAATTTTTCAATTTTCTTTAGTATTTTTCAAAAGTCCGTTTTTAGTTCGTAACTTAAGAAAATTAGCTATATTATGCTTAACTCCAACAATTCTCAACTCTTGATAGAATCTTACACGTATTAACATGAACTTCCAGTTTAAATTTCGTGGCCATCAAAGTTATAGAACTACAGTTATAGCGATTTTCGTCGAAAAAACCCAAATATTGAAATGATCATAACTCGGTCGATTTAAGTTGGAATAAGCTCATCTTTGGTCATAAGATACTTTATATCATATATTTTTCTGTCCCAAAAGGTTTGAATTTATTTCATTTATTAAGTTGCCGAAACTGCCCCTGGAAAGTTTTGGGCAGATTGCTTTTCAGTTTTTCCATATTTTGTTACTTTTCTAAAAATAATCCATACAAAAATCTACAAATCCTTTTTCAGTGATTCCACTTGGATTTGAAAGCTAACTCATAGATCTAACTTTAGGACTTGACCACACTCAAAAATTCAAAATAGAATGATAGATATGATTGTTTGAATTTGATGTTTTGGTTTCTTAAAAATTTGATTTTCTAACCCTTATAATTTCTTAAGAAAACTTCCATGATCTCTTGATTAATCAAACATTAACCATCATAAACCATCATAACACATACTAATACTCCTTAAGATCAAGGATCTACCATAATCCATCATTTATTTCATTAAACCTTCACCAAACCCAAGCAAAACATAATCTAAACTAAGAAAAAAAAATAAAGACTTGGATTTTCTAACTTTTTGAAAACCTAGTTTGCTTTTCTTGTCTTTGTTTTAACTTTTGACACTCAAAAGGTATAGATCTTACACATAACACACTTATATACATGTAGATCTAGAGTTTTGAAGCTTGGAATCATGAATTCAAGTTTTTATTTAAACAACAAAAAATAACTTTGATAAAAGGTATTTATACATTTCATTTGTGGTTATACTTCCTTGATCTATCAAAGTGGATGATAATTTTGGATAAAAGGAATATCAAAGCCTCTTCCTTTCTTTCCCTTACTCCATCCGAAATCTCCCTCTATCACTTATCTCTCTCTAGTTTTCTTTTTGGCTATTTGGAAATGAGAAGAAAGAGAAAGAGAATTGGTTTTTTTTTTGTTAGAAAAAATACATAGATATATGTGGGCAAGGAAATCGTGCCTTGCTAGGGCTAGGGTTTTGTGTTGGCTGAGGAGAAGAGAAATCCACGAAGAGTACGGAATTAATTGATTGATTGAAGAGGGGAGAACGACAAGTGAACGATTACTCCAATGACACGTGGCAAAACTCCTAGAATCCGGAAATCTTGTTAGGGTAGCAGGGATTCCAAGAGCCTTCTTGAGTGCTTCTAGTTCAGAGAGGAATGTCTGAGTCCTTCAATCTTCCAAGAGTCCAAGTCCCAAGTTTGAAGAGAGGTCCCCTTTCCCAATGAAATGGAAGGGGTATTTATAGGGTTTTCTAAAAAGTGGTCATTTGCTAGGCACATGCCCTCAGGAAAATTCCATAAATACCCTTTAATCACCAGAGTAATTCCCATATCGTCGTGTCCTTCTAGCCACCAATCAAATCTCTCAATCAATTCCCAAAATGAGCCGCCTACACGAGCCTTCTGCCTCGGGACACGTGGAGGCTTCTCTCGGGTCTAGCATATTTATTTCTGGCTTTTTCGTCTTCATTTAATTAGGTCATGCGAACTCTAATTTGTACATTTAATGAGGTCGTGGAACCCCAATTGTGCATTTAATTCAATTAAGGCATGTGAACCGTAATTTGCACATGGGCCCACATTTGCCTCCTGCGCGAGAGTCGCGCTTCCAAAGAGACGATCGTGCGAGAATACTTCAAGCTTTTGAATGATTTTGTGGGACTCCACCCAAAGAGACGATCGTGCGAGAATACTTCAAGCTTTTGAGCGATTTTGTAGGACTCCACTCTACAGGTCTTGAAGACAAAGGTCCTAAAAGAGGGAACTTCTAGGGAGCCAAACCCTTAGGGTTAAACCCTAGATAGTCAAAACCTAGTAGGGCTCTTCTTTGGACATATTGAGAAATCTTCTGCAAATCCTTCCATAGCTTGCCCAATATTTGTTTTCTGAAAAGTAAACAAGGAAGATCATCAAATATTACCAAATAAAATTCAACCTAATAAAATTTTACTTTTGGTAAATCAAATCTTTGCTTTTTATTTAGGAATCAAATCAAATATTTCCAAATAAAATCTTATTTCATTTTAGAAATAAAATAAAATCTTTTTTTTTCATTTTATTTTGGTAACAAGGTCAACTTATTTTTATTTGGGAGCAAGAATCAAATCTTTCGTTATATATATATATATATATATATATATATATATATATATGTGTGTGTGTGTGTGTGTGTGTGTGTGTGTGTGTGTGTATATTTTTATTTTTTTTTGGAGAGAAAATGGGGAATTCTATTGAAGATCAAAAAGTAGTGAATTACAAAGGAAATTTGGGGGAGAACCCTCCCAAACATGAGCATCAGACACAGAATTAGAAGCACGGGCTAAACAATGTGTTACCTGATTCGCTGACCTCCTAACAAAACGAATACGACCAACATCGATTGCTAAACACAGCTCCTTACAATCATCCAAGACTAAACCAAGCTGTCCTAGATATGAAACAGTAGAATTTAGAGCTTGCACAAGATTGAAAGCATCTGACTCAATCACAACCTTTGACATTGAACGAGCCTTCAACCAACTAAGAGCTTCTTTACAACCCAGCGCTTCTGCGAGCTCCGGATTGGAGGGGCCGACCAAACTGCCATGACCAGCAGCAACCAATGAGCCACTGTCATCCCGAACCACCCACCCAAAGCCAAGCCGATTGGAACCTGAAAAAATAGCCCCATCAAAATTATATTTGAAAAGTCCAGGCCTGGGTTTAACCCAGCGAAGCAACCCTTCATCAGCTCCCGGTAGAGAACCATAAACCAGAGGCCCTTGAGCTGTTGTCCATTGGTGAAGAAATGATCCTGCAAGATTGAGAAGGCTTGCAGGTTGCTGAGCCTTACCATTCCACAGAACCTCATTCTTATTACGCTATAAACACAAAAGAACCATACAAAATATAGCAGCAACATCGTTGGAGGAGCTTCCAAGAACAACAACTACCCACTGGAAAACATCAGTGACACCAATCAGAATTGGAGGGGCGACCAGCAAATGCCAGCAATTCTTAGCGAAAGGGCATGACATAAACGCATGAGTTGCGGACTCCACTCCTATCTTGCAAACTAGGCAGAAACAGTCCACCTCGACTCGTTTTATTCGAAGGTGATCCTTGGTAGGTAAGCAACCCGAGCACAACCTCCACACCCGGTGTTTCACTTTAGGAGGGAGATTTAGAGACCAAATTTTCTTCCAAACACCTGAATCATGATGAGCATTCAGAGAATAAAGAGCACTAACCTGAGCCTCATAAGCACTTCGAACACTGTAGCACCCTCGATTCTCCCATAGCCAATACAAAACATCCTGAGACACACGACGGCTTAGCGAAATCTGCTGAATTAAAGATCTATCCCGAACATCAAATAAATCACATAAAAGGTCCACATCCCATTGCATACTATTTGGGATCAACAAATCACGCACACAAGCAGATTCCGTTCATGGAACTCGGGGGGTCTGAGGGCACGGGTTATCATCATCAGGCAGCCATGGTTCTGTCCAAACATTTATACTAAGCCCATTTCCCACCCTCCATCGAGCTCCCTGACAGAGACTAGGCTGAGCCGCTTGTAAGCTTTTCCAAATGTAACTAGGGCTCTGAGCAGATGAAGCATTTAAAAATGAAGTCTTAGGATAATAGCGAGCTTTATAAATTCTAGCTATCAAAGAAGTAGGGAGAGTCATAAGACGCCACCCGTTCTTACCAATCATAGCAACATTAAACTCCTGAAGTTTCTTAAAACCCAAGCCACCATAATCCTTCCTAGCACAAAGCTTATTCTAGGTCATCCAATGAATTCCTTCAAAACAATCGGCTTTATTACTCCACCAAAATCTGCTCATCATACCTTCCAACTCCGCACAAAACTCCTTGGGAAGCAAAAAAACACTCATTGCAAACGTAGGGAGGGCCTGAGCCACACTTTTAATCAAAATTTCTTTCCCTGCCTTTGAAAGCAATTTATTCTTCCAACTTGACATCCTAGCCCAAACCTTTTCCTTCACAAAAGATAGGACCCTCTTTTTATTCTTCCCCACAAAAGATGGCAAACCCAGGTATTTACTCTGATCCGAAGTCAAAGCCACACCCAACCGATTAATATATGTGTGTATATATACATATATATGTATATAGATATATATTTATATATATGTTCATTCACTTTCCTGGCAAAATATCCATGTTCCAGACTACGGTAATCATAGATTCATAGTCAGCCACTTGCGAAATTCAGCTGGTGAGGTAAGCAATTTTACTATCTTTTGAAATTCTCTGTCACCAAAAGTATTAATATTAATATTCATACTGCTTGATTCTCCTCCCTAATTAAGTGCCTTCTTTTCTTTCCTGATCCGAAGCCTAGACGGTGACAATTTCAAGCATAATTTTTGGTTAATTGAATAATTGATTGGGCAAATTATTAGTTCGCGCTTTGAACTTGAATTCGCTTTCAGAAACGGCGAATAATCCGTAGGCTTCTGGTGGACAAGTACTGCGTAAAAAAAAATCTAACTCATATGAACTGGTTTTAGAAGTATGGACGTTTGCATGGAAGAATAGATGTGTCACGATGCACTGATGATATATGTAATGATTGATGATATTTAGGCACAAGTATGAAATCAGTCAGTAGGCCTTTATTTGTAATAGGCATATTTGGACCCCAAAGAAACCATATATATTTTAATAACCAAGTCCCCACTTCAGTTCATTGTAAATGACTAGGCTGGGCTCCTTCGTGCATATTTATTCATGATTTCTGATGATGGCTAGTGCAGGCTCATATTAATAGGTAAGATCACATAGCTTTTGTTTATCCCATATTAATAGGTTCATGCAAGATTGATGAGATATAAATTGGTGACCCAAATCTTCTTGCTTCTTCTTTCAGGTAACTCCAATCTTTCTTTTGTCTTCCGAGCCCCATTACTTTGATTATATCTTGGTTTTTGCCCTCGAATCATAAAGAAAGATTGACATTTTTGGACAAAAAACACAAAGTACAAAAATATTTTGTAGCAGGACCACCCTAGATGGCCGAACCCTAGGGGGCCGAACCATGGGAGAAATCGTCAGTTAAATGGAAAAAATGAAGTTCGGGAGGAGCAATCACTATTTTGATCATAACTTTTGACTCGTTTGGAGTTTCGAGGCCCATAATATATCAAAACGAAGTTAACGACGAGACCTACAAAAGATATTGCCTTTGGCCATAACACATACCTGAATTTGTCCAAAAAAGGCTCTGAAGAATGCTTTTTAGCTGTCCAAAGGTTTTTCAAAAAATTTTGGAATATTTTTTTTCTTGCGTAATTGTGATTTCTAACTTTTCCTGACACTATTTCTTCTTCTTTTCAGGCGTCTTTAAGCTTAAATCTCAGACTTCCTTCTTTACTATGGTAAGTATTTTGAGTTTAAATGATTACCTTGACATCCTTTTCTTGCTCTTTGAGATCCTTATATTAAACTTTTCGTGCTTGCAGGACCTTTCATGTGAATGTTCTGCAGACCCAGGAACCACCCAGGCATCCCCTCCATCACTGATTGGGGAAGAGCTCCCTTCTTTGGTCCTTCTGACATCTTCTGGGAGAAAGTCAAGAGCTATGACTATAAAGCTTTTCCTCCGCTAGAGAAAGAATGCTTATTTTTATATGCCACGGCTAGCGGAGGTTGGGAAGACTTCCCCCATGCCTATCGCATTCCCCGCATATGCATGGAGAAACAATATTACCCTTTCAGCCCTCTTCGCTTTCTGTCCGATTCATCTTGTCGCATTCAGAGATGGCAGGATTAGACTGACGAGATCTTAGGGACCGCTGATTATGAGGACATACTCAAGAGTGCTGGCATCCTTCGTTGTGTTCAGCTATGTAGAGACCTGCGTATCCAACAGGACCATAACGCCCTTACTGTATTGATCTCACGATGGTGCTCCTCTACTTGCACATATGTCACTGCCTGGGGGGAATTCACCCCTACTCTAGAGGATGTCTTTGCCTTCTATCTGTAAGTTCTCTTCATTTTTCCTATTCCTTTCATTCATTCTCATTTATCTGAAATATAGATATTTATTCTGAGTTACATCTTGTAGCCTTCCTGTTGTTGCTTCGTCCTCTTGCGGCCCTTCTAGCATGTCCACTGGAGAAAACGACTGTGTTGCATACTTGATGGAAGCCTTCAAGCAATCTTCCAACTGCATCTCCCGATTCAAGGGCGATACACTCCTTCTAGACTTCGATACCTCTAGTCGGCAGAAAAATTCCTGGTTATCTTGGGTCCGCTACTTCTTCCGTGACTACAAGACTAACCAGTGGGATAGTTCTGTTCACAACAAATCTGTTCTTGCTTTTGGTGAAGAGAGGTCTTCCGTAGACGGTCCTTCAGCCCGTATGTTTAGTTTGGCAGCTTTATTATCTCGGGGCTTGGAGATTCCTCTTGCTTCTCTCTTCTTGGGGACCTTATATCGTCGCTTGGACAAAACAGCCTTAGCAATGAGAGAATCTGTTGAGAGGTACCCATTTTCATATATATATATATATATATATATATATATAAATATTTATTAATTGTCTTTCAAACTGCACTTTTTCTTTTCTTCTTATCAACCTTTTTCTCATTTACTCAGGTATGACGTCAATTGCTTCGTTCCATGCTCCTTTCTTCAGATCTTTCTTTTCGAGCACTTTTCGGGCTATTCCACTCTTAAACATCTTTCTAAGAAGAAGAAAAAGTCTCCACCTCCTTTTTCATCACCTACCATTATCCCCCGCACAGCACGTTGGATTGATCATCGATTTAGTCCAGATAGTACAGATTTGCGGCCTTTCCTTGATGACTTTTCATGCTTCACTGCTCGTCCCTATACCATTACTTCAGGAGGTTGCGGTCATCTGCCTCACTTTTATAAGTGTAAATTTTGCACTTTCTCAAGCACCAACGGATTGAGTAGTTCTGCACTATCTTGGTTCGTCTTCCTCCGGAACACGGAGCTTCCCTATTTCGTTGAAAATAATGGTTTTGGCACTGTACTTTATTGTTCACACAAGGTTATGAGACAGTTCGAATTCGACCAGGAACGCCATTTCGGTCACACTTGCCAGGGGAATTATGAGGCTAATATTCTCAACTTTGTCTCTACCTCCCCTTCTTTTTCATGGGCCTTTATAAGATCTCCAAAAACTCCTTATAGGTCCCTTCCTTTTGTCATACCAAATGATTCTCAGAGCGGGTGATATACCTCTGGTGAGCGTATTTTTTGGCAAATTAATCTTAAGAGATGGAAGGATGATACTCTAATTTTTTCGAGGCCAGTTTCTATTCTGAAACATCTCCAATGGGGTCGGCTGCTATGTTCTCCTAAGACCAAAGTCCGCTCAGAACTTTGGCCAGCCAGTAGTCGGCTTATTGAGCGTGAGGCTTTGATGCCTAGGTCTTCTCCTCCTCAGTCAGTAGATATTCCTTCTCAAAGTGACCCTGCTACTCTTCCCGCACAGAACCCTACTACTTCCAGGATTCTTCCACCACGGGATTTGTTTCAGATATCTCTGTCTCGAATGCCTCCTCCAGCTCCTCCCCAGGAATCCTCTGATGCCGAGGAAATGAGAATTACTCGTTCTAAAAAGAGAACATCTACCACTACTAATTCTAAGGTGGCTCCTCCTATTGCTTCTACCGTGGTCCCGGTTAGTCGTCCTGTCATTAGGCTTCACTTAAAGTCATTAGCAAAGCGCCCTCTTGATGATGCTAGTCCTAGTGTGCCGGCAGCCGAGGATTCGGTCAAGAAACGCCGTAGAAGTTTGGTAATTTTTTTTATAGTATCTTCATTTATGTCTATTACAATTCACACAGCTGCTTTTGTGATTCCTTATGTCATTATTTCCACCGTTTTTAAATTATCGATGCTGATGAAGAGGATGATGATGTTTCTCCTTGGTTTATGTCTAGTACTGCAAATGGGGCAACCGCTGGAGGCTTCTACTAGTTGTGAGCCTCCCCAACCTATCCCTATCAATGTTGAGTCGTCTTCATCACATGATGCTTGTGTTAGTCTTAATGCTAAGAACACTTTGTCTGATGTGAGCTCGAGCCTTGCTGTGGGTGATACAGCAATTTCCCCAATCCCTCTTATGACTTCTCCACATGATAGGCATGAAGATACTGATGAGACTTCTGCTTCCTCGAGGGGGAATCCTTCTAAGACTATTGCTGATGTTCATCCTCCCTAGAAGGATTCTACCGAGTTGGTGATTTCTCGGGAGGGTATTATTGATAGCACTTTGGGTGGGTTGAACAACATTCCGCCTTCTGTGGCATCTCCTAACTATTTTTTCATTGACTATGTTTTGAGTATCTTTCTTTGGTTAATATATCATTTTCTTCTTGAATTTTCTTTCCTTCTCCCAAATATATTATGCTTTATCATCTTGTCTTCAGAGCGAGAATATGCAAGATTTGCCTTCGCCTATTGATGCACTTGCCTTATTTAATGCTCTCAATCCAGATGTTGACACCTCGCCATATAGTGACCTCGGTTATCCTCCGGGTTATCTTCCCGATGACCAAGGCTTCGAGGATTCATCAGCAGCACAGCAGCCCCCTGCTCCTTCATCCTTTGTCTCGATAAATTCTATGATGGCCTCTAAAATAGCTTTTGCCAAAGCTTCCTTCAATCCAAGTGGAGATCTTGTTTCTTGGAGGGGCTTCCAGATATCATCTTCTAGTTAGGAAAGTCTTGAACGTCTCCTAGCTCAGTTCTCGCAAATACTTGACCGGCTGATTATTAAGGCGGCTTCCGCCCAGACCTTCTTCCTAGATCAGCTTGCAGGCCTTCTTCTCGAGTTGCACACACTTTCTTTATAATCTTTGCGAGTCGAGGACTTGAAGAAATTTAGCGATGATGTAGACGACCTTGCAGTCGTGGGTGTCGATATGTCTCTTTTTTGGGCTAGGCTGGATCTACTCAAGTCAAATTTTAATCTTGTTGGGCTACGTTCAGAGGTTGCTGTACGTAAATGTGAAGATAACTCCTTTTCAGTACAGCTTTCGGAGTTTGATGAAGCCACAAACAAATTAAAGATCCATTCCCAAGATCTAAAGTCCCAGCTTCAGGAGGTAGAGCGTCAGCTTCAGGACTTAAAGTTAACTACCCGAGATGTCAAGAAATTGAAAGCTGAAAATCTCGAGATTCGAGATGCTACCATTACTGATTTAGAGGCCTTAGATATGCCTTCTCTTCAGTTCGATATGTCATGGCCTTTATATCATGGCTTTTTATAGTCTTTTTTCTTTTTATGTATCAGAAACTCATTTACACATATTTCATTTATCAAAGTATAGTTTTTTTAACCTTGTTGATTGCCTTTAATTTGAATGATTCCTTAAAACTCAATATTTATCATTGAATCTCAAGTTATTCAAATTAATACTCCAAGACAACAATAGGCATTATGAACAGGTAAACATGATTTTTGTCAAAAAACATATATATATATTTTTTCGCAAACCAACACTTGAATCTCTACTCTTTTTTTTAAGAAATCAGAAAAAACATTCAAGTATAAGTGAAAGTTTGACAATTTATTGATAATCAGATTGCTTTTAACTAAAAGCATAACGTTTCAAATAATAAATCTTGCTTTTGTTAGAGAAAACATAACGTTCGCCACTTTTAGAGATAAAGTGTAACTTTTCCGAGGTTGAGGGCTTATACTCAGGTGCCTCAATCACTTTTGAAGTTGAAAATGTAACTTCCAAGGGCTGATAGTCAGGTGCCTTGATTACTTTTAAAGTTTGAAAGTATAACTTTTTGATCCGAAGACTTATAGTTAGGTGCCTCGATTACTTTTGAAGTTGAAAGTATAACTATTCTGGTCCGAGGACTTATAGTCAGGTGCCTCGATTACTTTTGAAGTTGAAAGTATAACTTTTTGTGTGATGACCATCTCATGTGTAGTATTTCTTTACCTATTTCAAGTTCAATGGTCCTGAGATAGTATCTAATCCCACACGAGATATCTTGCAATATCCGCTTTCGGAGATCTCTTATACCTTATACGGGCCTTCCCATTTGGGGTAAAATTTGGTGGTTGGTGTTCCCCTCATGACTTGATTCGCTGTCTTGAGCACCAAGTCCCCCACAAAAATTTGTCACGGTACCACTGCAGTATTGTATTGTCGTCGCAGTCTTTCATGATACCGTTCCAATCTTTCTTTAGCTTTGTCTCAAAAGTCAGCCAAGGCTTCCAGGGCGGCTAGTCGGTTCTCTTCCTCAACTAAGCTTCGAAGCTTTATCCTAGCCGAAGGGATTTCTATTTCAGCGGGTAAGATGGCTTCTTCACCATAGACCAAAGCATATAGGGTTTCACCCGTAGGTTTTCTTTTTGAAGTTCGATATACCCATAATGCTATTGATAATTGTTCTGCCCATGTCTTCGGATGATCGTCTAGGGTTTTTGATAAGATTTTGATCAAGGTTTTGTTTGTGGCCTCTGCTTGTCCATTGTTTTTCGGGTAGTAGGGTGATGATTTGTAGTGTTTCACCCTGTATCTTTCCATCAAATTTTTGATGTCTCTATTGATGAAGGGAGTTCCATTATCTGACATAATGATCTTCAGGATCCCAAAACGACAAATAATGTGTTCCTTAATGAAGTTCGCCATCGCTGGACCCATAGCCTTTTTCAAAGGGATTGCCTCTACCCACTTTGTATACATCTCAGTGGCCGTCAAGATCCATATGTTGCCTTTAGAATTTGGATGAATGGGACCTATAAGATCTATTCCCCATGTATGGAAAGGCCATGGTGTTGCTATAGTTCGCAAGTCTACAGCAGGAGCATGAATCAAATTTCCATGGATTTGACAGATGTGACATTTCTTGACAAAATCTAAGCAATCTCCTTCCATTTTCTGCCATTAATAACCGTGATTAATAAGCTGTTTGTACAACTTGGCTCCCCCTTGGTGTTCGTCTTTGTGCATTTAATAGACCAAATCTTTGGCTTCTCCTACCTCGAAACACCGTAAGGGCTTGCCATTGAACCCTCTTCTAAACAATTCTCCATTTTGCAAGAAGAATCGTTGTGACTTCCTCTTTATTATAATTGCGTCCTTCTTTTCGACAGGCAGATTGCCGCTTTGTAAAAACTCCACATAAGGGATTTGCCAATCCATTATGTCATCAATGAAGGCGCATTCCTCCTCCCCAGGGTATTCTTGGCACGAAACACATTGTCGTTGAAGTGCATCTACTTTCTTCTTCATTTCGGGCCAATAATACCTTTAGTTTTGCAACATGCAATACAAACCAATGTCTGCCAATCCACAGTTCTCTTTATGCACTTGATGCAAGATTTTATCTGCTTCTTGCCTCCCCAAGTATCGTGTCAATACACCATCTGCTTCTTTGTGATACAAGACTTCCTTGATAATGCTATACTTCTGAAGCTCCACTGGTGATATTTTTCCCTCTTTTGTTTGCAATTGATGGGAGATGTCATGTCTCCAATCATCTATCATGTCTTTGAGGGAACAAGTCCAGCACCGTGGTTGGGAGGGATCTCTTCATTACCCTCACATCTAAGTCTTCTCCTTGGACAAACACTTAAGATGCTACAGTTGCTAATGCGTCAGGTTATTTGTTTTGTCCTCTCGGCACATACTCAATCACCACCTTCTTGAAAGTTTCCATCACCTTCTGTGCTACAGTTCGATATGGCGTCAAGATAGGTTTTTTCACTGCAAATTGGCCTCTTATTTATTGTACTATCAAATTCGAATCTCCCTTTACTTTAAGATGCTTGGCTCCCAACTCTTGAGCCGCCAACAATCCCAATATAAATGCCTCATATTCTGCTTCATTTTTGGTGCAAAGGAAGTCTAATTTGTATGACAAGGCCACTTCTTTCCCTTTTTTGGTGGTCAACACTACTCCTGCTCCACCTTTACCTTCTGCAGATGATCCGTCGAAAGCCAAATTCCACCATTCTGGGTCTTCGTCCATTAAGTCGATTGCTTCCACTTCTCTACCTGGAAGATCCTCAGAGGGAGGTTCATATTCTCTATTTGGAAATTGAGCTAGCAGGTCTGCCAATGCTTGACATCGGATCGCCTTCGGTGTCACACACTTGATGTCGTATTCTGAAAGGATCATCATCCATCTAGCGAGTCTTCCTACTAATGTTGGCCTAGTCAGTAGATATTTGATCGGATCAGTTCTGGTTGCAATCTTCACTTCGTGCGCTAGAAAGTAATGTCACATTTTCTGCACAATGAACACCAACGCTAGGCAATGCCTCTCTACCTGTGAGTACCTGGTTTTCAATCCTCTGATTATCCGGCTAATGTAATGCATAGGTTTTTGTTCTCCATCCACCTCCTGCGTGATCAATCAGCCTATATACTTCTAGGTAGATATGATGTTTAACTGCAACGGGATTCCTCTTTGTGGCACTACCATCGTTTGCGCTAAAGCCAAAATTCTTTTTACCTTCTCAAAGGCCTATTGCTGGTCTTGCCCCCAGTCCCATTCTGTCTTTCCTTTAAGCAATTTGCCAAAAGGTTCTGTGACTTCTGCTAATGCTGGCTAAATCTCCTCATGTAAGAAACTTTCCCTAGAAAGCTCTTCAACTATTTTTGCATTTTTGGTGGGGGTATATCTGTAATTGCTTTCGCCTTGATTGGGTCTAGCTCCAAACCTCTGTTGTGCACCAAGAAACCCAAGAATTTTCCAGCCATCATTCCAAAGGCGCACTTCTTCGGATTCATCTTCAACTTGTACCTTCGGCATCGATCAAACACTTTCCTTAGGTCCTTCTCATGGGTAGTCGCTTTCTTGAATTTCACTACTACATCATCCACATAGTCCTCCACTATATCATGAATCATGTCATGAAATATATATTTCATTGCCCTTTGATAAGTTTCCCCCGCATTCTTCAACCTGAATGGTATTACTACATAGTAGAAATTCCCAAACGGGGTACGAAAGATCGTCAACTCTGCATCTTCTACGGACATCTTTATCTGATTGTAACCCACAAACCCATCCATGAATGACATCATCTCGTGATTAGCCGTTGCATTTACCAAAGTGTTTATGTCGGGTAATGGGTACATATCCTTCGGGCATACCTTGTTCAAGTCTCTAAAATCCACACATATCCGTAACTGACCCTTTGATTTCTTTACTGGTAAAATGCTGGATAGCCATATTGGATGTTGGATTGGCTTGATGAACCCTACTTCCAGCAACTTCTTAATTTCCTCCTTTATTTTGGTTTTAACTTCGGGTGCATAGTTGTGAGGTGCTTGCTTCACTGGTTTTATTCCCGGGCTTATATTCAGATTGTGCTCTACCAGCTCCTTGTCAATCTCGGGCATCTCATCGTAGTTCCAAGCAAAGACATCCCTATGCTTTCGCAGTAATTTCACGAGCTCCTCCTTCTAGTTAGCATCCAGCTCTTTGTTGACATAAGTCAGTCTTGGTGTTCCTCCATCTGTTTCCAAATCAACTTCTTCTAATTCATTTTGTTGAGGTTTTGGCCCATCCTCAAAGTATTCTGGAGCTGGTTCTACCTTCTTCTGCACAACTTCTCCTTCTTCATTACTGCTGGAGTGGGGGACACCTCCTGGGTCATTGGGTTTGCATGCTCCCTTGGGCTCTTCCCTCTTGCACCGTCACAAGCAAAACACCATTTTTCCATCGGGTTCAACAACCATCTCCCATTTCGTCTTTTGACCATCCTCTGATTATGATGTTCGCTTGACATTTATTATGTTTTTGGAATCTTTAGGGTCTGCTGGCCTTTTCTTTTCTCCTTTTCCTTCCTTCTCCAGGTCTACTACCACTGGCTCCTTGTTCTGAGGTCTTTTTCTTCTCTTTTTCTACAGGTACAAACTTATCTTCCTGCACTTCCTCCCAGCTTGCTAGTCTTAAGGAATCAGGCCTTGCAATTTGGTTCTCTCCCTTTTCAGCGACATGGAACATTACAGGTCCTCGAATCTTCCCAACTTGCATATCCACCTTGATGTGTCCAAGGGTTCTGGTACTTTGGTTGGCGAATCCTATAATGTTTTTTTTCTTTCACAATCCTCTTCTCTGGCAGGCCTAACAGTTTAAACACGGTGTAGGGCATAATGTTTATAGACGCTCCGTTGTCAATAAACGCCCTCTGCACTTCTATGCCATTGACTACTGCTGTCACATACAGTGGCCTGCTATGTGGATATCTTATCTCTCTATCAGCTTTAGAGAAAGAAATCTTATTTTCTTCTTCTTCCATCGTCTTCACGAATCCTTTGCTCACGGCCATACAGGTCTCCTATGTCTCGACAACCTTAATGATTGCCTTGGTTGCTTCTATCTTTGCTTCCTTGACCAATCCTATCTGACCTAAAAAGTTTCTGAACTTGGCTCTATTCATTAACGCCGTCACCTGCAGGCCTGGATCACATTCCTCCCTTTCTTCCATTATCATCTCCACTTCCGGGGTTGCACTGTGGGTAACAGTGTTGCATGTTTCTTTTCCTTTGTGGTTTGGCAATGGCTTGTCATGGACGCTGCTTTCTTTTCCCAGATCAATTTCTCCAGCTGCCAGCTTCTCATGGTATATCCTCCGCAGACTGTAACAGTCCATAGTGGAATGTCTCGCGTACTGGTGGTACACATAGAAGTCCGGTCTTTTTTTCATCTCTTCCGTCACCACAAATCTGGGCCTTGGAGGTTTCACCACTCCGTGCTCGACCCATTGTTCGTATAGGCCCCTGAATGCCTTCTCACTGCATGTGATGGCCTCTGGAACTGGCATTCTAGGTATACTTATCTCCGAGCTTTCCTCTGCTCCGTTCAAAGTTTCTCTCATTCTTCTCCCTCTTGCCCCCTTGTGGTTTTGGCTAAGAGACAGCCAAAGCCACAGTTGCTATCCTCTTGCCCCTCTATGTAACTATCGCATGGCTGGTGGGCAATGTCATGATTCCTCCCAAGTCTTGTGCAAAAGATGAGAGGGTCGCAAATGAATCACAGGCCTTTGTAATGAGATGGGGCTTGAAGGAGTCTAAAGCACCATTGTTGCATATGCTGGAAACATGGCCTTGCTTGGGTCTAGCTCCAAACCTCTGTTGTGCACCAAGAAGCCCAAGAATTTTCCATCCGTCATTCCAAAGGCGCACTTCTTCGGATTCATCTTCAACTTGTACCTTCGGCATCGCTCAAACACTTTCCTTAGGTCCTTCTCATGGGTTGTCGCTTTCTTGGATTTCACTACTACGTCATACGCATAGTCCTCCACTATATCATGAATCATGTCATGAAATATATCGTGCATTGCCCTTTGATAAGTTGCCCCCACATTCTTCAACCCGAATGGCATTACTACATAGTAGAAATTCCCAAACGGGGTACGAAAGGTCGTCAACTCTGCATCTTCTATGGACATCTTTATCTGATTGTAACCCACAAACCCATCCATGAATGACATCATCTCATGATTAGCCGTTGCATCTACCAAAGTGTCTATGTCGAGTAATGGGTACATATCCTTCGGGCTGTAGGGTTTTCGGCATATAAACGTAGCGAAAATTAAAAATTTTCCGAAACCCTAAAACAGGATCCATGCGAAAAACATATTAATTCAGAGGTTAAGATTTGTTTTACCGATTATTCAAGCCTGAACGGAGACGATGGAGATTCTGGAACTGTTTCGAATCCTAAACGCAATCCAACGGAACTGCGCCTCTACTGGTATCCACACGAACGTCCCGCGAATCGTCACACGATCTGCAGTAAGGAAAGCTGCGGTACCAGCCGCCAAGGATCTGGACTTTCAAAATTTTTCTCTCTAGTCTCTCTCTAAGAGCGGCTAGGGTTTTGATATCGATCATTCCCTAAACGGCTGATATATCATATATATAGCAGTTAAAGGAATTAACCAAAACCTAATCCAATTAGAAAAATAGAATCTGAATTTATATATATATATATATATATATATATATATATATTATATCTTAATTAAGTCTTACTTAATTAATATACATATATATATACAAATTATCCTATTAATTTAAATTCGTAATTTAAATACTATCAATCATATTGATATATTTAAATCCATACAATTTAAATTAATTCCCTTTTAATTACGTTCTAAGTGTGTGACCCTATAGGTTATTATTATGTTGGCAATAATTTTAAAATCATATTATAAAATAATAAACAGTGAGCGGAATCTAGTAATGCATCACTGCTACCCAAATAATAATAAGATCGGTGATTCGATACAACCTTTTCGTGACCAATGTTTCAATGTAATTTAATCCTTTTAACCTTAACATCCTGGATTAAACTCGAGGCATAGAATGTGTCATCCTCTTCATAATTTAATCTGAGTTTTCTTGATCGATGAGTAGACTATATGAAACAAATCACTATTTGAGCATGCCCATGCATTTCATAGTCCTACTCAATCAAGAGGCCTATAGATATCACCCCTAATATATAGGAGGGTTAAATTCCATCTAGATCACTCATATTTCTCACATGATTCATGATGTACCCAATAATCACCTTTATCGTCCACCCTATTAAAGGTGGCCTTTGATGATATCAAAGTACATAAATTCTCGTGTAGTAATATAGTGATTTCAGGTCGGAGGATCATTACATCATCGTCACTATGAGAATTGCTTATGACACTTTGCATAATGCTCCACGTAGAATTCTCATGGTGGGTCTGTCCAGTACATTGTTCTCTAACATGTACCTATGCATTGACTCAATATCTCATATATTTATGACCAATGAGATTTGGCCATCAGTCAATCTACATACTAGTCTCAATGTATCATTGTTTTCCCATTAACAATGACACTCGACTAGGGACATTTAAGAGTAATGATACTAATTGTAATTATATGATCTCATGTTCAAGTCACATACTTGAAGCCATATAATTTGTATCACTATTCTAAGGGCTTTTATTATGTTAATATTTATATAACGCAGTAAATAAAACCATAATAAAATAATTTATTTATTCAATCAAATATAATATCAAAAATATTTAAGCAATTACATCAAAGAATTAGCCTCTAGGGCATAAACTCTAACAATATATGTACTTTGACTTAGGCCTTGTTCAAGTCTCTGAAATCCACACATATCCGTAACTGACCGTTTGATTTCTTTACTGGTAAAATGCTGGATAGCCATATTGGATGTTGGATTGGCTTGATGAACCCTACTTCCAGCAACTTATTGATTTTCTCCTTTATTTTGGTTTCAACTTCGGGTGCATAGTTCTGAGGTGCTTGCTTCACTGGTTTTATTCCCGGGCTTATATTCAGATTGTGCTTTACCAGCTCCTTGTCAATCTCGGGCATCTCATCATAGTTCCAAGCAAAGACATCCCTATACTCTCGTAGTAATTTCACGAGCTCCTCCTTCTGGTTAGCATCCAGCTCTTTGTTGACATAAGTCAGTCTTGGTGTTCCTCCATCTGTTTCCAAATCAACTTCTTCTAATTCATTTTGTTGAGGTTTTGGCCTATCCTCAAAGTATTCTAGAGCTGGTTCTACCTTCTACTGCACAACTTCTCCTTCTTCATTACTGCTGGAGTGGGGGACACCTCCTGGGTCATTGGGTTTGCATGCTCCCTTGGGCTCTTCCCTCTTGCACCGTCACAAGCGAAACACCACTTTTCCATCGGGTTTAACAACCATCTCCCATTTCGTCTTTTGACCATCCTCTGATTATGATGTTCACTTGACATTTATTATGTTTCTGGAATCTTCAGGGTCTGCTGGCCTTTTCTTTTCTCCTTTTCCTTCCTTCTCCAGGTCTACTACCACTGGCTCCTTGTTCTGAGGTCTTTTTCTTCTCTTTTTCTACAGGTACAAACTTATCTTCCTGCACTTCCTCCCAGCTTGCTAGTCTTAAGGAATCAGGCCTTGCAATTTGGTTCTCTCCCTCTTCAGCGACATGGAACATTACAGGTCCTCGAATCTTCCCAACTTGCATATCCACCTTGATGTGTCCAAGGGTTCTGGTACTTTGGTTGGCGAATCCTATAATGTTTTTTTTCTTTCACAATCTTCTTCTCTGGCAGGCCTAACAGTTTAAACACGGTGTAGGGCATAATGTTTATAGACGCTCCGTTGTCAATGAACGCCGCCATTGACTACTGCTGTCACATACAGCGACCTGCTATGCGGATATCTTATCTCTCTATCAGCTTTAGAGAAAGAAATCTTATTTTATTCTTCTTCCATCGTCTTCACAAATCCTTTGCTCACGGCCATACAGGTCTCCTATGTCTCGACAACCTTAATGATTTCCTTGGTTGCTTCTATCTTTGCTTCCTTGACCAATCCTATCTGATCGAAAAAGTTTCTGAACTTGGCTCTATTCATTAACGTCGTCACCTGCAGGCCTGGATCACATTCCTCCCTTTCTTCCATTATCATCTCCACTTCCGGGGTTGCACTGTGGGTAACAGTGTTGCATGTTTCTTTTCCTTTGTGGTTTGGCAATGGTTTGTCATGGACGCTGCTTTCTTTTCCCAGATCAATTTCTCCAGCTGCCAGCTTCTCATGGTATATCCTCCGCAGACTGTAACAGTCCATAGTGGAATGTCTCGCGTACTGGTGGTACACATAGAAGTCCGGTCTTTTTTTCATCTCTTCTGTCACCACAAATCTGGGCCTTGGAGGTTTCACCACTCCGTGCTCGACCCATTGTTCGTATAGGCCCCTGAATGCCTTCTCACTGCATGTGATGGCCTCTGGAACTGGCATTCTAGGTATACTTATCTCCGAGCTTTCCTCTGCTCCGTTCAAAGTTTCTCTCATTCTTCTCCCTCTTGCCCCCTTGTGGTTTTGGCTAAGAGACAGCCAAAGCCACAGTTGCTATCCTCTTGCCCCTCTATGTAACTATCGCATGGCTGGTGGGCAATGTCATGATTCCTCCCAAGTCTTGTGCAAAATATGAGAGGGTCGCAAATGAATCACAGGCCTTTGTAATGAGATGGGGCTTGAAGGAGTCTAAAGCACCATTGTTGCATATGCTGACCAAGTTCTTTTACTTGATTGGCTCTGCACACTTTTGTGCCTGGGCCCTAAATCTGTCCACATAATCTGACAGCTCCTCAATCGGCTTCTGCTTGAATCGCATCAGCTCTACAATTGTTACCTATTTCGCCACATAGAAAAACTTCTTAAAAAATTACAATTTTAGATCATCCCAATCATGGACTGATCCCTTCTACAAATTGTAGTACCAACTGAAGGCACTATCCGTTAAAGTCTTGTTAAATTCCCTAATCAACAAGTTGTCGTTGTTTACTTCATCATATCCTAGCCACGGAGACATTGACTCCACGAACCCGGCAATATATTCCCTGACATTTCCTTTCTCCCCGTTGTATTTTGGAAACTGTGGGGGATGCTCAATATACTCTGTTGGGTAAGGCTGCCTCCGAATGTGTGCCAGGTAAGGTGGAGTAAAGTCTAACTCTGAAGGTCAGGATGTCTGCCTGCGAAATTGATTAATCACATCGATCATATCATCCTTCGTCACGTACTGCCTTGTGGCTTGGACTCTCTGGGGTGTTGTGATGTATTTCTGCATTGGCGGTGTGTATGGTAAAGAAATTGGCTGGTGTACACTTGCATCGTGTAACGCTTGCGCTGGTGGCAGTTGTTGGCTCATTCGCTGGACATGGCTTAGCGATGGTTGGTGTAACAAACGAGAATTTTTTTTTATTAAATTAAATAAATATTTTAATTAATTTATTTATTGAGTTGAATAAATAATTTATGTGATTGTTGTGGAGTA
This sequence comes from Panax stipuleanatus, assembly GCA_020205555.1. NCBI lineage: Eukaryota > Viridiplantae > Streptophyta > Magnoliopsida > Apiales > Araliaceae > Panax > Panax stipuleanatus. The sequence continues at coordinate 127,620,535 of CM035120.1, read as the reverse complement.
ATTTAATTAAGTGCAATATGTTAATTAAATTGATGTGTAAAAATTTTATGGTGTAGTTCTAATTTAATTGAGATAATTAAATTAGATGAATATTATGTGATATTTATTAATAAAGATTTACTAATTTGTTACATGAATTATGATTTATGAGTAATTATACTTGTGTAGCAATTTAAGTTATGTGACATTTTTATAAATTGATGTTAGCTTTAATTTAATTAAATTAGAATGTTGAGATTTAATTAAATAAAGCGTGACATTGGAAACTATGTGTTAAATAATTTATTAAAATAAATTAAAAGAGTTTTAATTCAGTTTTACCAAACAAGGCCCTTAAATCTATTTTAATTCTGTTTTACCAAACAAGGCCTTAAGTCCTAAAAAAACTGTTTTTAAAATCAAAGAGTTTTGCCAAACAAAGCCTTATGGCTTTTGATTTTCAAAAATTAGTAACTGATATATTTATTAAGAGGAATTAAGTATATCGGTTATATATTATTATATGTATATCTATATTATCAGTTATATGTATATTCTATACTACGTTAAGTTAGTCAGAGTTAGAAGAAGAACAGAGTAAGAAAATTAGAGAGAAAAGAGAGAAGGAAGGAAAGAAAGAAGAAAGCTTTGAGAAATCAAAAACAAGATAATCACCATCATCACCATCTTCATTTTCTTCCTCTAGAATCAAATGTATAAACTAATTTCTAAGTTATATTCTTCATTGTTTCTTCATAGTTAGTTCTCTGTATTTGAGTTTTTATAAAATTGATGTAAACAGGAATATTATATGTAATTTGTGTTATAACATGCTTATATATGATTTATATGATTTTGTATGTGGTTCAATTCATGTAAATATGATGAACATGAAGAAATCATGTTCATAGCAATTTACAGTGAACTATTTTGAAAAGATGGGTTCTTAAGTATCGAAATTGTGTGTGATTGTGATATATTATATAAATTGAATATAGATTATAATAATATATTAAGAAACGAACAAAACATGTTTTGAAGTATGTGTTTTGATTTAAAAATAGAGTCACAGTGTTGATTTTCATCAAGAACACTTAACAATGGTGTTTTCTTCAAAAGCGTAAAATAAAGGGTGTTTGATTATGTGTTGTGAGGATTATGTATATTAAAAACATGTTAGAAGTTTAAAGTTATGATTTTATAAAGTCATATATGCATTATATGTATTAAATTCTGAGTTTAGTGCGAGAAAATAAGCCAAATTGGCTTTTTCCCTGCACAGTTCAACAACAGATTTTTTTCCCTAGAAGGGACACCAGCCCCAGCGGGCTTCTATGCTGTCCGAAATTTGTGTTTTGAGTTTTGAGCATTACATGAAAAGCTAACCTAATGTGATGAACTTGATGACATGTTAAGCATACATTGAGATGTTAGAATAATTCATTAACGTATTTCACGTGATTAATTTTTAAGTTAGAGACATTATGTAAACCGTTAATTGTAAAGTATAATAACGCGTTCAAAACTGATGTTCGTGATTCGATCGGACTTAGAATTAATTATTGTTGCAAATGTAATGATATGTAGGGTTAACTGTTGGGTAAAATCTAGTTACGCACAACACGCAAGTATACGTGGTTAACAAGTAATAAAGTGAAAGTAAAGTATCGTTCCCACGAGGAATTATTTAATAAAAATTACCAAGTACTAACCCGTAACCAACTCAATCTTATTTAAACAGATGTGAATTAACAATATATAAGTAAACTACTACTAAATTCCACTAGTTTAAAATAAGATTATGGAGAGTTAAGATCACAACTTCACTTATTGCTTCATTTAAATTAATACACTTCTTATCAATTATGATCACTATTCTGAATTGTTAATCAAGAACACATAAATAAATATGACCATCTCTCAATGCATCATACTCAAATTAACTTAAATCCACATATGATAGAATTAAGAAGAACACCCTAATTAACTAATTCACTATATCTCTATGTGAATTATAATTAAAGAGGATTTCAAGCACAAATTCTTTATCAGATTACATGTGGTGTAAAGGTATATCTCTATCCTAAACACAAATCATGAATTCCAACGCCATGCAGAAGACACAATCACATGCTACTATGATCAGATCTAAACCCATAATCCGTCTCTCGATTTCGTATAGATTATCACGGTAATTGATAGCTAGGCAATTAAGCAGTTAAGTCCAAATCACAATAGACAATCCCCATGATAGATCATAATAATTGATAGAGAAGCATATATTAAAATAAGCTACGCAATAAGATCCATTGTAATCTTAAACAAAAGATTTAGTTCATTAATATTGAATTAAAACCAAGAATTCACAATTGAATAAACATTAAAAGATAAAAATAAGAGTAGAGAAGAGAATAGAATCTGTTGTCAGCAAATCTCATGCTCCTTCTTGCTCCTGCTCTTGATCTTCAATGGCCTCCAAGTTGCTTCAATCTCCAATCCTATTCCAACTAGGGTTTGTATCTAATTTAATTGAAATCTAATCTCAAATAATCTAATGGAATCTAACTCTTTAATTCTTGTGTATTCTTCCCCTTTTATAGCCCTCTTATGATCCTTCTCCAACTCAACGCTCAGAATCCTTTTCTGAGTCAACTTCTAAAAATCAGCATTATTTTCCATACAGGCTCGCCCCAGCGGGCTTTTTGTACTAGGAATGCCTGCCCCGGCGGGTATTGCTCCGGCGCCTGTGACATCCTTTGGTAAAATGAGCATAACATTTGATCAAAGAAGAGTTACGGGGCCTGCTACCTGTCAAATCAAAGCTGTCGACGAGATCTACAACTTTCATTCTTTGAGCATTGATAGATTTTGATTGGATCATGGTTGAAATCGGCTTCAAGTGACTGCTATGTAAATTGCAACTTCCAACTCTGAGGTTTCAACTTCCGCTTGGTAAAAAGGTCATAACTCTTTCATTTGAACTCCGAATGGGATGATTCAAGATGTTCCGGAAAGCTAAGAAGAAGCTCTACAATAAAACCCAAGTTCCAAACCAAGACCATGGATCCAACTTAGCTCCATTTTTCATGTTTTGATTTCCTACAACACAAACACAAAACAAGTAACAGAACACTAAAAATACTCAAAGGTAACAAAGAATTAAGCCTTAACGGTGTCCAACTCGTAGGTATAAAACCCACTCATCATTAACCAATGACGTGAGTTAGTTGTATGGTAACTAGTGTATGTTATTATTGATTAATTATGTGTACGTAGGATAATTGTGGAACGTGATAGTAATTGCTAGCTTACGCTCGAGGCATGTATTCTATCCCTAATTTATTATTGTTGAGCAAGTGTTCTAAACTCAAACTTTATTTTTATTGAGCAAGTTGTTCTATCCTTTCTTGTTACGTTTATGAAAAGTTATTTTATTCTCTAAATTCCATATTGAGCAAGTATATTATTGAAGTTTCTTATCGAATTAAAGTAACATTAACTTAATTGTTCAAGCAAGGTTTTATTGAATTTTTCAAATGCTTTCAGTTAAATTCTAAAGCATAAGTTATTCCATAATTCTTTTATTATTGAATTCTTATTTATTGTAAGTTGATTCAACTACTCCTTAGTTGATGATAGTTGAACTCCAAATTACCCTTCGAGCTTATCCAAACCAAACTTTCTTTGGTGCGAACTTGTTAATGAAAACTGAGATGAACAACCTTGGTAATAGGGGATTACCATGCGAAAGCGTTAAGATATTTGTGCACAATACATGGTACGAAGGGTTGATCCCCCTAAGTACGAGTTAAGAGTCCATATAGTCTAACGACTGTTAAAAGTTTAAATAGAAATGTTTATAACCTAGGACATAGTTCAAGATCTTATGACCCTCAGATGAATTCTAAATCTTATTCTTGAATATCGATGAATGAAATATTATCTATTCAGTTGAAGCTATTCAATACTATGTCATCACTATTGTTTGCTATTTCAAGTGAGCTTTTATTTGCTCACTCTTGCATTATATAACCATTGCAGCTAAAGTTGAAAGAGTTGACGACCCGTCAATTAGTAAAGGCAAGAGCAAGATGAACAAGTGAAAACTTGTTCATATTTATGTTATGATGTGTAATAAGACTTTAATTGTTTAAAATGTTTTATTTTCCGCATTTGTTGATGTTAAGGTTAGATAACCCTGGGAATGATTTGATGAGTTGTAATCCTTTTTATAAGGAAGATTTTATTTATTAATTAAGGTTGTAATTTAGTTTACATTCCTTATTTATGGACAGTAGTTATGTTTTATTTAGATAATGAACACCAAATCTCATGAAAATAAAGTACCCGGATTTGGGAGTGTTACAGTTAGCATCTGCAGTCGGGATGATGTTTGTCTAAGGTTGGTTTGCTTCTAGTCTGAGTTGTGGTGCGTCACCACTGTTTTGGGGTTCCAAGTTGATGATTGGAACCGACTGATTCTCTGTCAATGGAGGTACAATCTGGTTCTCCTTGTTGTTGCTGCCATTTTTGTTGTCTTCCACTCCTACTTGTTCTTCCTGCGAATTGCCTGGAAACATGGCCTTGAAAGTGGGGATCTGCATCAACTGCTGGCAAAAATTTCCTATTTCCTCTTGCTTCCTCTACATCTCCAGCATCATAGCCATCATCATCCCTTGTCCTTCCCGTGCATCCTTCAACGCCTTGAGCATCTCCAGTTGCACAACATTTGTCTGCTCTCCGCTTGTATCCTCGCCTTGCCTTCCTGTGCCGGTCTGCCAGATATTTATTTGCTGTTGATTAGCCATGTATGGTGATGTTTAACTTCCTTCCGAAGCGCCTTCAATAATTGGTTGATCAAGATCCAGATTTGCACCTTGGAAAGCTTGATTTTCTTGCCTTGGAACCGGATCCGGTGAAGTAATGCTATTTGTCGGTGAAGCTCGTCCTGTAGTTCTCCCACTTCGAGTTGTGGGCATACCCTTCACAAATTCTACACCTTCCCAGCAGAGTCGCCAATTTAATGTGGGCAAGGAAATTGTGCCTTGCTAAGGTTATAGTTTCGTGTTGGCTGAGGAAGAGAGAAATCCACGAAAAGTACAAAATTGATTGATTGATTGAAGAGGGGAGAACGACAGGTGAGCGATTACTCCAATGACACGTGGCAGTACTCTTAGAATCCGGAAACCTTGTTAGGGTAGTAGAGATTCCAAGAGCCTTCTTGAGTGCTTCTGGTTCAAAGAGGAATGTCTGAGTCCTTCAATCTTCCAAGGGTCCAAGTCCTGAGCCTAAAGAGAGGTCCCCCCTTTCCCAATGAAATAGAAGGGGTATTTATAGGGTTTTCTGGAAAGTGGTCATGTGCCAGGCACATGCCCTCAAGAAAATTCCAGAAATTTAATCACCAGAGTAATGCCCAGATTGTCTTGTCCTTCTAGCCACCAATCTAATCCCTCAATCAATTCCCAAAATGAGCCGCCTCCACGAGCCTTCTACCTCGAGACACGTGGAGGCTTCTCTCGAGTCTAGCATATTTATTTTTGGCTTTATCATCTTTATTTAATTAGGTCATGCGAACCCTAATTTGTACATTTAATGAGGTCGTGGAACCTTAATTGTGCATTTAATTCAATTAGGGCATGTGAACCCTAATTTGCACTTGGGCCCACATTATAAAACATATACATCTATATTATCTCCCAATCTCGTTTGCTCTTTCTCTCTCTGTTGATTAAGGTTTTGCTTGCTCACTTGGTGAAAGGTGTTGTTGAAATGAAGACTTGACACATAAGGAGAGTTGGTGGGGAGTTAGTTACCAACTAAAGTAACCACCCATTACATTCATCCCCTCTTCTTTTCCTCTTGCTTGGCCGAATTTTCCTCCCACTTTTCCCTAATTTTTGTTTTCTTTTTATTGCTTTATTTAGCTTACTAAATGTCCAAAATGTCCTTTTTTAATTGGACTAAAAGTTGGGCTACTCATTTAATCTTTTGGGCTCTCAATTAATTAGTTTGGGCCATGTAAAATAGATTAGGTCCAATATCTTTAATTCTATTCTACCCTAATCATTTAATTAGGGTTTCCATTCCCTATATTTGGAATTTAAACAATCACTCATATACATTTAATTTCTTAGCCCAATTAGACTTGCTTTAATTAGGTTATAAAATTAATTTGTTGAGATGTATAAAATAAATCTCTTAGAGTTAGTTTATATTTTAAATACTAACATTCTTCCCTATTATAACCCTTAGGTTATTTAAATTTTCATACCTAATATATATTAGGTTACATTAGTTTCTTTTATTTGTTTATTATATAATAAACAAATATAAACAAACAAATAATATAAATATTCATACCAAATAATTTATAACTTTGAGACATGTCCCACAAATCTTATACTGTATTTATCCTTATCATTCCTCTTACTAAAATATATATATAGCACATCACTAAGTATATATATGTGCCTATACATATACTCATTTTCTTTTAACCTCATAACATCTCTTCATGTGAAATTTTATTTTCTTAATTAATAAAATTTTCACCTGTATCATTATAAAATTTCTTACACCATTCACTTCACACCAAATTTATAGGTATCGTAATACCTTATCTTTAACATTTCTTCAAGTATATATAACTCTATTTCTAGGGTTTTGAAATTTTATAACCCATATTTACTCTATTCTCTTTCAAATAGTAAACCATATTGGTTCTTCTTAAAAATTTTAAATAAATCCTAAAATTCTCATCTTGGTTTTATTCTTTAACCTTTATTTTAATCATTTAAAATCTTATAAATTTTTGGGTTGTCACATAAGAATTCGGAGTTACCTGACTCCAATAATAAAGATGAAAATTAATGATAAATAGACGAGGTCTATAGATGAAAAGTGTAAATAAAATTATAATATAATATGATTAAAGTGTAAAGTAAAGGAGATCGTAATTAAAAACGATCGTAAAATAAGATCACGACGTGATCAGATTGAATGGTTGAATAACATATGATATGTTAAACGATTAAGAAGATATAGTCTGACGCTATAAAGAGAATGTACTATGAAGTGATACAATGTAAACTCATGAAAGAGTGGTAAATGTTAAGATACGAATTAAAGAGATTTCGTATTAAGAAAAGAGAAAACTAGGATTATGTGGGATTTCAATTAAGGACTCATGATAGTGGTTGAGTTGTACTATTCTTTGTATGGACGTGGAATTTGTACTTGGTTTGAGAACCGCTTAGCTTCCTATATTGATTAATGGTCGAGTTGACCAATTCCTTGTATGGGCAGGGGACTGTGTGTGGTTCGACAATCACTTATCTTCTTACATTGATAATCATTGAAATAATGGTGTCGCGCTATCAATATATCTATGGCGAGAAGGTAATTTTTTTCTCATATATATGTGATAGTTAGAGAATATAAAGTTAGGTGCGAGTTCTTAAAACTCATACTTATGGTAAGTTTGTGACTCATAATCGTATGGTATATTTTTGAACCCTTAAGCATATGGACAGTTCCTGATTGATTCTTGGACTACGTATTGCTAGGACAAGTTTCTAAACTCATATTATTATGGTAAGTTCCTGAACTCATAACGTGTGGTAAGTTTGATGAACTATACTGGAGTATAGAAAAGTTGTGTATTGAGATTTGAGGATTTTCAGTGTAGTAAGCTTTAAGGATGATAAAAATAGATAGAATAATTAAGCAATGAAGCATTGGAGAAAATTAGAGTTGATGGTGGAAGCATAGGTATTCCAAATCTCCTAGTTATGCTAGATTTTGAATTTATTGACATCGTGCTGATAAAAGCATTTTTAAAAAATATAGGATCAATTATTGAACCAATAAGTTTTTAAAAGTTCTATTATTCATATGTCTACGCTAATTGCTTCGGCTAGACAAAAATGATTTTACATATCAAAATGTATTTTATATATCATTAATGCATCATTAAACCTGGTGCAGAGATGATAAAAATGATGGAGTTATCAATGCAAAATTACCTAGTGTTGGATGTGATCTAAGGATCGTCAGCCCACTAAGGTATGATGTAGTATGACGAAATCACAAAACGACGAAATTCTCAAACGGACTGTAAATACAGTGTGGTATCATGACGTCATAAAATGATTTTCAGGATGTTGAACCAGTTAAAGAAAAGTCAATGCCAATTAAAGTGGCTAGACAAATGTTACAATTGATGTTCCAATTATTGGTATATGTCTAAGCTATTTGATTCAACTAGACAAATGTTTATGAAAAAAATAAAAATAAAAATTCAATTACTTCTTTGAGAATTTATCCCGAATCAAATTATTTGGTGCGGAATCTTATGCTAAGTCTGAGGTGAACAAACCCGAAAAATAGGGATATATCGGTTGGATAGTATATTACAATCTTTGAACGCATATAGTCGTTCTGAGAACTAAGGTATAATAAACTGATCACCTAACGTACCCGCATAGGTAGTTTACCTTATTCGTGATTGTAAACATACCTAGTACAACATGTTTTAGATTTGGTTACGGTGAATACCGTTAAACCTAAGAGTTTAGGGTCTATATAACCCCTTAGCATGATATGAAAAGTTTTAACTCCTTAGAGAGAAGTCATGGAAGAATGTGATGATAGAGGTGATCTTCATAGAAAGAAATAGTATGTACTCATTGATTGAGAATGAAATCAGATGTGATTAGATAAATGTTAAATTGAAAATCAATTTTTAGTGAATAAATAGAGCAGAGATTAGTAGGCTGTAATTTCGAGTACGAAAATCTTTGAAGAATGGGTTAATGTGATAACCCGAATTTTTAAAGATTATTAAAACAAGAATAAAATTCTTATTATGAGATGTGTCGGATTTGAAGATATAAATGTATGTGTTATATATATTTATGTGATTATGTAAGGAATGATAAATATAGGTATTGTATATTTATTATTTATTTAGTGATGAGATGTAAATTTAATTTTGATTTAAGTTAATTAATTAGTTTAAACTAACGAATAGAGTAATATTTGAATATAGCGCATGAATTGGAATTAAAACTCACAGTTGAGTTCAGAGTAGAATTTTGATGGGCGGACTTCTTCTTTGAGTCTAGAGCGATGAATCTAGTAAGAGAAGACTATAAAAATGAAATGTGTCGAAATTGACTTTTTGGTCAAAGTTAGCAGTTGACTTTTATGGTGAAAAGTCAAACTTTGAGTTTGGATGAGAATTAGAAGGCTGTAATTTGAGAGATTAGTAGGCTGTAATTTCGAGGACGAAAATCTTTGAAGAATGGGTGAATGTGATAACCCGAATTTTTAAAGATTATTAAAACAAGAATAAAATTCTTATTATGAGATGTGTCGGGTTTGAAGATATAAATGTATATGTGCTATATATATTTATGTGATTATGTAAGGAATGATAAATATAGGTGTTGTATATTTATTATTTATTTAGTGATGAGATGTAAATTTATTTTTGATTTAAGTTAATTAATTAGTTTAAACTAACGAAGGGAGTAATATTTGAATATAGCGCATGAATTGGAATTAAAACTCACAGTTGAGTTCGGAGTAGAATTTTGATGAGCGGACTTCTTCTTTGAGTTTAGCGAGATGAATCTAGTAAGAGAAGACTATAAAAACGAAATGTGTCGAAATTGACTTTTTGGTCAAAGTTAGCAGTTGTCTTTTATGGTGGAAAGTCAAACTTTGAGTTTGGATGAGAATTTCGATGAACAGATTACAGATTTGATTCCGAAACGTCGAAATTAGCCAGGATAGACATAAAAATTATTTTGTGTCGGGGTTGACTTTTTGGTCAAAAAGTTAACAGTTGACTTTTTAGGGAAAAGTCAAAATTTGAAAAATTAAAGCTGAAATTAATGATGAGAATATTTTCATTTGCAATGGAAATATTAGTCTTAGTAGAAATCGACATTTATTTTGTTAATAATTGATTTCTAGAAGTTAAATTGTTCAAATGAGCCATTAATCGGATTAAAGGAAGTCCGAAAATGAATTAAGAATATGGCAAGCCAAATTAGCAAATAAGGTAACCCATATAAATATAGTAAGCAAGCATCGATACTTAATTATTACAGACTGATAAGCATGACACAAGTTATTAATGTGACCCCAAATAATTTTTAAAAAGAGAATAAATATTTTATAACGCATGTGAAGGATATATTTGAGTAAATAAATATATATTGTAAAAATGTATATATATTAATTTATTTTACAAAGAGAATTAAAAAGAAAGATTATAACCTAACATTATATATTAGGAATGATAATTAAATAACCTAAGTGTTATAGTTATTGAAAAATCATAGTATTTAAACTATGTACAAGAAAATTAACACTTAAGAGATTTATTTTGATATATCTTAATTGATTATTTATATTAACCTAATTAAATAAAACCTAATTGGGTTATATAATTAAATCAATATATGTAAGTATTTAAATTTCAAAATAAGTGTAATAGAAACCCTAATTAAATAATTAAGGCAAGATATAATCCATGAGTTGGTCCATGTTATTTTACATGGCCCAAGCAATTAAATTAAATAGCTCAAACAATAAATCAAAGGGTTCTTTACAGAAATATACAACAATTAGAAAGTAATTACACTATTAGTGCATCCACAAAATAATTACAAAAATAGGGCAACAAATTCAAACCATTCAATTTCACATTAATAAGGAAACCTAAAATCAAGGAGAATTAATAATTCAAATTCAAATCTTTTGGATCTAACAACAAAATCAAATCCATAATTCAAAATTCAAATCAAAAGGAGAAAATTAAAAATAAAAAATTATGAAGGAGTTACTGTTCATCATCCTCCTTTGCCGCCTCCCCTTCATCATCCTCCTCCGTCGCGAATCTCCGCCTCTCCTTCATCATCCTCCTCCACCGCCTCTCCTTTATAATTCTCTTCATCATCATCCTCCACCTCGAATATCCAGAAGTCCTTGGTTGCGCCGCCGCTATATCGCCGAAGTTGTTGTTTTAAATTTTTTTTTGACGATTTGGTTACCCACAAAAACTAAAATGGTTACCTTTATACGAAGTTTGGCTACCAACTGCATCACATTCAAAATAAATTGGTAATCTAATAAAATTGAATTGGTTACCTTATCGGAAGGTTTGACAACCAACTGCATCACATTCAAAATAAATTGATAACCTAATAAAACTGAATTGGTTAACTTGGTATGAAGGATTGGTTACCTTGGTATGAAGGTTCAGTTACCTTGGTATGAAGGTTTGGTTACCTTGGTATGAAGGTTTGATTACCTTGGTATGAATGTTTGGTTACCTTAGTATGAATGTTTGGTTACCTTGGTATAAATGTTTGGTTACCTTGGTATGAAGGTTTGGTTACCTTGGTATGACTGTTTGGTTACCAACGTATAAAGGTTTGGTTACCTCCCAATCTTCTTTTATTTCCCTCTCCGCCCCTCCTTCTATCATCAACCCCATCAACTCCCTCAGCGTCGACACTGCCCCCGTCTGGTCACACGCCGCCGTGTGAAGCCGAAGAACCACCGCCCCCGTTCGGTAGCACGCCGCCGTGTGAAGCCGAAGAACCACCATCCACCGTCAGTTTTTGTTCAGTTCGTGCTCCATGATGAGTTGGAAAGGAGAAACAGTGGCATCGGAGGAGGAGTGGATGATCTGAGACGTTGATTGGAGATCGAATGGTTGGATTTGGAGGTGGGCGGTGGCGAGGGTGATGAAGGAGAATTCGTTGGTGGTGGCGTTGAAATGGAGCCTGGAATGGAGATTGAGGAGATTGGGTCCAGTAGGAGAGAATCGTGGGAAAGATAAAAAAATAATAATTAACGGGAAGAGATAAGGGAGAGAATCGTAGGCCATGATTAAAGGGATATCCAAATACATTAATTTTGTAAATAAACTATTAAAAATGTATTAATTTTGTAAATATTTTCTGCATGCACTGTTGTTGTAATTATTTTTAAAAATATACTATAATATGTAATTGACCCTAAATCAAATGGCCCAATTATTAGCCCAAAAGGTGAGGGGCTTTTAGGTCATTTCATTAAGCTAATTTGGCAAATAAAATAAAATGCAAAATTGGGGCTAAAAGGGTGCAATGTACCGGGCAAAAGAGAAAGGGAGCATTTTTAGAGCACATGTGATTTTATCCAAAGATTTGGAAAGATTTAGGATGGATTGGAAAGAGAAAAGAGAAATTATTGAGTATATATATAAGCAAGAAGAGAGAGAAGGGGGGAGAAGAAAGAAAAGAAGGAGGAGGAGGCTCGGTTGGAGAGGAAGAGAAAGAGAGCCGTATGGCTTAGAGGAGAAAAAGAAGATAGTAAATAAACATCCCTAAACTCCATATTTCTTCATCCTTGATCATTCCACGATCACCATCTTAATCTTCTTTCATTAAAACTCCAAGTAAGCTAGTGAGAGAAGGAAATGGGTGGAGTAAATTTTGCTTGAAGAAAAGCTACGGTAGAACTCTTGAAGCATGGAAATCAAGTTCTAGCTCTGTAAATTCTAGAGAGAGAAAGAAGTGGGTTTAGTGTTCAAGCTTGTTCAAGACTACGAAAAGGTTCAAGGAAGGAGGGAACATCATCTTAGGAAGCTCTAGATAATCATCTAGCGTCAAGAAGGAGTTAAGCTCATCAAGATATTTGAAGGACGAGTTATCATAGCTTTGCAATGAATGCTTCGAGGCAAGTTCTTCAGTAACTTGCTCTTAGGTGATAATATGTATTGAACCTTGTTATGGTAATTAATGTAATACGTGTTGTATATGAACTCGTTGATTACATGAATGTTAGGTGACTAAATGCAAAAAATGAACTTTGTGAAGTATGTGGTAAATTTACAACATGAAGAATATATTGTGTTGTATGATAAATATGAATGATATAGAGATGCATATCATGAAAGGTATGATGCATATAGAGGTGCATGAAGCATGTGTAGATGTATTAACTAAAATTTTTGATGCATGAATATATGAAATTTGTATGTTATGTGAAGCGTGAAAGGTGTAGACTGTTGGACTTGTTGAGCCGTCGTGCTCATTCCTTGCAAAAACAAAACTTTTGCAGATGTTGAAGAAATCCTTGAAGATAACGGACTATAGGAGATGTATATTGTGATGGTGTTAGAAAGAGCATCCAAACGTATTGTTTTAATGATTTAACTTATTGTTAGTAAGTTAGTAAATCGTTTAGTTATAAGAAATGATTTGTATATGTTATGAGAAATTTGAAATTAGATAGTGAGTTATATTTACTCATAATTGATGTAAAGAAAATAAATTAAGTTGTAATAAACTTTACAAGTTGTTGGGAATCCAGGTTGCTGGATTAGGTATCCAGGTTGCTGGGTTAGGCATTCGGTTTGCTGGATTAAACTATTCGGTTTGCTGGATTTAGATATTCGGTTTGCTGAATTATAAAGATGAACTTATAACATGAAAGATTAAGTATTAAATCATAGTGTATATGATAAAGGGTTGTTATAGAACAATGTAAAAAATGCAGTCTGGGAAGTAGATGAATGTTTAAGATTTTCAATAATCAAGTTCATCAATTAAATTGTAGATCATGAACGATCTACAAATGTAATAACCGATTATAAAGATTACAAATTCTGGAATGGAATGGAATAATGTATTAATCGGTATAAAAGTCAGGTTGTGTTCATTAATTTATGAATATAGGTTGTATTTATTGAGATGATTGTAGTACCGTAACGTACCATGTCCGTGATTCAAGGGACCCGGATTTGGTGGTGTGACAAATATTCTCTATCTAATTTTAATTCTCAAAATAAAAGGCATAATATTTTACTATATCTAATATTGTACCCCAAAGAAAAATATTCAATCTAATTTATCCTAATTAGATAAAGCACTTTTATATAGGGATAATAAGTTTTATAATTTGAACTAATGTATTTTTGCTGTTTTTATGAGGACAGTCTTTTTCATGGTTCGCTCATTCTTTTATTTAAAGAGGGGAAGTATTAGTTTTTTTATATTTATTTATGAGAAACAATCTATATATTGAAAATTTTATTAATCTAAATCATCGGCAACCAAAGGAAGAATACTAAAATGAATTTCATCAATGTACGAGCTATTTTTTCTCGAATTAGACAAATAATCAATAACTCCACTATTATCACTTTCCACAATAATTTTACCTGCATTATCGCGACAACGAACTCAATCCCAACAAATCCATTCACCCTAATTACTAATTCAGATCAATATATACAATCGAACTTTTGTAGAAATATAAAAATTTAATACATAAAAATAAAATAAAAATATTTTATTTTTACAACTTCTAAAAAAAGTAAAAACCCTACAAAATATCAATTTAAAACTAAGAGAACATTATTTTTATATGTCTTTTTGATATTTTTACATAGTTCTTTTTTATATAAAGGTGTGATCCATTGTATACTTATGTGAAAGAATAATATAAAAATATTAAAAATACATATAAAAATATCAATTCTCTAAACATTCGAAGTTTGACGGAAACCAAGTGTGTTTAATTTGAGTTAAAAATCAACAATAAAATAAAATAAAAAATACTATGGTCGTGTGTCTCATTTTGTGTCTCTTTCAACTAGGAAGATCGAAATAAATGATCCAATAGATATTGTACTACCAACTATTGACTAGGGTTGTGTTTGATAAACTTGGGAATTAAGATCTGAATGATTATGATATCTTAATAAATTAGATTATCTGAATAGTTATGAAATCTGAATCTAAAAAATTATTTGATAATTAAAAAATAAGTTGTCTCTTAATAACACTATTTTACCATTTTAAAGGGTAAAATTTTATTTAATAATTTTAAATATTCAATTAAATAAAAATGGGTAAATAATATTGTTGAATATATTTATATAAAAAAAATTTATCAAAATTTTTTTATTAAGAGGTACCTCTTAATTATTAAGATTTCATTTTCTGTCTTACCTATTAAGAGGCATTCAGAGGTAAAAAAAAAAAAAAACAGCATCATGCCTCTTAGCGAATAAGAGACAGTCCATTAAGAGGCAATCAGATGTAAACAAACAGCACCTAAGTATCCTAAAGCCAATAAGAGCATCAAGGCCATCAGATATGGTCCTACTTGATGAACTTACTTTTTGGTTGCTGACCAAGTGGGATGATCTCAGCCGTTAGATGGTCAAAAAAGTTTTGTAAGAATTTGGTACTTGTATGTAATCTTTTTGACCTATAGCTAGATAGGACCCACAAAAATTTTTTGGGTTTAAATCTTCTGTGAATGGTGGACCTAGTCCATTAATTTGTTAAAGACTAAAGTAAAACCCAATCCAAATTTGAGCTCTGTTGATCTAAAATCAAATATATATATATATATATATATATATATATATGGGAAAATATATGTACACAATCGGTTATGACGACAGTTTTTTGAATTATAATGACGGATCGTCATAGCTATTCTGGGCTATAATAACGGGTGAAACCGTCGTTATAACCCAAAATTCCGTCGCCATAGCCAACTGTGTAATGCATAGTTATGTATATACATATAGCCCATATATATATATTTCTTTAATTCATTCTAAAAAAGACATTTTTTAATTTTAAAATATAAAGTTACTCAAAGTTCTTAGGTGGATAAAATATTAGTATCATGCCATAATTACTAGTCTACTACATTATATAGCAAATGTTAGAAATATGTTTGAAAAATAATAAACATTTTTTAACGGTATTATTTTTATTAAAAAAAGTATCTCTAATATAAAATTAATAAATTATTATTATTATTTTTAAGAACAACTTTACATTTCAAGAGAAAATGAGTGAAGTTTGACTTTAACTCTAAAATATTTAGCTTAATATATTTACAACTTCCTTGACTCGTCTCGTAAGAAAAAAAAATAAAATCTTGAATATTATTTCAGACTTAATAATTTATAGTACACATAAAATTAGACTAATTTCACAAATAAACTAATTGAAACTCGATAACAACTCATATAACATCTACTCAATTTGTTCATATTTTAATGGTCTAGCTTATTGATATGTTCTAGAAAATTCTACTTTAATTTATTTAATTTTTTATTATTTTTTTATCGACAAAACCTGTGCTCAAAATAACATATAATTTTTTCATATCAAATGTAATTTATATATATTTTCTCTACAAATATTAATTTATAATAATATTCCTTTCATTTCTCGACTTCCATTTTTTGTTAAAATTATTAAACTAAATGATTTTCTTAGAATTAAACTATGTCTATTGGGCCTATGTAGAGCTCAGCCCAAACTAGCCGGACTTCGAAAAAGACCCATTTTGATCCAATACACATATTGTTACCTAACTTAGTTTATGGTGTTCTCTCGCATCCACAACTATATTTCCATGTTAATTATCAAATGTGAATTTATGTGGCCAATGAAGCAAAAATAAATAAATAAGCTCATGCTATATTCATCAATTTTTTGTCAATCGAGTTTTTCAACCCGTTAAACACAATAACATGCTCCGTAAAAGATTATAACTTCAAAATCATTTATTTTCAGTGTCTAAAAAGCAGTTAATCCAATAAAAAAGGCACTAATACTCATTCTGTCTATTCGACATCGCCTTTCGTTCCCCCACTCCTTCGTCTGCCCTTGCCTATTTGGCCCGAATCCATTCATTTTCGCAAGCAGGGAGGATCCCGAGCGAGAAGGTGAAATCGTTTTTCTTTTCAGCCGTCATACGGTTCACCTTAAAAACGAAGAAGGGGAGGAGCGATTATCTATGTAATTACGATAATCGACTAAAAATTTAACTCCACAAAATAGGGAGGACATACTATTTCCATAAAGAATTTGGTTCCAACTAGATTTTGCACTAGATGAGAAACCTTGACCTTCAAATCATGCATGATCAATATAGTAAGAGAGGTGATAAATGTACTTTTATCTTAATATGATCATCAAAAGTTAAAAATCAAATCTATTCTATTAAATATACTAAATTGCAGTACATAACACCATTGCATGACATTTGTCATTCTTAAATTGCAACATATGTCCTACCTAATTAATGTGCTCATCCATTACTAATTTAATTATTATCTCCTAAAATCACTACTTTTTTAATCCTAAATTAATAATTTGAATTTATAATCCCTTAAAACACTACAAATCTAAACTGTTTTGATAATGTCAACTGTTATATATTATCCTTTCTAACTTTATATTTAAGATTTTGGAAAGTATATATAAGATTTTTGCCAAATTACCAATACATTTTATATTTTATTAAGGTAAATAACTAATAGAATCTATTCGAATTTGCTAAGTAGTAAACATATTATGTTATTATAATCCAACTCAACTCGTGATATACTTTGGAGGAGAAAATAAAACTAGCAGACCAAACAGAATTTTAAACACGATTTAAAAACAACATTTTTATGTTACAATAAAAAAATAAGGAACCCACATCACGTGTGTAGGTGATTTTTAGTATAAATATACTAAATTGCAGTACATAACACCATTGCATGACACTTGTCGTTCCCAAATTGTAACACATGTCCTATCTAATTAATGTGCACATCCATTACTAATTTAATTATTATCTCATAAAATTACTACTTTTTTATCTCAAATTAATATTTTGAATTTATAATCCCCTAAATCACTACAAATCTAAACTGTTTTGATAATGTCAACTGTTCTATATTATTCTTTCTAATTTTATATTTAAGATTTTGGAAAGTATATATAAGATTTTTGTCAAATTACCAATACATTTAATATTTTATTAAGGTAAGTAACTAATAGAATCTATTCGAATTTGCTAAGTAGTAAACATATATGTGATTATAAGCCAACTCAACGCGTGATATACTTTAGAAGGAGAAAATAAAACTAGCAGACCAAACTACGATTTTAAACATGACATTAAGGTAAGCTACTAAAGTGAAAAAGAAGTCAAAAATTAAATGTAGCTCTCATTTTTTTTGAAGGGGGTGTTAGTTAATTTCCTTATAAAACTATATATAAATATCCAATACAAATTTGGTAGAGTTCTAATACTATTTGACAAAAATTAAAGACCATGCATGCAAATAGAGAGCTTCAGTCTGTTTTCCCTGCATTTGGGTCATCAGATGGCCAAACAATGGTTTCCATGAGCCGTTCTCGCATCAACTCCAAGTTTTGATCAGAGATTTCCTTATAGATTTCAGCATGGTCACATTCCTATATACCATGTTAAACAAATCATAATTAAGTTGAATTAGCTTTTTGATACAAGGTTAATTTAGTAAATTCAACATTTTTTAAGTGACATATTTTGTGTTATTGAACAATAAATTGAGTTTATTAGATTGAAAAGGAGAATGCATAAAAGAAAAAGTAAATAAATACTTTCTCTGTTCTAAAATTAGAGACGCATTAAATTGGAAATATATTTTTAATTTTCGACTAGAAAGTAAAATAAATATCCTAACATGTTATTATTAACAGGATATTTTAGATAGACATTTACAGGATAATCTTTTTTTAAAAAAAATCGTCTTTTTAAAAATTAATCTATAATTTTGGAAGGAAGGGAGTAAGTAAGAATGTCATGCAGACCTTGATCCATTTTCCATATAGGTGAAGGCGCGTTATCATCACTCTCTCAGCCAGATCTTGCTTTTCCTGGAAAATACTATGGTGCTGTAATTTGTGATAGCATATAAATCTCAGGGTGTAATAATTTCCGAACTATTTCTTGCATTTCTGTTTTGCTTTGCTCATCAATCATTTTCTTACAATTTTCTCAAGTAGCTTTCGTTACTTTAAAGTGCCATAACTGCCTTCTAATTAATGTTTTAGGAACTAAATAAGTTTCTCTTGGAATTATTTTAGTAGTACTAGTTCTATGCAAGAAAAATTCAATTTTGGAGTATGCTAGGGAGATGATATTTCCATAACTGAATTTTTTCAATCCAATGCAATCGCAGCCGTCATAATTGTTCAAGCATCGGGGTTGGATCAGAAAATTCAGCGCTAGAAATATCATTTTTTGTCGCCATTACCTTTGCAAGGGTTCGAAGGAATTTTTTTCCATCGCGAGAATCATTTGTAGCAACAAAGCTGTCAAAACAAAGAAGAAAGCACAAAAAGAATAAACGGTTGTGTTTAGGAAGTAGGTTAGTATGAAGTTAATTTTGGTAGATTGACCAATACAGTGTCGACATGCAGGCCGAGGAAGTGATCTCTCTCTACAGTGTCAGCACTGTATTGGTCAATTGATCAACTTACCTGAAGTTAACTTCATGGTAACCGGATCTGTTTGTTTACTACATTTTTCTCTTTGTCCCAAAATGAGACTGTCATTCGACTCGTTGATTTTCAACATATTATGTTTTCGCGTAGGACATATAATTTTTTTCTCAATAAGGATCACAACTGTCTCAAAAATCCAGGGGCGGAGCCAGGAATGTTAAAATTGTACATTTGGGTTGGGCTGACCAAGACTATTCTAACTTTTTTTTACATAATTATATAGTATATCTAGTAAAAAATAAAAAATTTGGCCCGGGCCATAACCCGGAAAGCCGACCTATAGTTCCGCCACTGCAAAAATCTGTTTTTTTTTTGATGAAATAACTTGAACAAGAATTAATTAGGCACTAAATTCAGTTTTCCAGCAATAGAACAAGGAAGAATAAATGGTTTACTTACTTGTAAAACCACATATACTGGGAGGGATTCATCTCATAAAGTTGGTGAAGAACAGTCCTCGTAGCTTTATATGTGAAGCAATTTATTGTTTGCTGCAATCAGATGAGCTTTGCTCTAGTTCAAAGTGACTACACTCAACAATTGAAACTCATTCCTCTATCAAACCAATATATCATTGTTAAAACAAGAACTTAAATTTGGTTCTTCATTATGTTAATACGCGATTAATAGCTTAGCAGAGGAGCATCATAGACTGAGTTAGTAAATTTGGTACGTGTTAATACGTAATTAATAGTTTATAATGAATTTTGTCTGAGTTTTTGGTAGACTAAGATGACTCAGCTGACAAGGGATGGATCTATTGATAGGACAGCATAGGCAGCCTATGCTCGATTTTTTTTTATATATAGTTATAGGGATAGGGGTATAAATAAAACTTAATAAACTTTTATGAGGCAGATTTATGAAAAAGTTAAACCTAGAGGAGCAAAAAAAACTTAAAATATTACTACTCTAAAAAGAACTGAACACAGGGTGTATGATGTATTTAAACTCTCGATTTCTAACTCGCTAAGCTTCAATCATTCATTTCAATCTGCAGCTCAAAGAAATTCACTACTCCTGAGAACAGATCATGAATCCGCCCCTGCCAGCTGGTACACTTGGAGAGTGAATTGAGCCTTATTCTAGACTCGGTTTGACCCTAATCTAGATTGTGAAGAATGTTTTCTTCAGAATAATTATGTTGTCACTAATTTTTTTTTCCTTCATTGTTCTTTCGCTAGAAAACACGTCATGTGAAGGAATGAATTCCTTCACAAATTTTCCTTCACTACATCCCAATTTTCTTGTAGCACGACTGCTCTAATTCAACCTAAACTTAAAGCCATATGAATATTGAACCTTATTTTGGACTCGGTTTGGGCCAAGTCGTTACAACTAAACTCTAAACTCTAATTCAACACCTTAAGTCTTATAATTGGACAAAAACCTCTGTTTCTATGTTCTTAGGTTAACCAACATATACTTGAAAAAGTGTCGAACATTATCCATCATATAAAGTGGGAAATAATGTTCCACTAACCACAGGTATTTTGGTACCCAAACTTGTTCAATTTTTTTGAACTTGTAATACTGCTACTTTTTAAGTCCCAATAATTGGACATTCCAAAGCAGAAATCATCAACTTTTATGAAAAAAACTTCACGTACAACTAATCTTTAACAGAAAATATATTACCAATCACCATGTTCATAACAATTTCCTTACCAGCTTAACGTCGTTAAAAGTTTCCTCATACTGCCCGCCCAACTCATTTACAACACCGAGTTTTCGAAACCTCGGTTTGTTTTTCGTCCTCGTACAATCAAATTGAGAACTCGAAAGCATTTTAGCCGATGATCGAAAATAATACCAAGAATCCAAGAAAGAGCTGCTAAAAAAATCCACTGATTTTGGCTTCTTAAATTGACACATTTCCATTGAATTGCTCTGGATTTGCATGCTGCATGAAATCTTTGAGTTTAAGCATAAGCATGGGCTTGAATTTTGGTCGTTGTATATTCCATTCATTGATATAGCTGCCACCATTTTAACAAGTCACAAGTCACAACTAAACTAAGCAGAGTTTCTCTTTGAAAAATGCAATTTGGAGCAATCTAGGAGATACCCACTAGAGAAAATGGAGAAATAATTAAAGGGTATTAAAGAGGATGATAAATTGTAAGTAGAAAATCAAAGGATATTGAGATGGGGTGGAAGTAGATATAATAGGAATAAAAAATATTGAATCTGTAGATGAATCTTCTGTTGAGTGTTGTTTGAGGGAAGGATCTAAAAGGAGTTGTGATATATAGAATATTATCTTAGTTGTCTATTTTTTTTAAGGTCCAAGTTTTTTTGGAGAAATTTTTTATAAACCCCACCTATCACAACATGCCAACAATTGGAAAGCATGTTCTCCAAGCTTTAGTTTTTTTGGGTTTGCAAAACTTGAAAAGATTCTTAATTGTACCTTGGAAACAAAGTGGATTCCAAGAGTTAAAATGTAAGAGACTAGTTTTACAATAAGAAATTAAAACCATGTTTTATTTAAAAAATAATTTTACGCTTAGGACAGGATACTAAGCTAGTGTATGTAAATTATCAACTCATTTGAAAACTTAATATTTTGGAAAGAGACCCCAACGATATATATAATATATATTAATTTAGGGGAATGATCCATAACATATATTTGCTATAGATACTTATAAGGCATACACAATCTATATTTTTGAAAATAAGAAAGAGCGATCAACATTAAAAACTGAACATTGTCGTTCGTTACTGTTAGTAGCGGACGGTAAAAAATACTTAGCGTCCGCGCGTCCGCTATTAACAGTAACAGACGCTTATCAGAATGAGTTTGGTTTTAACAATAAATATTTAGGGTATATTAACTAGAATTTAGGTTTTATAAACCAAAGTTTAGGGTTTATAATTATGTATCCGCAACTTGAACTTTCTAAACTTTAATAAACCCTGATCAACAAATCCAAATTTAATAAACCTTAAACCCTGATTAATAAACCCTAAACTCTGATTTATAAACCCTCGTTAAAAAACCCTAAACCAAGGTTTGGAATTTATAACTAGGGTTTAGGGTTTACAATTATGTATCTGCAACTGTACTTTCCACTACAAGAAAAAGACTTAATTCCGACGGAATATTATGTCGGATATAAGCCTATTCTGTCGGAATAAACTTATTTCTGACGGAATATTCCGTCGGTCATTCCGTCGTAATAAAGGTCATCGGGCTTTATTCCGTCAGAACTAAATGTGATCGACAAAATTAGTGTCAACAGATAGTTCATCGGAATTAAATTATTTTCTGTTGGGAATTGCATATTCAAATTTGATGTTGAAAGAAATAAATGTGCATGGATTATCCAAAGCTGTAAAGTCCTTATTAGATCATATATACAAGGACTTCGATTAAAGATCAAAATTGTTAAATTGATCTAAGCTGAACGATTATCATTCTGTAAAAGAATTTGTAGTAGAAAGATCAAGCTTGTTAGGTTGGTCTCTTGAGTTGTAATAGATAGGCTTAAACAGATTCTAGTCTGTCGAGCCAGCCAAGAGATTGCAGAAGCCAAGGCAGAATTGTAGTGTATCAAGGAAGCCTCTCTCAGAATCGCAGTCTGTCAAGGAAGTCACTTTCGAAATCGTAGAGACAGTCTGCCGAGTGCCTGCAGAGCTAAGTCAAGAATCGCAGTCTTCTCTCGAAATCGTGAAGTCTGCAAGTCGTCGCAAATAAAGATCGTAGTCAGTCAAGTACCTTCAAAGCTAAAGCAGAATCATAGAGTACTCTACAATTCTCATCAGTTAAGCAATCGAGACTGAATCGCTTACAAGCACTCACCAACACACAACGATCGTAGTGAGAAGACAATAATCGCAGTGTTCTTCAGTTAGCATCAGAAGTGTTAAGATTTGCCTATCTGATGAAAGAGACTGTCTAACAGTAAAGACTGATATATGAACATTGACATTTCGGGAATCCCAATGCTCTCACATATATCCTTAGTTTGAATCAAGAAACGAAAGGGAAAAGAAAAAGTGACTTCCAACTGGTCTACTGAAAACAACTTTTCAGGTGTTAGGCGAGAAAGCAGTCTGCAGTGTCAGGCAAGTCAGAAAGGAGTGCACCATATTTCCAGAAAGTCAACATCAAGTGCTCAGAACTTCTGAAACATTAAATGCTTAAACGAAAGCTTTTCAACGGGAAAAATTCAAAGGCTCCTACATAAGGCAAACAGATTGAAGATTTCAGATTAAGTAAGAACGCACAAATCAAAAGAACATTTGTCAAAGCCAAATTCTACGATCCTAACGAAATATCTTTCTTCGCTACTCAGTTCTTCAAAACTTATGCTTAAGGCAACTGAGTAGCACCACAACGAACAAACTCTCATCACAGTGCAACCAAGTCTGCTGGGCTTGAAGAGTTCTCAGTGAACTAGTAATCTAAGTCTGTTGGGCTTGAAGAGTTCTTAGTGAACTAGAAGTTCCAAGGCTGTTGGTCTTGAAGGAATCTTAATGATTCAAAGCTGTACCTACATCCTTAGTGGATTTCCCACTCGTGAAGTAGAATAGTGGAATAAGGAGTCTTGAGTACTCTGAACCACTTAAAACAACTGTGTTATTTACATTCTTTTATTTACTAACTGCCATATCTGTTATAACTATTATTTGACCTATAACCTTGGTTTTATCTTAAGGGGAACAATTAAATCATATATTCCGATGTGGTTAATTAATTATTTAATTAATAAATCTGTTAAGTTATTTTTGAAAGACAAAATTCTTAAAATATCTATTCAACCGCCCCTTCTAGATAACTATTGTGCCTCTGGGAACTAAAGCCTACAAAGCTTGAGTAGATCAATAGCACATATTATAAGCGAATCTAAGCTTGGTGGAGGCAGCAAGCCGCCAATGTGCAACAAGGATAAATTTTCCAACTGGAAAGTTCGAATGCAAGCTTATATGGATTCAATAGATGATGATCTATTTGAAACTGTAATGAGTGGGCCCTACATTCCTACAAAGCTTGCACCAACTCCTGAAGATCCAAACCGAACACAAATCAAGATAAAGTCAGAATGGACTGACAATGAGAGGAAAGTTTTCCAACTGGATAAGAAGGCTAAGAACATTATATTCCAGTCCTTAGAAGATGATCTGTTTGAGAACGTGGTCAACTGCAAAACAGCAAAGGAAGTCTGGGAATCATTACTCATCATGCATGAAGGAACTGAAGAAGTAAGAGAGAACAAGCAATCTCTACTCACTCAGCAGAATAAAATTTTCACTCACATATCAGGAGAGAACATTACTTCCACCTATGAAAGATTCAATATATTGCTCAACTCTCTCCGAGCCTTTGGAAAGATCTATCCAAACAAAGATCTTATCATCAAGTTCATGAGGGCTTTACTAAGCAAGTGGGATGCAAAAACAACAACCATTAAAGAATCAAAGAACCTTCATGAGATGACCGTACAACAACTATATGACAACCTTCTCACCTATGAACTGAAGCTGACTCAACGAGCAGAAACCCTATCAGAAGGAAGGAAGAAGGACAAAGGAATTGCTCTTGAGGCAACATAAGCCACCTCTAAAGCTCGAGTTAAGGATGAATCTGTCTCCAAAGAAAACGACGATGAAGATATTGCTATACTTGTCAAAAGACTCAAAAGGTTCATGCGTAAAGGCAGAAGCAACAAACCTAAAAGATTCAACAACAACAGCAATCAGGAGCAGAACAAAGACCTATGCTACAACTGCAAGAAGCCAGGCCACTTCATTGCAGATTGCAACAAACCTCTTAGAGAAGAACTAAAGAGAAATTAAACTCAAAGAAAGAATTCAAAGGCTACAAGAACTTTCAGAAGAAAGACAAAAGACTTGTAGCTGGAGGATCATAGAGTGACTTAGACAATGATACAAACTCTGAATCAGGAGAAGATGAAGAACCTCAAATAGCCAACCTATGTTTGATGGCCAAAGAAGTCAAAACAAGAAAAGCACTGACCATCATGAAATCATCATTGATGAAATATTTGATTTCAACTCTCCTGATGCGAATATTGATGATTTAAGAACTGCATTATATGATATAACTTCTGATCTGCATCAATACATGAAATGGTTTAGAGTTCTGTCAAAAGATTATTCTCTTCTTCAACAAGAGAAAGAGAAAGTTCAAGTAGAACTGGAGACAGCTCTACTCAGCACTTCCTCTCTCTCTGATCTTGAAGCTGAAAATAAAAGCTTAAAACAGACCAATGAACTCAATGCACAAAGAGATTTGAATCTAGCTTCTAAAATTGAGGAGCTAGGAAAGACAATCCTAATGTGGAATATGTCTTCTTCATCTATGGACTCCCTAATCTCTAGTCAGAGAATTTCCTCTGACAAATCAGGTCTAGGTTTTGGGGATTCCACCTCAGAACCATGTGTGGAAAAATCATTGGAAACTAACATTAGCAGTGCTTCAAATTTCAATAGAATCATTAAATTTGTGAAATCCACACAGAGTGTAGAGCCAATGTATCCTTGCTCTTCTGATTAAAGTAATGTCCCTAGACATAACGGATCTCATGCTGGCCTAGGGATTCAGAAAAATCAAGAGTAAATCAACTACTACTTTCCAACCTCGAAGGATCGTGGAGTCAAATAAACCGGCTCCACGAACCAACAAGGAAAGAATCGTAGAGTTGAGGTTCATTCTACAAAATCTCTGAATCACAAAGCAGTATGGAAAAAGAAGAATCAGCATAAGGAAAGAGCTACCAAGTATCCACATACGTCCATGTCGAGAAAGAATCCACACACACAAGCATGCATCATACTAGATGTTTTGTATATGATAAATATGGTCACAAAGCTGCATTATGCTATTATAACCCTGTGAACTATAGACCTAAAGTCAATCAGATTTGGGTCCCCAAGGGAACTAATAGAGTAGGACCCAAGCAAGTCTAGGTACCAAAATGAAAGCTAAATCTTACTGCAGGAACAGAGCTCCACTGTAACAACCTGGTACCTTGATAGTGGATGCTCAAGGCACATGACTGGAAATAAAGCTCTCCTATTTAACTTCAAAGAGAATGAGGGTCCTACAATCATCTTTGGAGATAATAGATCTGGAAAAGCTAGAGGATATGGCTCAGCTATAAATGGTGTTGTGTCCTTCAGCAAAGTAGCTTATGTGGAAGGACTGAAGCACAATCTCTTAAGTATCACCCAACTGTGTGACAAAGGTCATCAAGTCACCTTCCTCAACAATAAATGTCAAGTTAGAGATCTAAATACTTCTTCTCTAAAGCTAACTGGAACCAGAGAAGGAAATGTCTATGTTGTCAATCTTGCTGAACTAAGTTTCAATGAGACAATATGTTTTCTTGCTAAAGCCTCTGAGGAAATGAGTTGGATGTGGCATAGAAGATTATCTCATCTAAACTTCAAAAGCATATCGAAACTAGCCTCCAAAGATCTGGTAGCAGTCTTACCTAAACTTAACTTCATCAAAGAAAGAGCATGCAACTCTTGTCAACTAGGAAAGTAGACAAGGAGCTCATTCAAAGGCAAATCAGTCAACTCTAATGATAAGCCCCTACAGCTACTTCACATGGATCTTTTTGGGCCTATTCCAACTGTAAGCCTTGGAGGGAAGAGATACTCACTAGTGGTAGTGGATGACTACACTAGATTCACATGGGTATTCTTTCTAAGTTCAAAAGATGAAACGAGCTCCCAACTTATCAAGCTGTTCTAGCTGGTGATGAATGAGAAAGGAGAAAAGATTAAGGCCATTAGAAGTGATCATGGAAGAGAATTCGACTTCTCTAAGATGGATAAGTTATGTGAAGATAATGGCATCAATCACAACTTCTCAGTTCCAAGAACTCCTCATCAAAATGGAGTAGCTGAAAGAAAGAACAGAACTCTGATTGAGGCAGGGAGAACTCTACTAGCAGCAGCTCATCTACCTGAATACTTCTAGGATAGAAGCTATCAACACTGCTTGTTACACTTAGAACAGGTCTCTTGTTCACTATACACTTAAGAAGACTCCCTACGAGCTATGGAAAGGAAGAAAGCCAAACGTCAGTTATTTCCATGTTTTCGGCTGTGCTTGCTACATTCTCAACAATAGAAAACAATATCTGACTAAATTTAAACCAAAGTCAGATGAAGGAATCTTTCTTGGATACGCCACAGATAGCAAAGCCTACAGAGTGTTCAACAAGAAGACCCTAAGTGTTGAAGTCTTTATTCACATCACCTTTGATGAAACAGACTCAGACAAGTTTGTACCACTTAACACTGCGATCGTCGAACCAGACACTACGATTGAAGTGGTCGATCCAAACACCACGATCGCAGGCCCAAAAAATGAAATCGTGGAGCAAGAAGATGAGAACGTGGAAGGCACTACACCAGACAATGAACCTCTGCAACAAGAAGCAGAAGTCAATCTTGAAGTATTCAGATAAGAAGGCACTAGAACAAATGTTCCAACAGGAAGCAAATGGGCAAGAGATCACACCCAAGACTTGATTATCGGAGATCCAAATGCAAGAATCAAGACAAGATCAGCTACCCAAAATGAATATTTTTATCTGAGCTTTCTGTCCCAAATGGAACCTAAGAAGATAGAAGAAACCTTGGAAGATTCGAGCTGGATAGAAGCTATACAAGAGGAGCTAAATCAATTCAAAAGAAGCAAAGTCTGGAGATTAGTTCCTAGACCAAAGAATCACCCAATCATCGGCACCAAATGGGTTTTCAGAAACAAGATGGATGAAGATGGGGTAATCACAAGGAACAAAGCAAGACTGGTGGCTAAAGGTTACTCTTAAGAAGAAGGCATCGACTATAACGAGACTTTTGCACTTGTTGCCAAACTAGAAGTAATCAGAATATTTCTTACTTTTCCTGCACACATAAAGTTTAAAGTCTTCCAAATGGATGTCAAAAGTGCATTTCTAAATGGAGAACTTCAAGAAGAAGTCTATATGGAATAACCTCCAGGTTTTATTAATCCAACTTTCTCTAATTATGTCTATAGATTAAATAAAGCCTTATATGGACTTAAACAAGCACCTAGAGCATGGTATAAAACTCTAACAAACTTTCCTATTGAAAAGGGATTCCCTAAAGGTAGAGTAAACACCACACTATTCCTTAGAAAGCACAAAGATAAAGTTCTGTTGGTACAAATATATGTAGATGACATTATCTTTGGTTCTACTGATGAAAATTTATGTAAGAGATTTGCCAAGCTTATGCAGATTAAATTCAAAATGAGCATAATGGGTGAGCTGAATTTCTTCCTTGGATTTCAAGTAAAGTAGACTAATAAAGGTATCTTCATTAACCAAGCCAAGTACAACAAATACTTACTTAAAAAGTATGGCATGGAATCAGCTTCCCCCATAAAAACTCCAATTGCTCCAGCAACTAAGCTTGATAAAGATAAGAAAGGCTCCAGCAACTATATTGATATTACTCAATATAGAGGTATGATAGGCTCTCTCCTATACTTAACATCCAGTAGACCAGACATTATGTTTGCTAAATGTATATGTACTAGATTTCAAGCTAACCCTAAGGAATCACATTTAACAGCTGTAAAAAGGATTTTCAGGTATCTCAAAGGCACACCTCACTTGGGACTTTGCTACCACAAGGAGTCCTCCTTTGAATTGACAGGATATTTAGATGCTGATTTTGCAGGTTGTAAAATTGATAGAAAAAGTATAAGTGGCACATGTCAACTGCTAGGAAATAGACTTGTGTCCTGGCTTAGCAAGAAGCAAAACTCTGTATCAACCTCAACAGCAGAAGATGAATACATTGCAGCTAGCAGTTGTTGTGCTCAAATCCTATGGATGAAAAATCAGCTAGCAGACTATGGGTTTGACTTCAAATCTATACATGTTCATTGTGATAACACAAGTGCTATAACAATAACTCATAATCCTATCATGCATTCTAGGACAAAGCATATAAAAATAAGATACCATTTCATTAGGAATCATTTTCAAAATGGAAATATTTCTTTACAGTATATCACAACTAAAAATTAACTCGTTGATGTCTTCAAAAAACCTTTAGACGAATCCAGATTTAATAAGCTGATAAGTGAGTTAGGAATACTAAATTTATAACCATAATTCTATGCTCTAGTAGGTACTAACTATGCAGATAAAAGGCTATGTCAAATCGTAGAGATGGCAGAGTGAGACAACGATTGTGGAGTAGTCTCAACAATCGTAGTCCTCAAAAAGGAAATACTAGCTCAGGGGGAGCTAAGGGCAACTTAGTCTTTTTCATACTTTCAAAAATCGTGGCTCCTTTCAGAATAAGACATGTGCCCCACTCTGCAAAAAGTAAATAGAGAAGTTATAAATACTTTTGAAAAATCATTTTGACAGTTTCACCTCTGAATTTTAAATGCTTTTTTTTCTCTCTCTCAAAAACCCTAGACTGAGAAATCAAGCACACTCGGTTAATCTTGATCGTTTCAGGAAAATCACAGAAAGCAATGGCATCTTCAACTGTAGTCTCTGGATATCAACTATGCTTCAACGAGTTCAAAAATGCCGACCCATAATTTCACAAGATCTTATCTCTGCTGCAGAAAGCAGAACTTCAGGAAGCCCTCAGCACTAGTACGAAGATCTATCCAAAGTTGGTGAAGGAGTTCTATAACAATGGAATCTATAAAAACAACATTCTTACAACTAAGGTTAAGAACGTACCGATTCGGCTCGAAGTTGCAGATATAAACCTGGCTTTAGGGTTTAAATCGAAGGGCCTTACATCTCTGGACTTCATCTACTTTAATGAAGGATTGAAGAAGATGCATCACAAGAAGAATCAAAAATGTGAAGGTCTACAAGATGAAAGAGTTTCCCCAGAAGTATGAATTTCTGGCTGACATTATTGGGAAGTGCATCTGTTGCAAAAGCTCTGGTCACGATTCTATCAACGAAGTTTAATTGAAGCTCATGACAACAATCTATTTCAAATCTCAACTAAACTATGGGGCTCTTCTTATGGTATGGATTGGGAAATGGATTCTCAGCTCTAAGAAGGCAAAAAGCACAAATAAGATGTTCTACGGAATATTCATCAGCATTATTCTCCAATATGCTCTGGGAGATAAAATTGGAGCAAAGGAAGGAGAAGTTATCAACCCAAACAGGAGGATGACCCAGCAACTCTTCGAGAACTGGAAGATGAATCCTCCAAAAAATGTGAAGATGATGTAATCTGAGTCCAGTGAAAGAACTAGAGATGTAAAGAAATCTTTTCTACAGGGAAACTTGTCTGTGGTGAAGGAAGTCGAAGAAGAAGTGAATCAGGAACCCTCTACTATGGTCAGAAAGAGCAAGGGGAAGAAGAAACTAAAGGAAATTGTTCAAATTGTAGAAGAACCTCAAGGATCAACAACTGATATACCCCAAGGGTCTGATACTGAAGTTCTTGGTCACTTCTCTCCAAGGGAACTCTCCCTAGAAGTGACCTTATCTTTAGAACAAGTCTTAAAGAAGAAGAAAAAGAAGAAGCAACATGAGGAAAAAGTTGAAGAAAGAACTACTCTCTCTCAAGTGCTTCATAAGAAAGGGAAACGCAGTCAACGATTAAAGAAGTCTTCTCTCACTGCGATCGTGGAGTCCTCAAGCTCACCGATCGTAGAGTTCAGACTTATCATCAATCCTGAAGAAAATGCTACAACAGCTTTATAGCTTGAACAAATAATCATTGCTGAAGCTGAAGAGACAGTTGAGCCTGAGCATAGAAGAGTGAGGATGATGCTAGTCAAAAAGGCTGATCTTGAGCTTAAGGAAACAATGCTGAAGATTAATGAAGAAGAAGAATAATACTAAACCAATCAAGATTTGCTGCTGAACAAAGAACCAAGTCTCTAAACTCTGGTTCTCACAATGAATCCTTGGATCAAACCAGGATCATTGAAGAAGTAATAACTACCCTCAACAGTGCAGTAAGTCCTACTATATATGATCAAGATAATGTCTATAAAGCACCCAAACGAATAATGAGGAAAGTCATGCTCATATTGAGGGGGAGATTTTCGAAATCCCTGAGCCAGTAAGTGCTCCAGCTGAGGGGGAGCAATCAGAAGCTGCTTATGAAGCCCACTCTGCCCCTCAAGAAATTAAAGAACTTGGAGATACAGAAATGGAAGGTAATGAAGGAGGAGAAAGGAAAGAAGATGTAGAAGAAGGTGAAAGGGAAGATGCAAAAATGGTGGATATGGTGGAGATTCTTAATGAAGGTGATGAAGAAGGTGAAAGGGAAGAAGAGGAAAAAGAAGTTGAAATTATTGCAGAGTTTAAAAGTGAAGAAAGGAGCGTCAACTACAATCAACTGGTCTCCTACCCATGATGCTCTTTTACAGAGGTCTAATACTCAACACTTGGGATCACATATTCTGGACATTCAAAGTATATCCAGTAATATTTATGCTTGCCCAGGGATTCCCAAGTAATCTCAAGTTTGCTCGAAAGCTGATCACAAACCATTCTTCTTCAAAAATTGTGCAAGAGGTACACTTCATTCCTACTTTCTTCAAGTTAAATCACTCATCTTCATCAAATGTCTACTAGTTTGATGAACTGCCTAAGTGGATTGAATTCATTCTTAACCCACTAAATCAATTTCCAATTATAGAGTCCCAAAATTCTGTAAATGATTGACCAAATGACCAAACTTCTGTCAGAGTACCATTTTCCTTCAACCCTGTGATTGACTCCATGGTCGTCAAACAACATGACACTACGACCATTAGTCTACCTACCCAAATCGCAGATTCATACAACCAAAACCATGAAACTGCCTCCTTTCCTATACACCAAACCGCAGCGCCACTAACTCAATTCTGACATTCCCTCGTCTTCCAATAATGAATACTTTGATCTAGCTCTTGCTATATCAAACATGCCAAATGAGAACACAAAGACCTCTCCTCCTGATATTCAAAAAATCATCGATCATCTCTCTTTCCTTCCCACCAAAGATGAGATTTCTGAAGTATCAAAAAGGGTGGTTCAAGAGATAGAAGAAAACCTTGAAGCTCACTCTATCATTATTCATCAACGATTCAACAACATAATTGAATCTGCCAACACTCTTCCTGGTAACTTGGGGTCTAAGCTCTCTAATAGATCATCAAGGAGATGGTCGAAAGCCTAAAAGAAAGGGATCAACTTCACTTCCAGTCTTTGAACAAACATAAAGAAGCAGTCCTCTTTCATCAGAAGACTTAGAACTAGATCATTGCTGACCAAATCCATAGCATGCGCTCCTCCTGTATGAGTTTAAAGAGTACTCCTTAACACATATAAGGCATACAGACGATGCCTTGACCATCATGCATCAACTGAAAGTAGAAACTAATGTTATGGTACAAGAGAATCAAAATGATATTGCTCAGTCGCGCTCTCAAATGAACGAACTGGTGCAAGGAATGAATCATGTGTACCAAGATATTCGAACCCTGGATGCTGACATAAAGGGGGAGAATACTGGGGAGAAAGGTAAAGAGAAAAGCAAAGGGAAACAGGCAGCACAGTCTTCAAGGAGCAATCCTCGTAATCAGCCTTCGTCACGACAACCTCACAATCAGCCTAAAAGAACAGAGCAGTGCCAACCAATATTAATGGCTACTCCTCTTAGGAGCCAAGGTCCAACCTCTTTTAGTTCACAAGGAGTATCTCACACTGGCTTAAACATGCCCATTGGAGATCATGCCTTCATGAATAGACATGATCAGAATAAAAATCTCAGTCTAAGTGAGCTAGAAGAGATTGCAAGGCGAGATGAAGAGATTTCTCTAATTGCGCGCCAATAAGGAGAAATCCATATCGAAAAGCCCCCTCTTTCCTGGAAACGATCTGGTTGTCAATATTGTGAATCTATAATATTAATTGTGAATAATTATTGAAGGATTAAAAAGCGTTGATTAATTATGTGATGAGTAACATAACCATTAGAAGAAGTTGCCGATACTCGAAGAAAATAATGGTGATATGTGGAATTTTGTAAGTTTGGGACCCATAGGTCATCATCTAAGAGTCACTTTTGCCAATAGTACTTGCCTTTACCAGAAGCCAAACCACTTGTCTTTTCACATTACAGGAGTCAAACCACTTATATTTTCACATTACATGCGTCAAACCACTTACCTTTTCACATTACAGGCGTCAAACCACTTATCTTTTCACATTACAGGCATCAAGCCACTTACCTCTTCACATTACAAGGACCAAGCTAGAATTCTTCTATAAATGGAAGCTCATTCCTTCCTTATTTCTCACCAATTCACTAAAGCTATAGAGAGAGAAACTATAGAGAGAATAAGAGAGAAAGAAGAAGAGTATTCTGTTACTACACTATTGTAGTATCCAATCTCCTACTAAGGTAAATGATGTTATCTTCTTTCAATACTCGTAATGGTTGTCATTCTATTCCTTATTAAGCTGTGGGAATAACCTGTCTACAGCAGATTACCGCATGCCTGGTGAATAACCCTTCGTATTCATTCATTATTAATATGTGAGAATAACCTGTCTACGCGGATTACCGCATTGCCTGGTGAATAACCCGTCGTATTCATTCTTATTAAATTTGTGAAAATGATCTGTCTACCCGGATTACTGCATGATGGGTGAAAATTCATTTGCAGTTTCGTATATTATTTCATTTCATAGTCCTAAATCTAAACTTACTATGGTAAGTATTGCTTCTATAATTCTTGAAATGATTAGAAATTGATTAAGGTTTTCGCTTCATCTAATATCATTTCACTGGAATATTGGTCTGAACTTTCTTATTAAATTTTAATCTTTTCATGTCGGGGTACTATTCATATGGTACTATTCATGAGTACCATTCACAACGAAATTTAATTTTCTTTTCTTTGTCCAAGTTATCTTTTATGAATCTTATTCTTGAAATTGGATCCATGTTTTGATCTTCATGTTGACAATTTGGATATTCTTGAACTCTGAATAAATTGAAATATAAATCTATAATATTTATCATTGATCTCACTGGATTCATTCTTTATATCATTGTCTTAATCCTTAGACTTAAATTATAGTGAAAGTTATCTTTGGCCCGTAGTGCAAAGATGAACTGTTGATTGATGAATATCTTTG
This sequence comes from Panax stipuleanatus, assembly GCA_020205555.1. Classification (NCBI taxonomy): domain Eukaryota; kingdom Viridiplantae; phylum Streptophyta; class Magnoliopsida; order Apiales; family Araliaceae; genus Panax; species Panax stipuleanatus. Next base: position 127,586,046 of record CM035120.1, on the reverse strand, counting down.
GCTCGTAGTGCAAAGATGGACAAGTGTTTGGCATGATCATGACCACTGGTGATACAAACGATTATCTTTGGCCCGTAGTGCATAGATAACTCATTGATTGGAAAATATTTATTGATTGGTGTTACAGGGATAAAATATTGATGATGGACTTTTAAATCATAGAAGATAGTAGACATCATGCTCTGCTTGACTCTTCTAATGGATTGCTATTTCCGCTGCAGTTGTTGATCTAAAACTTGTTGTCTATTGTATTCTATCATATTTTTCTCTGTTGAGGACTAAGGATAATTTGTTCTACATTATCTTCGTCATAATATTCTTTAATGGGGTAATTGAGCTCACCATTTTCCTTTTGGTTCTATTGTTCTTCTCAGGAAGCGAGAGTGTAGCTAGGACTAGTCGGGGAGTGGAGTAATTGTCCAAGATGGTTACTATAGTAGTCCTCACTATTCTATGATATAGTGTGATAATAATTATAATGAGAACTTAATTTGAGTGTGGATATTTTCATGTCATATACGACACAATATTTGTATTGAAACTCATAGTTTATGTGTGGTCGTATTTTGCACGACAGAGTTATAGTTGGAATAAGAAGTTTGTATTCGAATTCTGTACCATGTATTTGACGACTCAAAATGGGTTGTGTGGACTTGTTTTGGGGGTGTCACAGTTGGTATCAGAGCTTAGAGATATGATCTCTGGTGGAGATCTGGGATTAGAACTAGGAGGGGAGACACGAGTAAAATTTTTGCTAGTGTGTCCTACCTAAGGTTATTTGTTATTTAATTGGTCGGTCAAAATATAGGGATAATATGAGATATGTCAATTTCTCTAATTAACCCTTGTTTTATGGCAGTATTTGAGAATGGCATCTGAAAATTGGGAGATAAGCAATGGAGCATATGAGACCATTGAGACACAACCAATCAATAACCAGGATAATGTGCATCAGGAAGACAATAAACCTTATGTAAACAACACCACCGACTAAACGATGAACGATGAGGTGTTTAGGAATTTTCTACAATTCATGCAAAACCAGACGAGAGAGACTCCTGTTCAAAATACAGGTGAAAACAATGGTAACTTACGGCTAGTCACTGCTACGCAATTCAAGGAGTTAGGACCGCCAGGAGTTTTTGTGAAAGCCAGAGCCACTCAAGGCAGAAGCTTGGATTAAGCAGATCACCAAAATATTTGATGTTCTGGGATGCACATAGGAGCAAAAGGTTCCCTTCGTCACCTTTATATTGCGTGGAGAGGCAGATTACTGATGGGAATATGTGAAACGTACTCAACTTTCCACACTAAGATGTCTTGGGAGAAGTTCAAGGAATTGTTTAACGAAAAGTACTTTCTAGAAAGTATTCGTCATATGAAGGAGGTAGAATTCATCAAACTGGAATAGAAAAATATGACTGTATCACAATACGAGGACAAATTTGCGGAATTATCCCGGTTTGCATCCCATTTGGTGGATAATAAGGAACGAATGACACGAATATTTTTGAGAGGTTTAAAACCTGAAATTCGTCAATACCTCATTTCTCATAAACTTTGTTTGTATTCAGATGTTGTTAATAGGGCTCAATTATTGGAATGAGATAATAAGACGGTTCAACCAAAGGACAACAACCGACAACACGATAATAGTTGTACCGGTGGCAACAATCATCGGAACAATGATAACTAGCGTGGATGAATTATCATGCCAAAAATGGTAACCACTTCGGTGGTAATCCTGGCCAAGATAATAGAAGAAGTGAGTCAAGTAAAAATTTTAAAAAGAGGATATTTAATAATGACAACGGAAAGACATCGACAGCGGCACCATCACCAACACCCGTTTCTAGTGGAGGAAAACTGTAAGACCCCAACTTTTTATGAATAAAGATTTAATTTTCTCTAATTATTATTCTAAATAGTAAGGTGATAATTTAATAAATGCTATATTTATGGGTGATATGTGAAAATTTTATAAAGTAAGCAAGTTATCATAAAATAATCGTTGTGTCGGGGAATATTCGTTTGGTCGAAAAATATTCTTTTTGTCAGAGAATATTAGTACGACGGCTGCAATCATTGGTGGACCCCATAACGGAATAATTGTCGGATATAGAAAGTGGCAGAAATGACCTTTTTAAAAAAATAACGACAAAACTTGTACCGTTAAACTATTGAAATACCCGGTGACAAAAGTACAGTAATAAGCGTTATTGCACAGTAGCACACGGTATTGCACAGTATCTCTGATTATTGATTCTTATGTAAGAAGTCACTCAGTATTCAATGATGCCACAGTAGTTGATGCATAGTATCTAATATTATTGATTCAATAATTGTTACAGTACCATCTGCACAATATTTTATATTAGTAAATCAATAATTGTCACGATATAGTAACTCATATTATTGAAATGATATTATTGATTAGCATTATTGGCAATGTCTAGAAAGTTCTATCGAGAAAAGAGGTCAGGTTATCTAATTGCGCGCCAATAAAGAGAAATTCTTATTGGAAAGCTCCTTTTTTTTCTAGGAACGATCTAGGTTGTCAATATTGTGAATCTATAATATTAATTGTGAATAATTATTGAAGGATTAAAAAGCGTTGATTAATTATGTGATGAGTAAAATAACCATTGGAAGAAGTTGCCGACACTCGAAGGAAATAATGGTGATATGTGGCATTTTGTAAGTTTGGGACCCATAGGTCATCATCTAAGAGTCACTTTCGCCAATAGTACTTGCCTTTATCAGACGTCAAATCACTTACCTTTTCACATTACAGGCGTCAAATCACATACCTTTTCATATTACAGGCGTCAAACCACTTACCTTTTCACATTACAGGCGTCAAACCACTTATCTTTTCACATTACAGGCGTCAAGCCACTTGCCTATTCACATTGCAAGGGCCAAGCTAGAATTCTTCTATAAATAGAAGCTCATTCCTTCATTCTTTCTCACCAATTCACTAAAGCTATAGAGAGAGAAACTATAGAGAGAAGTAGGAGAGAAAGAAGACGAGTATTCTGCTACTACACTATTGAGTATCCAATCTCCTACTAAGTTAAAGGATGTTATCTTCTTTCAATACTCGTAAGGGTCGTTATTCTATTCCTTATTAAACTGTGGGAATAACCTGTCTACACGGATTATCGCATGCCTGGTTAATAGCCCTTCGTATTCATTCTTTATTAATCTGTGGGAATAACCTATCTACGCTAATTATCGCATGCCTGGTGAATAACCCTTCGTATTCATTCTTTATTAATATTTGGGAATAACCTGTCTACGAGGATTACCGCATGCCTAGTGAATAACCCTTCGTATTCATTCTTTATTAAAGTTGTGGAAATGATCTGTCTACGTGGATTATCACATGACGGGTGAAAATCTATTTGTAGTTTCGTATATTATTTCATTTCATATTCCTAAATCTAAACTTACTATGGTAAGTATTGATTCTATAATTCTTGAAATGATTAGAAATTATTCTGAACTTTCTTCTTAAAATTTAATCTTTTCATGTCGGGGTACTATTCATACGGCACTATTCATGAGTACTGTCGACGTTGGTTTAAAAAATCCGCGGGTCGGGTCACAACCCGAATCTTTTAATCTCTTTTCCTAAGTTCTCTCTACCCTCACTCCTTTTATTTAGGAAAAAGGTTTTAAAGGATTTTTTAGGAGAAAGGCCAACATGTATCATGTAGACGATTTGAACGTTTTACAGAGTCGCCAGTTGGTAGATTTGAAATGGTTGTACCAACTTAACCGAGTTTTTTTTAAAGAGGCCCAATTGCTGGACATTGTTGAAACTTGATCTTTAAAAACAAAGTTTTGAGCTCGGGGCTTGGTTAAGTGTGGGGAAGGTGTTAGGCACCTCACGACTCCCGTGTAAACAAGGTACCACATCTTTTCAATATTTTCCTTTAAAACTGAAATGCGTGAGTGACTGCTGTTTGAAAATTGGGCCTATTGATGTGATTGATTGAAAGTAGTGCTTTGCTTCGTTGAACCTATATACGAAGGGTTTGATTTGATTTGAAAATCAGTCTTTGATTTGACTTGCATAAGCATTTAATTTGATTTCCTTGAAACGCTTTTCTTTTGATTGATTTGATAATGATATTTTGAAAGCTGATTTATCAAACCCTTACGTTGCCATAGGAATTGAAGACTGTTGATACTTCTAATTTTATCTTTATAGCCTTAAGGCTGCATGTGAATGGTGATTTGACGGGCTGCTGAAGCATTCTCGACCACATAATATACAAGTGTCGGTCTCCTAATGGGTATAAACACCATCGGAGGGACGCTGACATCGACAATCGACATTTTTTCAATATCTGGAGACCTTAAATCCGGATAACCATTTTAAGGTCTGTTTACATGTACATTTTTGCAGAAAAACTGGCAGGGTGCATTTGTAAATCTAAGTTTGTCCATTGTGGGAATCAGATTCCGATCGTTTTGATCGTGAATCCCACGATTTCTAGGCTCACATATGTGTAGCCAAAACCTGAACAGTTCAAATTTGTACAGAAATAGATAAATATCCCAAAATTGCCAGAACCGAGGATTCATTCAGTAAATCCCGGTCTGCACGGCCGAAGCATCTCGTTCCCACTAGATAGAGATCTAAGGGACGCGAGGTTGCTTTTGAAGCTGAAACTAGAAAGAAAGTTAGATTTAAGGAAATCTCAGCCATTCTAGCTTCCTGGTTCAGTCTGAAGGTTTTGAACCGTTTGACAACTAGAATTGGCGAGATTTAAATAAATCTAGTCCGCCTGTAGATATATCAGTGCCAATTCATATAAGATGAATATTTACAGCAACAATTGAATAGAAAGCGAGTAAAGCAATATATATATATACAAATATATATAAAAGTTGTAAAGGGCGATGGGTTTTCACGCCGGTGCCCGGACTGGAATTGAATTATACATATATATATATATATATATATATATATATATATATATTGACAGAAACGTAGTCAACCAAGATTGGAAAGAGGACCAGTGATGGTGAAGGCTGCTTATATATGCATAAATATATATAAAAACAGTAAAAAGGCCACAGAATGATCCAGGCCGAACTGGAATGTAAATATAAATGTACAGAAAAGTAGTCAACCAGTGACTGGGGAGATCACCCAGTATGGCGAAGTGTGCAAAAAATAGTATAAAGGCCACGAAATAATCCAGGCCAGACTGGAATGTAAATTGCAGAAAATTAGTCAACCAGTAACTAGGGAGATCACCCAGTATGGCGAAGTGTGCAAAAATAGTATAAAGGGCGATGGATTTTAACGCCGGTGCCCGGACTGAATTAAATATATATATATATATATATATATATATATATATATTGACATAAGTGTAGTCAACCAAGACTGATACGAGGACTAGTGATAGGTGAAAATCGCTCATATATGAGTAAATATATATAAAAACGGTAAACTACCTCAGATTTGACATTCGGGCTTGACAGAATTGAAATGTTAGTATATATACAGTTAAATATATATAAAAAGGGCCAAACCCAGACTGGGAAGATAACCCAGTCCGGCGAAGTTGCCCGAACGTGTGTGCTAGTGCATTGAAGCTGCTGGAGCTGATGGATTGTCAATCCGAGTTGTAGAAATGCTAGAAAATCAGTTTATGTACAGAAATATACCAAATTTTGATGAAAACGGCCACAGAACTAGGTTCCGGGCATTTTTAGAAAACGAAACTTAATGTGCAAGTGTATAAAAGTACGAAGAAGTAATATTCACTTTCGGATCGTGAAAATACTTACAATGGACTGCTACACGGTCTTTTTGCCAAATCATAGGCTCTATACGTCCAAATCTACTGATTATTTCCTGATATGTGGTAGTATATGGGTATATCTACGTGTTAGAGTGAAAATATTTGGGTTTGGAAGAGGTGTAAAAGTCAAAAAATTGAACTGCCAGAGCTTCGCTGCATTTCTGGATTCTTTAAAATGAGAGGGGGTGCACCTCTATTTATAGGCCAGGGAGCCTCCACTCTACCTGTTGCTACCGTAGGTAGAGGTGCGGCTCCTCTGGTGGGGCCCGCGATGCTGGGTCCTGTCATCTCGAAGTACGTGCACTCCAGACAACGCGCAGTTGAAGTTAAAACTTTTTAACTTTTGATCGGAGCGTCCGTTTGAGGCGTGCGATACCTTTTCGGAAAGCCCTCGCCGAGAGTGTCGCAATGACATGGGATAAAACATTTTATGGGTCCGAGAAGATGGGTTCATAACCAGGTCTTTGATTCCCCGTAGTTTGTCCGTTGAGCTGTCTTACGTCATTTGCACTCGGGATCGTCGTTATGGTTCACTCTGACTTCGATGGCATCAATTCAGCTTGAGTTTGACCGAATCAACTGAGAGTTAATAAAAAAACCATTTTGCCCCTCCCGGGGTGGTCCTTGGTGGATCTGGATTCCCAGGGTTATCTCTGGGGCTGAATTGCACTTCCTGGATTGACGTCGGGGCTGGCTTGTACTTCCCGAGCTAAGACCGGGGATGACTTGACACATCTTAGGTTGATGTCAAGGTTGAACTGTACCTTCCAGGTTGGATGTCGGGGCTAACTTGAAGCCCCAATATTGAGATCGGGGTTGATCGATATCTCCTGTGTTGATGTCAGGGTTGACTTGTACATCTCGGATTACCGCTGAGGCTGATTTGATGGCCCGATATTGAAATCGGGGTTTGATTTGATGGCCCAATCGGAGATCAGGGTTGATTTGATAGCCCGATTAGAGATCGGAGCTGGATTGAAGGTCCAATTGGATATCGAGATGGATAGACGGTCCGATTAGAGATCGGAGCTGGATTGACCATCCGATTGGAGATTGGAGCTGGATAGACAGTCCGATTGGAGATTGGAGCTGGATAGATAGTCCCATTAGAGATCGGAGCTGGATAGACGGTCCGATTAGAGATCGGAGCTGGATAAACAGTCCAATTGGAGATCGAAGCTGGATAGACTGTCCGATTAGAGATCGGAGCTGGATTGACTGTTCGATTGGAGATCAGAGTTGGATTGACGGTTTGATTGGAGATCGGTGCTGGATTGATGGTCCGATTAGAGATCAGAGCTGCATAGACTGTCCGATTGGAGATCGGAGCTGAATAGAGGGTCCGATTGGAGATCGGAGTTGGATAGACTGTCCGATTGGAGATCGGAGCTGGATAAATGGTTTGATTGGAGATCGGAGCTGGATAGATGGTCCGATTAGAGATCGGAGATGGATTGACGGTCTGATTAGAGATCGGAGCTGGATAGATAGTCCGATTGGACATTGGAGCTGAATAGACGGTCTGATTAGAGATCGAAGCTGGATAAACGGTCCGATTGGAGATCGAAGCTGGATTAACGGTCCGATTAGAGATCAGAGATGGATAGACAGTCTGATCGGAGATCAGAGCTAGATAGACTGTCTGATTGGAGATCGGAGCTGGATTAATGGTCCGATTAGAGATCGAAGCTGGATTGACGGTCCGATTGGAGATCAGAGCTGGATAAACTGTTCGATTGGATATGACACCTGGATAGATGGTTTGATTGGAGATCGGAGCTAGATAGACGGTTCGATTGGATATCGGAGCTAGATAGACGGTCCGATTGGAGATCGGAGCTAGATAAACGGTCTGATTGGAGATCAGAGCTAGATAGACGGTCCGATTGGAGATCGGAGCTGGATAGACCGTCCGATTGGAGATCGAAGCTGGATAGACGGTCCGATTAGAGATCGAAGCTGGATTGATGGTCCTATTAGAGATCGAAGCTGGATTAACGGTTCGATTAGAGATCGGTGCTGGATTGTCGGTCCGATTGGAGATTCGAGCTGGATAGACGGTTCAATTGGAGATCAGAGCAGAATAGACGGTCCGATTAGGAGATTAGAGTTGGATAGACGGTCCGATTAGAGATCGGAGCTGGATAGAAGGTCCGATTAGAGATCGGAGCTGGATTAACGGTCCAATTGGAGATCGGAGCTGGATAGACGATCCGATTGGAGATCGGAGTTGAATAGACGGTCCGATTGGAGATCGAAGCTGGATTGACGGTCCGATTGGAGATCGAAGCTGGATAGACGGTCCGATTGGATATCGAATTCGACTGGAGTACCGATATTGGGGATCGAATTTGGGTTTACAGATATTAGGGATCAGATTTGGGTTTACCGATATTGGGGATCAAATTTAGATTGGAAGCCTGGTATAGGTACCGGGGTTGGCTTGATCGACGATTTTGTCCTTCCACAGTGTTCGTATTGGGGTAAGGAAAATTTGAGTGTCTACAGATGCCCTCCTTTATCATGTCCATGCAATGTAGTGGAATGGACAGGATAAAGATTAGTAGACACTGGAAATAAGATAAATTCCAGAATCGCTACGGAGGCTGGGTGTCTTTGAGTGGAACGAGACTGCTCTTGGCTGCTTACGTCATCTATCTGCTGGGGATAACGTTGTCATGGACAGCTCTTGATGTTATTGATAGGTTACCGCGAACTATATTCACAGTAGCCTGTTTAACTCTAATGAGGATGCTATTATAGTTGATGTTACCATGGTTTAAAACTCATGGTTTCCCGCATCTGTCAGCATTATCAGGGGGCAAATTTCCTCTCTTGGCTGATGCCGTTTGTGTGTTTCAGAAGGCTCCTCTGACGGGGTTGTCCCTCAGGTATCGAGTCACCTTGTTGGGATCTTTTGATGTTTTATCCGGATGATAGGTTTCATTTGGCAGCTTGCAGTATAGAGCTGAATATCCAATCTTTTACCTCATTCTCTTTTGAGGATGTGTATAACAGATTCCATCATTGGCGATGGATTACTATAATTTCCTTCATCACCGGATCACTCCCGAAGCTTTGATAGGGCTGAGCAACCGGTTAAACTATATCGGTCAGTACCCGACACTTCACTGGGGTTATGCCAATGGCTGAACTATCATTGGTCAGTACCCAACGCTTCACTGGGGTTGTGCCAACGGCTGAACCTGTCATCGGCCAGTGCCCGACGCTTCGTTGGGGTTGTGCTAACGGTGAACTGTCATCGGTCAATACCCGACGCTTTGCTAGGGTTGTACCAACGGCTGAACTGTCATCGGTCAGTACTCGATGCTTTGTTGGGGTAGTGCCAACGGCTGAACTATTATTAGTCTGTACCTGACGCTTCGCTGGGGTTGTGCCAACGGTTGAAATGTCATCGGTCTGTACCCGACGCTTCGCTGGGGTTGTGCCAACGGCTGAACTATCATCGGTCAGTACCCGACACTTCGTTGGGGTTGTGCCAACGGCTGAACTTGTCATCGGTCAGTGCCCGACGGTTTGCTGGGGTTGTGCCAACAGCTAAAATGTCATCGGTCAGTACCCGACGCTTCGCTGGGGTTGTGTTAACGGCTGAAATGTCATCGGTCAGTACCCGACGCTTCGCTGGGGTTGTGCCAGCGGCTGAACTGTCATTGGTCAGTACCCGACGCTTCGCTGGGGTTGTGCCAATGGTTAAAATGTCATCGGTCTGTAACTGACGCTTCGCTGGGGTTGTGCCAACGGCTAAAATTGACTTTGGTTTGTACCCGAACATCCGGAAGTGGCATTTTTTGGCAGTTTTATGCAGTTTTTGAGCAGTTTTTCTGCAGTTTGCTTTGTTGATCCCTGAACATGGCTCCGAGATGAATACCAAGGGTCTCTGTGGGGTTTCCCTTTCTGTCAGATTCCCGCTGCTTAAACGCATATTTTCAGGACAAACCGCTCAATCGCGTAGCTATTTTTCTTCAAATTTGACTTGGCAGCACATATAAACTCCGTTTTGACCCAAACTGAACTGAGCCCAGGGGAGTGGGACCCACCCTGGGCTGCCACAGGTGGAGGTGCAGCAGCCGCAGGTGGGCCTGCTTCCACCTGGGCTATTTAATGGGCTGCGGGATTTTCATTTTTCAAGTTTCAGTTTTGAGTTCCAAACGAATTTCGATCTCTTTTTCAGATCTACGGAGTTTGGACAGCTATTTTCTAAATTCGTCAGTTCCTACATGATCAGTGCAGCGTAGGTAATGTTTTACATCATTTTTTTAGAAGTTTTGACCTTTAAAAGCATGCGAACCACTCAGGGGCCTTTCAGACCCAATATATGAAAAATGTATGCCTATATGACCTGCTAAAAATTTTCTGACTACATATGTATGAATATCTTACTGTAATGCACGTTTGGATGTAAGAAAATTTAGGTTCTGAGACAGTGATATTTTGCACTTTTTGACCAGTTTAGTCATCCTTTTTGAGGCTTAGTGAGTCTGGATTTTCAACTAAAAATATCCATGATAATTTGGCTATCATGTGAGGTTGACTTTTGATTTTTCTTCATAAATATGAACTATTTCTGCTTTTGGGTAGGCTGTGCTACTGAATGGCCACCTAGACATGTCTGTGTGTATGTGGATAGTCCATTTTACAAAGGAGACTCTGGTGAAATTTTTCCAAAATCTTAGGTATTGAAAAACATGCATTTTTGACTCTACTGGGGATTTTTGACTGACCCATGCAGGTTTTTAGCTTCTAGATTTTGAAAACATGCAGTTTTAACTTTACTGGGTATTTTTGACTGACCCATACATGTCTTAGGACCTAGAGATATATGCTGGACTGATTCAAAATGATAAGCCACAGGTTTTAGGCTTACCTCACCTTTTTTGAGGTGATTTGAAGTATTGGTGTATGCGATGGATCGCGAGAGACCCGGCAGTTCCAGCAGGGTATCCTCAAGGTATCAGACAGAGGAGGGCCTCTGATGTTCCCTAGCCTCGTCCAGCTCGGACGTCTCATAAATTGGTGGAGACGGTGATTCGTCCAGCATAGGGCGAACATCCACTTGATATTGATGATGAAGAGGCTCTTTTTGTTGCTCCATTCCTGCTCAGGCTCCACGTGCGGAGGTCCCTAGCATTGTTGTGCAGACGCAGGAGTTGCTGGGCGATTTGAGTCGCCATCCATCGAGATACCTTCATGCCAACGAGGTGACTTGAAGTTTTTCTATTCTCTGGATTCTTGTCTTCCTTTTTGCCATTCTCGAGGCACATGTTTTTGACATAGGTTGATTTTTATGCAGGTTCCTGGCTTTACGCAGCCTCGAGGGAACTGGTTCAGTGTGCACTCCCTGTACTATACTTTGCATGAGGATTACAGGGAGATCATAGATAGCTGGAGCTTTCAGGCCTTTTTCTCAATCCTTCCCCGCTGTTGCCCCTGGGGGTATATGAGGGCTTTGTCTGAGCGCTGGTTCCACCAGACTCAGTCCCTTCATCTGCTAGATTGCGAGGTGATGATAACTCCTATGGATTGAAGATTTATCACCGGCATTGAGTTTGAGGATGAGCCAGTGCCTGTCGTGACTGACATTACGCCCATTGTCATTCGGTCCCTGCTGGGAGTCCCTACGACGGCATTCAAGGGTCGGACGATCTGATCTGGTCCCTTGAGTATAGATGCCCAGGATGGGACTTTACAAAAGCCCCCGCCTGATGATCAGAGGGCTAGAGATCGCATTCTTAGGCGATTATTTTTGTCGATCATCAGGGGTTGTTTTGTGGCGGACAACTCATCTACTGTGTCCTTCGCCTTGATTAGCGCCACTCGACATGTAGAGTTCCTTAGTGACTTGGCTAGGACTTTACACATTTCTGCTGGTGAGTACATCTTTCTATACCTTTTTAATTTTAGCATCCATTTTTGTCAGCCTTGGTCACTGAGGACTTTTGCTATTTGCATGATCAGCTTTGGGCATTTGAGAGGCTTCTTTGCCTACAGCCCGCTTCTGCCCTAGGTCTGGAGACCTGTCCTTGGGGACAGAGATGGCATCACTCCACTTTGACGGAGGTCCCTGTTGCTAAGGGATTCATTCACGCCCGTTTGCAGTTGGAGCTTTTGACGGCGGGTTCAATCACCTAGACACCGTATACCTCCGAGTTTTTGACCTTTGAATTTGAAGGAGGCATCCCTGTAGGTCGGGAGTTTGTTTTATCGACCCGCAGAGTCCCTTTGTTGACGGTGGGAGGCTTGGAGCTCTATCTTGGAGAGCGTGCCATTAGGAACGTTACAGGGGATATTCGTATTCCCATTGCTCCTTTTGCTTAGCATCATTGGCCATTGACCGTGCCATTGATAGATATCCCTATGGAGGGCATAGATGGCTTTGCCTTATCAGAGGGCCCGTACAGCCCGGAGGCATTTAGCAGTTGGTGGAGTCCTCGCACTATTGGAGCTCAGACTCATGCCACCCAGTTCATGGCAGACATGGTGTCAGGGTTTGTGATGATGATGGATTGGATAGCTTGCCTTAGGGAGCCCACTCATGTAGACCAAATAGCAGATCTGACCAGGGAGTCGGAAAGAGCTCGTCTCTTTATCATGCACCTTGGCCGAGATCCGTCAGAGGCATCTTCTTTTGACCCCTCCAGATCTGGAGCGGGCCCCTCTTCAGGTCCATTTAGTAGCAGCTTTGCAGGGGCAGATCCTCCCTTATACCGCCCAGACATGCCTGATAGCAGCGGTTTTGTATCCACTGAGGAGATGGAGCAGGTTGATCACTTTGATAATGTTGTCTTCGACTTCCTCTGATAGTTATTGGAGCTATATTTTGGTCAGCCACTATTTTGGCTATTTAGCATTTGTGCCATCATTTTGATAGACCACTGTATTAGTTGGGTGGTGGTGCCCCCATTTCCCTGTATTTTCCTTTCTGCTTTGTATTATTAGACAGGGATGATGTCCTGCAGTAGATAGTTTATTGTAGATATTCATGATCTTCTCTATCTATCGCATCATATTTATATTTGTCATCATGCATATATTATGTCATGTGTATGCATTCAGATAGCTGCGACTTGATTTGACCTCTGGATGGTCTTGTGGTATGGTGCTACAGATGACGTCATCTGCGGTCAGCTATATTGAGCATTCACCACCATCTGAGGTGGCCACATCATTGAGGTCGTGGTATAAGAGCCTGCCCTACCCAGTCAGAGGGACAGTGGACCACATGCTGGGGCATTCGTTGGCCCTCGTATATTTTTAAGTGCCATCTGGATTTGTTGATGGTATTCTACCCTTCTGGATACCTGAGAGACAGGTGTTCCGCTTCGAGCGGCATGAGTTGACGCCGACTCTTGAGGAGTACGAGTGATTTACTGGGTAGGCTCTGGATTTGCCGTGTGCTCGTACGGCTATTAGTGATATGAGGAGACCGTTTACCCGTATGTCCGGTCTCCGTCAGAGTGTGATTAGGGATGAGATTGTATCTAGACACGTGATCTCGATTGATTTCCTAATCAATCGATTTGGTGAGCTCGACAGCTATGATCGCCATGTTAGAGATTTTATTATTTAAGTAGAGGTATGGCATCTGGCCAGAGTAGACATTCTGCTGATGTGTATTGTGGCATACGTCTATATACCGCTTCAATTGGATCATTTGGACGTGGGATTGGTAGTTGTGGTTCGGGCCCTTAGACAGGGTAGCACCATTGTCCCGATGATATTGGCTGAGACATTTTGAATCCGCCACACATTGTAGTACCCATCTAGAGGGGTTTTTTAGGGGCAGCTCAGGTCTTGCTGTATATATGGCTGATGTCCCATATACGACCGATTGGATTCTTCAGGCCTCAGGGTTTTTGCTTTACTCATGATACATCCATAATTTACTCCTTTCAGCCTGCGGAGTACATTAATGCAGAGTCATGGTTGGCATTTCTATCGGATATTGAGCATCCATTCTCGATCTTGCCATGCTCAGGGCTAGCGTCCCCATATAGCTTTATCACCCATGTTTCTGGCCTAGATTATTTGCCCCTAGCGGGTTTGAGGGGAGTGACTACCTATCATCCCCTGGCAGTCATGTGTCAGTTCGATCAGCTGCAGAGTCTGCACCATTTTGAGGGGTATGCTGATCAGAGGACGTCAGCTTTTTCTATGTCATCCACCGACATGGTTAGAGTATATGAATGTTGGACTCATCGAGAGAGGGCTGATTTCTCTGGTAGCCATCCGGGTCGTTCTCCGGAGTATTCTGCATGGTTGGAGGCAGAGAACGCAGTTGCAGCAGCAGAGCCTCATTTATCTCTGATTATAGACTCTGACGAGGAGGAGCCTATAGGGGATCCGGATTCTCTTACCGAGGATGAGTTGTTCATGGGTTTAACAACGGCTCTAGTGAGTGATCCATCGGTTATTCCTGCAGAGACGGATTTGGCTTTAGCGGACTCACTATTCAGGATGACCTTTAAGCGAGATTCAGCTAGAGCGCATATGTTAGCTGCCTTGTCTGGCAGAGATTTAGCTTTTGCTGAGAGAGATAGAGGCCACTTTGGATGCTGGATTGATTGAGCAGGAGGAGCTCCGATCTGCCAGAGACGCAGTGGTTATGGAGCGAGATGAGATCCGCTCGGCTAGAGATGCAGCATATGTTGAGATCAAGGAGACTTTGATTGCTTGAGACGCAGCTTTTATGGAGAGAGATGAGGCTATAGCTTCCCGTGATTTCCACATTGCTGATAGTACTGCTCTTCGATCTTACACTCATGGTTTGGTCATCGAGATGAGTGCATACATTGATGACCACAGTGCCACCTTACAGATGACTGTGGAGGTATTGAGCCATATGGAGGCTGAGTGGATGGCACTTACAGCTGCTCCCCCATCTTCGGAGAGAGATGTCATGCTGGCATTGATGACCCTTTTATCCTTGGGTAAATAGACTAGCTTTATTTTTCCTGCACAGACTAAATCAGCCATTTTTTGTCATGTACAGGGCACCATGTATATATTAAATAGTGTTATATATCAGAGAAATATGGTTTTGATTCACTTCCCTGATTGGATATGTATTGTCATTGCTGAGTGATTACCACTTCTTTTATGACTACCAGTTGTTGATGTATCTTAAGCTTCTCCTTGATGGAGTGACAGTTGAGATGTCAGAGAGTATCTTAGATGGGCCTGTTGACCAGGATAGCTTGATAGGATTTAGCTTTTATTTGTCTTTGGTGTCTTGGAACTGGTCTTTTATTTATTTATTTTTTCTTGAAGGTCAGACCGCACCGTAAATGGCTGCCTACGTACTCCCGGGTTGAGGGAGATCAGGTTATTCGTAGTTCAGGCTGTTTGCTGGGATGGTTTAAAAAGTATTTATCTTAGGTTTTGAGTTTGGTTTGATGAGTTTTTGAGTTTTTTATTTGGTTTGACCGCACCAGAAATGGCTGCCTACGTACTCCCGGGTGTAGGGAGATCAGGTCATTCGTAGTTCCAGCTTTCTAGTGAAGAACTGAATCTGATTTAATTCGTAGGACCCAGATGCGGGTATGAATGTGTCTCAAACATAGTACCTTTTTAAGGTGTCTGAATTGATGAGTTGGGGAAATTCATTCCCATCCATTTCTTGTAGTCTGATATCTCCCCCTGTTAACACGTCCTTGATAATGAAAGGGCCTTCCCAATTTGGGGCAAACTTTCCTTTGGCTTCATCTTGATTGGCCAGGACTTTCTTTAGCACCAAGTCATTTTCTTTAAATTGTCAGATTCGGACCTTTTTGTTGTAGGATCTGGCGATCCTTTGCTGGTATAACTATCCGTGGAAAATGGTTGTAGCTCTCTTTTCATCTATCAGGGACAGTTGATGATACCGGTCTTGCGACCACTGATCCTCGTCTATCTGAGCATCTATCAATACTCGCAAGGATTCCATCTCTACCTCTATGTGAAAGACTTGCCTCTATGCCATAGACCAACAAATAAGGGGTAGCCCCAGTAAAGGTGTGCATTGACGTCCTGTATGCTAACAGGGTAAGAGGCAGCAGGTCAGGCCATTCCTTGTGATTGGCGGACATTTTCTGCATAATTTTTTTGATGTTTTTATTGGCCGCTTTGACATCGCCGTTCATCTTGGGCCGATAGATGACGAAATTGAGATGCTTGATGTGGAACTTATTGCACAATTCTTTCATCATTTGATTGTTCAGGTTCTTGGCGTTATCTGATACGATCACCTCCGGTTGTCCATATCGACAGACGACATTGTTTCTGATGAAACTAATGATGACCTCTTTTGTGACTTTAGGAAAAGAGGCTGCCTCAACCCATTTGGTGAAGTAATCGATCATGGTGAAAATAAATCGATTACCATTACTGGCTTTTGGTTCCACTGGACCTATCACATCCATTCCCCACATGGAGAAAGGCCATGGTGAACTCATGTTGTGCAGCTCATTCGGAGGAGAGTGGATGGCATTTCCATGTATTTGGCATTGAAAAGATCTCTTAACGTGATCGTCGCAGTCAGCCTTAAGAGAGATCCAATAATGTTCAGTTCTGATTATCTTCTTGGCCAGTAGATGACCGCTTATGTGTGGACCACAGACTCCACCGTGTATTTCATCCATAAGTCTTTGGGCTTGCTCTTTGTCGAGGCATCTCAATAGGCCTATTCCAGCATCCCTTTTGTAAAGTGCATCTCCGCTCAAATAGAACTTCATGGCCATTTTGTGAATTCGCTTTTGCTCTGATTGACTTGCCCCAGTAGGTGTGGACCCATCCCGAAGATATTCCTTGATGTCTTGATACCAAGGCTGCTTGACATGAGGTATTTCATCTGATACTTCTCCAATGTAATTCCCATATGTCGGGGCTTTCTGAATTGTGAACTTGATGTTGGGCAATCCACTCTTATCGAATATGCGGATTAATGAAGCCAACATTGCCAATGCATCAGCGAAGTCATTTCGACTCCGAGGAATATGAACGAAGGTTATGTCTTCGAATTCCTGGGATATTTTGTGATAGGGCAACAAATACAGTTCTTTGGTGAGATACGCGTCGGTGGTTTGTCTGATGACCAGATCAGAATCTCCGAAGACAAATAGGTGCTTCATAGACATGGATTGGGCTAATTTCAACCCCATTATACTGCTTTTATACTCGATCGTGTTGTTAGTGTTGCCAAATTGAAGTTTGATAGCCACAGGATACTACTTTCCTGCACCAGAGATGAGGACTGCCCCAGCTCCGGCACCTTCCATGTTTATCGCTCCGTCGAAATACATTTTCCATGGTTGGACTGTATTCTCTGACTGGAGTTGTTGAATTGTCATGATCCCATCATCTGGGAAATATGTCTCCAGGGGCTCGAACCCTCCTGAAGGTGTTTCAACTAATTGATTTGTAATGCTTTGACCCTTGATTGACTTCTGAGTCACGTAGACAATGTCGAACTGCTGTAGGATCAACTGCCATTTGGACAGTCGACAGTTCAACATTGGTTTGTTGAATACGTACTTGAGTGGATCCATTCGGGATATGAGATAGGTCGTATATCCATACACATAGTGTTGCAACCTCATGGCGGCCCATGCTAACGCACAACATGTCTTTTCGATCAGGGTATACTTTTGTTCACCACTGCTGAATCTTTTGCTGATGTAGTAGATAGATCTTTCTTTACTACTATCATCCTTCTGTCCTAACATGCAACCATTGCGTTGTTATTGACGAACATGTACATAAATAAGGGAACTCCGTCCCTTGGGGGTACCAAAATAGGTGCTTCAGTCAGCTGCTTCTTGATGGCAAGGAAGGCTTGTTGACACTCCTCATTCTATTTGGTGGAGGAATTCTTCCTTAACAGCTTGAAGATAGGTTCACAGGTTGCTGTGAGCTATAAAATGAATCAGCTTATAAAGTTGATCCTTCCTAGGAATCCCCGTATCTCCTTCTCTATATGAGGTACGGGTATTTCAGTAATGGCTTTGATCTTGGCAGGGTCGAGTTCGATGCCCCGATTGCTCACCAAAAATCCTAGCAACTTGCCTGCTTTGACGCCAAAAGCACATTTGGCAGAATTGAGCTTGAGGTTATACTTACGTAACCTGTTGAACAGCTTCCTGAGATGGTCGATGTGATCATCCTCCCTACGAGATTTGATGATGATGTCGTCGACATAAACTTCAATCTCTTTGTGCATCATTTCATGAAAGAGGGCCATCATGGCTCGCTGATATGTGGCTCCGGCATTGATAAGGCCGAAGGATAGTCGTCTATAGCAAAAGGTTCCCAAGGGAGTGATAAAAGCTATTTTCTCTCGGTCCTCTTCAGCAACTATGATTTGATGATAACCAGCAAAGCAATCCACGAAGGAATGCATGCCATACTGCGCAGTATTGTCGATCAGGATGTGGATGAATGGTACCAAAAAATTGTCCATAAGGCAGGCTTTGTTCAAATCCTGGTAATCCACGCAGACTCGTACCTTCCCTCCGGGCTTAGGCACGGAAACTATATTTGACAGCCTATTCTGGGTATATTGATATCATGATGACTCCGGCTTTGAATTGTTTAACAATTTCTTCTTTGACTTTCAGACTCCATTCAGGTTTCAATCTCCTTGAGCTTTTGCTTGACTAGTTTGAATCCATCTTTGATGAGCATTCGATGGATGATAATATCAATGGATAAGCCAATCATGTCATTATGTGACCATGCAAATACATCCTGGTACTGTTTTAGGATTTTGATCAGGTCGGCTTTTTGATTGGTTGTGAGGTCTGAACCTATTTGGATTTCTTTGATGTTTTCAGAGGTTCCTATGTTGATGGTGGTGGTTTGTTTGAGGTTTGGTTTGGGTTTGTCTTCGACCCATTCTTTGATCTCCTCGGGCACCTCATAGTCATCTTCCTCCTCTTGATCAATATCCATTAAGTCAAAGTTCAGTTCTACATCAAAGTCGTAGTCATTTTAACAGGTTGGCATCTCATCGGCAGAGACACACACATCCAATGCTTGGGTCCTGAAAATAAAAATGCTTTCATTAATATATACAACTGCTTAAACATACAGAGCATTTGTAAAGCATGACAAAAGTTACTGCATCAGCTATGCAAGCAAAAGTAAGCAGTAAATGAAAGCATGATTAAGGGCAGATTGACTCTCTGCCCCTTTACCCTTTTCGACCAAGGCAAGGGACACTGCTCCAGTTATCCAATGTCAGATCCTCATGAACCAGGAGGATCAGGGATTTTGATTATCTGTCTCATCTTGGATGATGACTGAGACATCCTTTATAATAAAGCCAGGGATCTTCTTTGAACTATTCCCTTTTCCCTTCTTGATGCGAGGAATTTGAACTTGATCCTCGTCGTCGCTGTCTGGGAGTTCGTCATTCATGCCCTCGTAGTTGATAATGACCCTCATATTAGCGAATGGGTCTTGTCCTTCGTACAGGATCTTTTCTTTTTCCCTTTTTGCTGTCTGCCTCAGGCTTAAGGGCTTTTCTTTCCTGGACAGGTATGATTGTAGGGAATAGCATGGCTGATACCACAGCCAGGATTTTCCTCGTAGGTTTCACCCATCCGACATTTATGAGTTTTGGCAGCAGAATTGTGGAGGCATGAGCCTTGGGATGTTTATGTGGGTTCCAGCAGCTTAACCCGGATGAATATCCCAATCCTGCTCTCCCAGTCTGACTTAGGATTTGGACTGGCATCTTGATACCTTGCTTATCCTTTCCCAACCCTTCTCCAGGTTGGAAGCTCAAAGATACCATTTCTTGTCCCACTATCATTACTTTGGTGGAGACTTTAGGTTTTAGGGCTGGTGCCCCAATAGGTAGATACTGAGTATCGCTCACCTCTAGAGCTTGAAAACTGGCAGGTTCAATCCCCGCATCCAAGCTAATCACTGGCATATCCCCATGTATGTAGGTAGGGTAATCTGGTTCGGCATTCACTATGATGAGGCTGCCATTGATAATATACTTGAGTTATTGGTGAAGGGTGGATGACACTGCCCCTGCCATGTGGTTCCAGGGTCTGCCCAGTAATAAGTTATATCCGGTGGCGATGTTGAGCACCTGGAAAGATACATAGAAAGTGTGTGGGCCAATCTCTAGAGGTAGCTCTATTTCCCCTATAGCTTATCGACGAGATCCATCGGAGGCACGGATGACTATATGACTGGTTTTGATCCTGTTCGGATTGATCTTCATCCTTTCTAAAGTGTTGTCTGGACAGATGTTGAGGGATGATCCTCCATTGATGAGCACACCTTCGATCACATATTCGGAGGACATTACAGCTATATGCAGGGACTTGTGGTGGCCCGTTCCCTCTACCGGGATATCATCGTCAGTGAAAGATATCACACTACTGTTGAAGATGTGCTCTATCCCATGACAGAATTTCTCGATGTCCACTGTATGTGGCAAATGAGCTTTTTCTAGTACTTTCACTAGAATGTTGCGATGATCCTCTGAGGATAGGACCAAGTTGAGGATGGACATTTGTTTGGGTGCGTCCTCCAAACTTTGCACTATTTTGATTTTATTGTGTCCCATTTTGTTGAGGAACTCTTTGATTTTCTCTTCAACCACCTTTTCTTTTGCTTTGATGACCGGTTTGATTACCCGCTGAGGTAGGTATAAGGGATTATCCTTTGGCACAATGGTAATGTTGTTTGAAGTGGAGCCTTCATTGTCCCCGTAGTTCCATGGGACACACTTCAGACTAATGATTGGATACTGAGTTCTGAAGGGTGAGATTAAAGACTGAGGTGCAGCCACGTTCACAGGACCTGGTAGTTCTTGAACCCCTTTCCCGGGCAGTACTAAGGGTTTGAGAGTCGACTCCCCATCACAGGATATAACAACCATTGTGTTCTGGTTCCATACAGTGGGGATCCAGAGAGTATCATTGTCCGGGAGATCGAGGATTTGATTTCCCATTATCAGGTCCCCATTTTCAATCATGTCTTGAATCAAGTTACGAAGTGCCCAGCAATCTTCAGTATCATGGCCGGGTGAATTTGAATGGTACTGACATATTTGGTCATGTTTGAATTTTCTGGCTCGAGGATTCATTGGAGGTAACAGATATGCCACCATTCCTTCGTTGATTAGCATTTGAAGGATTTCTTCCATTGATTGATTTAGGTTGGTGAAGTTCCTTTGGAATAGGAATTTCCCATCTGCTCGGAGATTCTCTTCTTCGGCCACCATGTTGGCCCAAAGATCATTCTCATTAGACTGGTATTGACTTCTCGGGGAAGTGATCTCTGGTGTGGGAGGACGATCGACAATGGACTGGTTGATTTATTTCACCATATTCCTGGTGAGCTGATGCTGGTAAATGACCAGTTCTGCTAACTGCTCGATTTGCTCCTGGATAGACTTGATCTCCTTCTCTATCAGGAACAGCCTTTCAAAAACTTTCCAACTATCTGGGCTGATGTTGTTGGATTGAATTGATTCTCCCACATAATGGAGGTAATTGGATCCCTCTCCATTTGTGGCGCTGATCATGTTGACATTCTCCTCTTTATGCTGTGGCAGAGGATTGTCCTGCACATGGGGTTGCTCAGGCTTTGTGACCACAATCTCTCGGCTGTCAATCAAGTCTTGTATTTTGTGCTTGAGAGACCAACAGTCTTGGGTGTCATGGACTGGAGATCCAGAGTGATAAGCACACTTCTTGCTTGGGTCGAAATTCCGACCATTAGTGCTGGTTGGTGGAAGGAGTTGGACAATCTTCTTCTGGGCTGTCAGAAGTTTGAATACGTTCTCAAGTGAATCCCCCAGAGGGGTGAAAGTTTTTCGACGCCTAACCTCCATATTTTTCTGGAGTGGAGGGTTTGAAGGTTGTGCTGGATTTTGAAAAGGGGTATAATTCCTCTTTTGAATGGGCATACTATTTTAATCGCCCCTTGGATTTTGTCCTTGTAAGACTAAGGACATTTCCTCGTCTTTCTTTTTGTGCACCCTTCGGGGATTACTCCATAATTTTTGGACTGGATATGCTCAGCGACAGCTTCGAGGGCGGTTAGATCTTTTATCTTCCAGGATTTGAGCCCCAATTCGGCCATTTCGCCATGTTTGATCATTTCAGAGAATGGTTTTACTATTCCTGCTAGGACCCTCTCATAATAAGGTGCTTCTTGGATGTCGATGAAGGTCATGACTATTTCAGATTCAGTCATGGTTCAGGGTGACTTATGCTGCGACCTGTCTCCGTCGCTGGGCATATTCTCTGAATGATTCAGTGTTATTCTTCCTGATCTTGCTAATTTGGTATCTGTCTGGAGCCAGCTGCGATTGGAAGCTATTTTGACCAAGGAAAGCGTGGGCCAGTTCTTCCCAACTGTGGATTTTGGAGTTGTCCAGACGGGCGTACCATGCTCTTGCCTCTCCGGTTAAACTCTTCTGAAATAGCTGCATTCGAAGCTTCTCGTCCTCTACATAGGATCCGAGTTCTCCGATGAACACTTTTAAGTGTTTGTAAGGATCTCCCGTTCCATCATATTTCTTGAAGTCAGAAGTTTTAAATTTTTTCGGGATAACGAGCCCCGGGGAATATATAGAGGTCGGAGTAATTGACACTAACGAATGCCCCAATCCCTTTAATTGATCGGAGAGCTTCCTCCATTTATTGTACTTTCTTCATAATGTCACCAGCTTCCTTGTTATTTGACGAGGGGGATGATTTCAGGAGTTTTATTGGTCGTGTCCGGGTTTTGCGGTCCAGGAATCTGAGTTTCACCTTTTCAGTCTCTTGACCGCCAGCACTACCACCAGATGCTCTAGGTTCTGTGTGAGTTTGAAATTGTTTCCCTCTAAGGGCCTTGCTTTGTTCTCGTAGAAAACCGGCTAACTCAACTATCTGATTTTTCAGTCCTTCGAACTCTTCTAGGGATACCTGGGTGGATTCTGGTTGAGCACTGGAAGCCATGTCCGTGGATGGACGGGGTGCTTTAGATTTAGACCTAGTGACAGGACCAATTTTTACCTATAACAAAACGTAGGCGTGTCAATTTCCTGATGTAGGTAAGGACAGGATGCATGATGTGTTTTTTAGATTTGATCCTGCAAAACCAATGTTAGTTGTTTTGATGGCAGGATGACATGGTATTTTGACAGGGAAAGTAAATCTTTCATTATGATATTTACATGGTGCTCCTCGGTAATTGGAGGCTTAACATGGAATTAAAAGAGGAAGGCATGAAGAAGCTTCCCTTCGAATTTGGTTAATCAGAGGCTGACCTGTCCTAGGTTACCCTCACGGATTTTGTTTCGGCATGAAGGTTCCCAGATCATCGCAATCTACTAGAGGGAAAATTAATCCGATCGTTCAACTAGAGCGAATCTGGGTGGTGCATTTTCATGAGCCCCAGAGACTTAGCCTGTCCCTAGAGACATTACTTATCACCGATCGGGTTTTCCTCCTTGTTAGAGGGACACACAACATACATTTACATACATCGTGACTTACCGTAGTGCATATGATGACATGGGTGTGAAGCACTAAATATGGGTGTGAAGCACTAAAAAGCAGGAAAGCATTCATTCACATTCATTCAATGTAAAGATGCAGCATTCACTCATTCATTGACTGTGGAGACGCAGAATTTCATGCATTCAATAGTTTTAAAAGGGAAATGTTTGAAAAGATTTGAAAGCGGCCTAAGCCCTCTATTGTCCCCAGCAGAGTCGCCACCTGTCGACGTTGGTTTAAAAAATTCGTAGGTCGGGTCACATCCCGGATATTTTAATCTTTTTTCCTAAGTTCTCTCTACTTTCACTCTTTTATTTAGGAAAAAAGTTTTGAAGGGTTTTTTAGGAGAAAGGCCAACATATATAATGTCGGCGATTTGAATGTTTTACAGAGTCGCCAATTGGTAGATTTGAAATGGTTGTACTAACTCAACCGAATTTTGTTTGAAAGATGCCCAATTGCTGGACACTGTCGAAACTTGATCTTTGAAAATAAAGTTTTGAGCTCGAGGCTTGGTTAAGTTTGGGGAAGGTGTTAGGCACCCCACGACTCCCGTGTAAACACGGTACCGCATCTTTTCAATATTTCCCTTTAAAACTGGAATGCGTGAGTGAATGTTGTTTGAAAATTGGGCCTATTGATTTGATTGATTGAAAGTAGTGCTTTGCTTCGTTGAGCCTATATACGAAGGGTTTGATTTGATTTGAAAATCAGTCTTTGATTTGATTTGCAAAAGCATTTAATTTGATTTTCTTGAAACATTTTTCTTTTGATTGATTTGACAATGATATTTTGAAAGCTGGTTTATCAAACTCTTGCGCTACCATAGGAATTGAAGCCTGTTGATACTTCTAATTTTATCTTTATAGCCTTAAGGCTGCATATGAATGGTGATTTATCGGGCTGCAAAGCATCCTCGACCACAGAATACAAGTGTCGGTCTCCTCATGGGTATGAAAACCATCGGAGGGACGGCTGACACGACAATCGACATTTTTTCATTATCTATAGACCTTAAATCTGGATAACTGTTTTAAGGTCTATTTACATGTACATTTCTGCAGAAAACCTAGGTAGGGTACATTTGTAAATCGGAGTTTGTCCATCGTGGGAATCAGATTCCGATCATTTTGATCGTGAATCCCACGATTCCTAGGCTCACATATGAGTAGCCAAAACCTGCACAGTTCAAATTTGTACAGAAACAAATAAATATCCCAAAATTGCCAGAACCGAGGATTCATTCAGTAAATCCCGGTCCGCACGGCCGAAGCGTCTCGTTCCCACTAGATAGAGATCTAAGGGACGCGAGGTTGCTTTTGAAGCTGAAATTAGAAAGAAAGCTAGATTTAAGAAAATCTTAGCCATTCTAGCTTCCCGGTTCAGTCTGAAAGTTTTGAACCGTTTGACAACTAGAATTGGCGAGATTTAAATAAATCTAGTCTGCCTGCAGATATATCAGTGCCAATTCATATAAGATGAATATTTACAGCAGCAATTGAATAGAAAACGAGTAAAGCAATATATATATATATATATATATATATACAAATATATATAAAAGCTGTAAAGGGCGATGGGTTTTCACGCCGGTGCCCGGACTGAAATTGAATTTTATATATATATATATATATTGACAGAAACGTAGTCAACCAAGACTGGGAAGAGGATCAGTGCAGGTGAAGGCTGCTTATATATGCATAAATATATATAAAAGCAGTAAAAAGGCCACAAAATGAAATAGGCCGAACTGGAATGTAAATGTATAGAAAATTAGTCAACCAGTGACTAGGGAGATCACCCAGTATGGCGAAGTGTGCAAAAAATAGTATAAAGGCCACAAAATAATCCAGTCCTGACTGGAATGTAAGTTGCAAAAAATTAGTCAACCAGTGACTAGGGAGATCACCCAGTATGGCGAAGTGTGCAAAAATAGTATAAAGGGCGATGGGTTTTCACTTCGGTGCCCGAACTAATTTAATATATATATATATATATATATATATATATATATTGACAGAAATATAGTCAACCAAGACTGATACGAGGACCAGTGATGGTGAAAATCACTCATATATGCGTAAATATATATAAAAACTGGTAAACTACCTCAGATTTGACATCCGGGCTTGACAGAATTGAAATGTTAGTACATATACAGTTAAATATATACAAAAAAGGGCCAAACTAGGACTGGGAAGATAACCCAGTCTGGCGAAGTTGCCAGAACGTGTGTGCTAGTGCATTGAAGCTGCTGGAGCTGACAGATTGTCAATCCGAGTTATAGAAATGCCAGAATCAGTTTATGTACAAAAATGTACCAAATTTTGATGAAAACGGCCACGGAACTAGGTTCCGGGCATTTTTAGAAAACGAAACTTAACGTACAAGTGTATAAAAGTACGAAGAAGTAATATTCACTTTCGGATCGTTAAAATACTTACAATGGACTGCTACACGAGCTTTTTGCCAAATCATAGGCTCTATATATCCAAATCTATCGGTTATTTTCTGATATGTGATAGTATATGGATATATCTACGTGTTAGAGTAAAAATATTTTGGTTTGGAAGTGGTGTAAAAGTCAAAAAATTGAACTACTAGAGCTTCACTGCGTTTATGGATTCTTTAAAATAAGGGGGTGCACCTCTATTTATAGGCTAGGGAGCCTCTAATCTACCTGTTGCTGCCATAGGTAGAGGTGCGGCTCCCCTGGTGGGGCTCGCGGTGCTGGGTTCTGTCGTCTCAAAGTACATGCACTCCGGACAATGTGCAGTCGAAGTCAAAACTTTCTAACTTTTGATCGGAGCGTCCGTTTGAGGCGTGCGATAAACATTTTTTGGGTCCGAGAAGACGGTTTATAACCAGGTCTTCGATTCCCCGCAGTTTATCCGTTGAGCTGTCTTGC
Source organism: Panax stipuleanatus (assembly GCA_020205555.1). Taxonomy (NCBI): domain Eukaryota; kingdom Viridiplantae; phylum Streptophyta; class Magnoliopsida; order Apiales; family Araliaceae; genus Panax; species Panax stipuleanatus. The sequence continues at coordinate 127,559,800 of CM035120.1, read as the reverse complement.
ATCGTTTGCACTTGGGATCGTCATTATGGTTCACTCTGACTTCGATGGCAGTAATTTGGCTTGAGTTTGATCGAATTGACTGAGAGTTGATAAAATGACCGTTTTGTCCCTCCCGGGGTGGTCCTCTGGTGGATCTGGCTTCCCAGGGTTATCTTTGGGGCTGAATTGCACTTCCCGGATTGACGCCGGGGCTGACTTGTACTTTTCGGGCTGAGACCGGGGATGACTTGACACGTCCTAGGTTGATGTCAAGTATGAACTGTACCTCCCGGGTTGATGCCGGGGCTGACTTGAAGGCCTGATATTGAGATCGGGGTTGATCGATACCTCCCGGGTTGATGCCGAGGCTGGCTTGTACCTCTTGGATTACCGCGTAGGCTAATTTGAAGGCCCGATATTGAAATCGGGGTTTAACTTGACTACCCGATCAGAGATCAGGGTTAATTTGATAGCCCGATTGGAGATTGGAGCTGGATTGAAGGTTCGATTGGATATCAGAGCTAGATAGACGGTCCGATTGGAGATCGAAACTAGATTGGCGGTACGATTGGAGATCAGGAGCAGGATAGATGGTCCTATTGGAGATCAGAGCAGGATAGATGGTTCGATTGGAGATCGGAGCTGGATAGACGACCTGATTAGAGATCGGAGCTGGATTGACGGTCCGATCAGAGATCGGAGCTGGATAGACTGTCAGATTAGAGATCGGAGCTGGATAGAAAGTTCGATTAGAGATCGGAGTAAGGATAGACGATCCGATTGGATATCTGAGCTGGATTGACGGTCCGATTGGAGATCGGAGTTGGATTGACGGTCCGATTGGAGATTGGAGCTGGATAGACGGTCCAATTGGAGATCGGAGCTGGATTGACGGTCCGATTAGAGATCGGAGCTGGATTGACGGTCCGATTAGAGATCGAAGCTGGATAGACGGTCCGATTAGAGATCGGAGCTGGATAGACGGTCTGATTGGAGATCGGAGCTGGATAGATGGTTCGATTGGAGATCGGAGCTAGATTGACGGTGTAATACCCGAGAATTTTCTAATATTATTAAATAAATATATTATTGAAAATGAGAATTTATTTAATATAAATGATTTTGTGTTATGAGATGAATTAATTCAATTATATAAAATTGAATAATTATAATAATTGAGAAATTTATGGAGTTTGCGATAAACTCGTTGATAGCCTTGTGTGGCTTAGTGATGAGGATTATTAATGATTATATTAACGAAGGAATTATTAAGGTGAACAATTAATCTATATTAATTGTTAATTGCTATTATAGAATATTAATTGATGGTTATGGAATATTAACTGTGATTGATTAATAATACGTGATTATTATTATTGCAAGAAATATAATAGTAATAAGCAACGTGTTTATAAAGATAATAAGATTTATATTCATTTAATGTGATATTTAATCATATAAGTGTTAATCGATTATTATGAAAATTAATAATCAATGAGGAATGGATTAATTAATATTATTATTAATTAATCAATGAGATGAATAATTTATTTATTTGACATTATGAATAATAAAATAAATAAGTAAGTTATTAATATAATAAGATTATATTAATTGTTATGTGCAAGCATGCAATAATTAATAATATAAAGTATATGGAATACAACCATAGTATATAATGTAGAGAGACACTTAAGTGTGACCATGCTTGCATACATAAACTATGTTATATAATGCAATGTGAATATATTATATAGAGACCATGTATTAGGATTGATTGAAATATATAAGCTACATGTTTATGCTAGTGTGACAATATGTATGCAAGTATACATTAACATAATATGAATATATTGTAATCAACTGTTGATTGTAGAATTTAATAATGTGGTAATATTTGATTTGAATTATATCCGGTAAAACAAATGTACATGGATTTTATGGGTGTGGATTATACTTACTATATTATGTGAATAACATTATTATTGGGATTACATTGTAATTCTAATTGTAATCTAAATATATAGTATGTATATATATATATGATAACTTAAGTATATATATATGCCTAAGTGCATATAAAATGTGTATGTATTGGGTCATTTTAATTTACTGCATTGTTTCATATTGCTGAGCCTTGCTTGTTCCTAAATGATAGACTCATTTTGCTCTTCACGTGTGCACTCAATTAGCCTAAGCCTATGGCCTCTTCTCTCAAACTCAGCATTCTAGCCATCATGATCATGAAGGGAGTGGGCAGAACAGTGGAGATCACCAACCAATTACCTACTCTCTATTAACCATCAAGCAAATCTAAAATCTCGTTGGTTTAATTTGGTGTGTATAAGCAATGTCTGGACAATGGTTTTTCTATATATATGGCTCTCATCCTCTCTAATTCATTTGCTGATAAATTGCTTAAGTTAAGTTGAGAATAATACACATAGTAGTATAATAGCATTGTGAAGTAGTAGCAAGTTCAGATTCTAGCAGAGGTATAATAAAGCTTCCTTGTTCTTCATTTTTGTTTCTCTGTATATTTCAAGATTTCTTGATTTTGCCATATTAGAGTGTGATTGGATTATAGAATGCTTGATTAAGTGTTATATAGACATATAAATATATTGGTATTGCAATGTAGTTATGTAGAATCAAAATTGTGAAGTAATTTTGTGATTTGGGCTTGATATCTGCCGAGGCTGGAGCTTTCTGGTCTGGAACGGGAGCCGCGCGGCCGCGCGTCTCCCTAGTACAATTTGAGCGCGGTCGCGCGCCACTTGCAGAATTTGTTGATAATTTCTATTATATCTTCTGATGTATTGAACATGTTGTACTAGAAGAGTATGCTTATAACTCACATTAACATATGGAATAAGGTTACTAGGTTATAGAAATCCATGCTAGTTGTTTTAGTTAAGTATTTCAAAGAAAACTTAAAGTTATGAAAAGAGGAACTTTGATATATAAATACCATAATAGTATTCTGACTTTTGAGACACGTTTGTATGACCTAGAAACATATGGAATGTATATTGACTTAAGTATATATGTATCATGATATAATATGAACATGTGAACCCAACTAGTGCACCTTTCTAACAAAAATACAAGTTTTGAAGGTTGATATTGACATGTAAAGACCATATATACATTCTGACTTTTCGAGCATGTTTATAGGGCCTTGAAATGCATGAAAAGCATGTTGACTTGCTTATATATGTTTCATAATATGACATGAGCATGTGGGCTTCATTTGTGAACTTTACTAAGTGAAAGTGTAAGTTCGAAACGTAAATCTTGACATGTTAACTAGAAGTTTAAATTCTGAAGTTTATGAACGTGTTGGATAATACTATTGACTTCATGAACGTCATGCATATATACATACCATTCTAGATGTCATGATTTAGCGTAAACGAAGCATGTTTTCAACTAATAACTGTAATAGTTACATGTATGAAATGTGAATACTCATAAGCATGCCTAATGCAAAGTATATGAATACCTTATGTGTTTAAAAAGCGAGCATGATAAGCCTTGTGAATTCCATGACCTTGAATGGCTTTAAGTTATTGAAAGTGTTAACTTAGAATCTATTGCATGTATGATTGGAACAAGGAAAGGTTGTATACACATAAAAGTATCTTTTAAACATGTATACATGCTACGTGATATTATATGATGTTACTTGAACCCGATTTTGACGGTTAACTTATGAGAATGCCATAACTTGCTAAAATGAAATACATTTAGTGTTAATTATGGTCTTATGTGATATTAATAATATGAGAGCATGTTTGCTAATTGTTGCGATCTTATATGATATGAGAATGTGTTTAAACTCAAAAGGAGGAACGTTAAGGATAAACATTATATTCTATATAACTGTGTAGCTAGGTTATGACTTAGCTTATGTGTTAATCGTATATACGAGATGAGGTATAATGTTAAATTATATGACTAATGAATATCATATATATACGTAACTGTATTACGATAGGAATTCGAAAGTGTTGATTTGCTTTTCGTGGATAAACTACGCTAAAGGCAAGTTCTCTAACTTACACTCTTTTAAAGTGCAAGTTTCCTAACTTACACTCTTTTACGGTGCAAGTATCTAAACCTTATCTCTTTGGATGCAAGTATCCTAACCGACGCATTTACTTTATGCAAGTATTCTATCCTTGTATATTGCAAACTAGTTTCTTTACTTAATCGTTTGAATTGAATTAGCATACTTGAACTCTTATTTTATTAAAGCTATTATTCATGTGGAACTTGGTATTGTTCTTGAATATTGTGAAAGTGTCTATGCCATTTGATTCAGCTAGACTTATATTATTGAAAAGTGACCTAAACCAATTGACTGGTGCGGGATCTTGTATTTGACTGAGAAGAACAACCTTCTTTGAAGGGAATATATAACTGTGGGAGAACCGACGCGCGCACTTGAGTATGATTGATTGTTATGCATAACGATGGTACTTTAGGCTGATCACCTGTTGTACCTGTTTTTGTTGGATTTTCAGTTTAATATTGTTAATTCTAGTAGAAGTTCATAGTCCTTAGTGACTGCTTAGTATTCAGTTATCTTGAAATCTTGAATTGGTTTATTATTGAATCACATTGATATTATTCTGTCCTTAGCGACTGTTATTGAAAACTGTTGATATTCTTGTTATCCTTGAACTATCAAACCTTGCTATACCCTTTCAAGAATTGAGAATTTTATTACTCACCCTTATTGTATATTACTTGCTGGGCAATTTGTGCTCATTCTTACTTTCCCTAAAACATTTCAGTTAAGGCAGAGCATAGTGAACCTTCAGGCGTTGATAAGGGCAAGGGCAAGGCTACCAACTAGCTTGTGTATTTTATGTTTTTAAATATTTTAATGTTGTATTAAGATGATGTAGTAAGACTAGATTTGATTATGTTTAAGCTTAAGTTAGATTATGTAATAAGTCGTTAATTGATATTATTATGTAATCTATTAAGTACTGTAGGTTGCGAGACTTGGAAGAATAATTATAATAAATCATTGTATATTATTCTAAATTAGATATTCCACTGTGAATGTGTGATTTTAGTTATTATTGTATTACCATGAGCATGTGACGAACCTAATTCGAGAGACCAAGTGTGACGCCCCCAAATCCGGGACTGCCACTTGGTCTCTCAAATTCGGTTCGTCACGTGCTCATGGTACTACAATGATAACTAAAATCACACATTCACAGCGGAATATCTAATTTAGAATAATATACAATGATTTATTATAATTATTCCCCCAAGTCTCGCAACCTACAGTTCTTAATAGATTACATAATAATATCAATTAACGACTCATTACATAATCTAACTTAAGCTTAAACATAAACAAATCCAGTCTTACAACATCATCTTAATATAACATTAAAATATTTAAAAACATAAAAGAGACAAGCTAGTTGGTAGCCTTGCCCTTGCCCTTATCAACGCCTGAAAGTTCACCATGCTCTGTCTTAACTGAAATGTTTTAGGGAAAGCAAGAATGAGCACAAATTGCCCAGCAAGTAATATATAATAAGGGTAAGTGATATAATTCTCAATTCTCAAAAGGGTATAACAAGGTTTGATAGTTCAAGGATAACAAGAATATCAACAGTTTTCAATAACAGTCGCTAAGGACAGAATAATATCAATGTGATTCAATAATAAATCAATTAAAGATTTCAAGATAACTGAATACTGAGCAGTCACTAAGGACTATGGACTTCCACAGGATTTGACAGTAATAAACTAAAAATCTAACAAAAACAGGTACAACAGGTGATCAGCCTAAAGTACCATCGTTATGCATAACAATTAATCATACTCAAGTGCGCGCGTCGGTTCTCCGACAGTTATATTTTGTTCTTCTCAGTCAAATACAAGATCCCGCACCAATCAATTAGTTTGGGTCGCTTTTCCAATAATATAAGTCTAGCCGAATCAAATGGCATAGATCACAACAACTATAATTTAAATTTCAAGATTTAAAGTCCGAAGAATATAGTTCGACTTTTATCTTATTCATGAAGTATATGATTCATAATATTTAAATCTCAAGAGTTTACTTATACGACAATAATAGCATGAGCCAATTGAATGTTCAATAAAGAGTAGGGTTAGGAACTTGCTTACAACGCTCCTTGAATAAAGTAAAACACGAAGGTCTAAGGTACTTGCACTTATAAATGAGTGTAAGTAAGGAAACTTGCATTTTAAAATAGTGTAAGTTAGAGAACTTGCCTTTAGCGTAGTTTATCCACGAAAAGCAAATCAACACTTTCGAATTCCTATCGTAATATAGTTACGTATATATATGATATTCATTAGTCATATAATTAACTTCACATTTTATCTTCGAATATACGATCAACACATAAGCTAAGTCTTAACCTAGCTACACAGTTATATAGAATATAATGTCTATCCTTAACGTTCCTCTTTTTGAGTTTAAACACATTCTCATATCATATAAGATCGCAACAATTAGTAAACATGCTCTCATATTATTAATATCACATAAGACCATTATTAATACTAAATGTATTTTATTTTAGCAAGTTATGGCATTCTCATAAGTTAACCGTCAAAATCGGGTTCAAGTAACATCATATAATATCACGTAGCATGTATACATGTTTAAAGGATACTTTTATGTGTATACAACCTTTCCTTGTTCCAATCATACATGCAATAGATTCTAAGTTAACACTTTCAATAATTTAAAGCCATTCAAGGTCATGGAATTCACAAGGCCTATCATGCTCGCTCTTTAAACACATAAGGTATTCATATACTTTGCATTAGGCATACTTATGAGTATTCACATTTCATACATGTAACTATTACAGTTATTAGTTGAAAACATGCTTCGTTTACGCTAAATTTTAATCATGACATCTAGCATGGTATGTATACATGCATGACGTCCATGAAGTCAATAGTATTATCCAACACGTTCATAAACTTCAGAATTTAAACTTCAAGTTAACATGTCAAGGTGTACGTTTAAAACTTGTATTCTCATTAGTAAAGCTCACTAATAAGGCCTAACATGCTCATGCTATCTAGATTCATATGTTAACATGTTTGACATGTATTTCAAGGTCATATAACATGCTCGAAAAATCAGAACCTAGAATCCTAATATAACATGTTAGAGTCCATGTCCAACGCTTGAGTTTTCGTTGGAAAGGTTCACTATTGAGGTTCATATGCTCAAATTATGAAGCTTAGATACGCAAGTTAACATTCATATCATGTGTTTCTAGGTCATACAAATATGTTTCAAAAGTCAGAATGTCAATATAAAGCTAACATATCAAAGTTCCTCTTTTCATAACTTTTAGTTTTCTTTGAAATACTCAACTAAAACGACTAGCATGGATTACTATAACCTAGTAACCTTATTCCATATGTTATTGTGAGTTATATGCATATCCTAACAGTACAACATGCTCAATACATCAGAAGATATAAAAGAAATCATCAATAATTTCTGCAGTGGCGCGCGGCCGCGCCCAAATTGTACTAGGGAGACGCGCGGCCGCGCGACTCCCGTTCCAATCCAGAGAGTTCCAGCCTCGGCAGATATCAAGCCCAAATCACAAAATTACTTCACAAATTTCGATTCTACATAACTACATTGCAATACCAACATACTTATATGTCTATATAACACTTAATCAAGCATTCTATAATCCAATTAACATGCTTTGCAACCAAAATCAAGAAATGAGAATTTGACAGAAACAAAATTAAGAACTTGAGAGTATACCTCTGCAATGTAATTGGGCTTGCTGCTATCTCAAGAACACTGATATATATATATATATATATATATATATATATATATATATATATATATATAACTCTTAACTCAACACTTATGCAAACTCTCAGCAAATGAAAAGAGAGGAGAAGAGCTTGCATTTATAGGACAACTAATTTCCAGACATTGCTATTGTTCTTCATTTTAAACCAACGAGAATGTAGATTTGCATAATGGTTAATAGAGAGTAGGTAATTGGTTGTTGAAATCAATCATGATTCCCTCATCCTTGCTCATTATTTGCTATAAAGCTATGAAATGCCAGTTGCTGAGTTTGGGGAGAAGAAGAAGGAATAGCTTCTAGCCTTTATGTGTTACACGTGAATGAGAAGTGAGGAGCAATTTGGGCAATCAAAGTGGGACAAGGAAACTCAGCATTCTAGCAATAAGGAACTACCATATATTATACACTTAACACACATATATACATATCATATACTTATACTATATATACTTTAAGTCATCATGAAATGTACCAATATAATTCAATGAATAGGTAGCATTGCAATGTAGTAAATGTAATTTGTACATTTGTTTTATCGGATATAATTTAAATCAAATATTACCACATTACATTATCTCATTCATTATTAAATTCTATTGATTCAATAATTGTTTACAATATATATCTACACATGATGTATTCATAACACATAGCTTTAATATGTACAATCATATAGTATATTTTAATTATACTTGCACATAACAATTAATATAATCTTATTATATTAATAACTTTACTTATTTGTTTCATTATTCATAATGTCAAATAAATAAATTATCCACCTTAACAATTAATTAACAATAATATTAATTAATCCATTCCTCGTAATTATTAATAACACTTAATTAATAATCATAAGATTAATTATCACATGAATATAGATCTTATTATATTTATGAACACGTTTCTTATTATTATATTATTTGCAATAATAATAATCCACACATCATTAATTATCATTAATATTTTATAAAAATTAATTAATATTCTACGATAACAATTAACAACAATTAATAATTAATATAGATTAATTGTTCACTTATCATTATTAACATATCTCATCGCGGTGCCACACAAGGCTTCCCGAGTTTATTATAAACTCCACATTTTCCTCAATTATTATAATTATTCAATTTTATATAATTGAATTAATTCATCTCATAACACAAAATCATTTATATATGAATAAATATTCACTTCCATTAATATATTCATTTAATAATATTCGAAAATTCTCGGGTATTACATCCTCCCCCCCCCTTATTAAAATTCCGTCCCGGAATTGCTACAAGGTTACACGAATAGATGGGGATAATCCCTCATCATCCTATCTTCTAACTCCCACGTAGCCTCCTCGACATCGTGGTTACGCCAAAGTACTTTTACAGAAGATATAATTTTATTTTTCAAGGCTTGCTCTTTCCTATCTAGTATTTGGACAGGAATTTCTTCATACGCCAAGTTCTTCTCCACTTGAATGGGCTCGTAAGAAATCACGTGCTTGTAGTCGGCCTTGTACGGTCGCAACACGAAAATGTAGAACACGTTGTGGATGTGTTCCAACTCGGGTGGTAACACAACTTTGTATGCCACTTCACCCACTTGCTTCAGTATCTCGAACGGTCCTATGAATCTTGGACTCAATTTTCCTTTCTTGTCGAAACGAATTTTTCCCTTCCATGGAGATACCTTCAAGAATACGAAACTACCGACTTTGAAGTTTCGGTCCTGCCGATGCAAATCTGCATATTTCTTCTGGCGATCTTGAGCTGCTACTAATCTGGCTCTTATCACTGTCACCACGTCTGCGGTTTGTTGTACTAGCTCTGGTCCGAGTATTCGTCGTTCTCTGACTTCGTCCCAACATAATGGCGTTCTGCACTTTTTTCCGTAAAGAGCTTCATATGGTGGCATGCCGATACTCGCATGGTAGCTATTATTATATACGAATTCTACTAAGGGTAGGTGGTCGTCCCAATTTCCCTTGAAATCCATCACGCAAGTTTTAAGCATGTCCTCCAGCGTTTGTATTATTCGCTCACTCTGTCCGTCTGTCTGAGGATGGTAAGCCGTACTCAACCTCAACTGTGTTCCCATTCTTTCTTGCAAACTCTTCCAAAAATTGGACGTGAAGTGCGGATCTCGATCAAAGACAATTGACACCGGCACTCCATGTCGTGAGATAATTTCTTTTACGTATAGGCTCGCTAACTGATTCAAACTGTAGCGGATATTGATTGGTAGAAAATGTGCAGTCTTCGTTAGTCGATCCACGATAACCCAAATAGTATCATAACCTTTCTGTGTAACTGAAAGTCCTACGACGAAGTCCATGGTAATATGCTCTCATTTCCACTCTGGTATTTCTAACGGTTGTAGTAAACCACTCCGCCGTTGATGCTCTGCTTTAACGCGTTGGCAAGTCAAACATCTACTGACGCACTCTGCGACTTCCCGTTTCAAATTGGGCCACCAAAAATGTTGCCTTAGATCTCGGTACATCTTCGTGCCTCCCGGATGAACGGAATATGTCGTATTGCGTGCCTCGTGCAAAATCTCTTCCCTCAACTCGGTTACCGCTGGTACCCACATTCTTCCTTCGAATATTAAGATACCGTCTTTATTCATTCGGAATTTCTCTTCCTCATTTTCTGTGATCCTCTTTTGGATTTTCTCACACTCTTCATCCTTTTCCTGGGCTTCCTTTACTCTATTCAACAATGTCAGATGAGCTTCCATTATAATTAACTTCTCACCAGACTTTTCTGGTCCTTTCACTTCTATCTCCAATTTCTCCTTCTCTCTTATCAATTCTTCCTAAGTCATTAAATTAAACAACTTTTCCCTTCCTTTCCTACTCAGAGCGTTGGCAACCACGTTTGCCTTTCCCGGGTGATAAAGAATATCGCAGTCATAGTCTTTGATTAATTCTAACCACCTTCTCTGCCGCATGTTCAACTCCTTCTGTGTGAAGATATATTTCAAACTTTTGTGGTTCATGTATATCTCACATTTTTCCCCATACAAATAATGCCTCCATATCTTTAACGCAAAAACTACTGCCGCTAACTCTAAGTCATGAGTAGGGTATCGCTTTTCGTAATCTTTCAATTGTCGTGATGCATACGCAATGACTTTGTCGTGCTGCATAAGCACACAGCCAAGTCTCTTGTGCGATGCATCACTATACACCACAAATTTTCCCGCATCATCTGGTAGTGATAACACAGGCGCTTCGCTCAATCTCTTCTTCAACTCCTGAAAACTCTCTTCGCATTTGTCGGTCCATACAAATTTTACCGTCTTTCTAGTCAAATTGGTCAACAGGGTTGCTATCTTAGAAAAATCTTGGATGAATCTTCGATAGTACCCAGCTAACCCTAAAAAACTTCTTACCTCCGTCGGTGTTCTCGGTTGTTCCCAATTACTTACTGCTTCAACTTTCGCAGGGTCTACAGAGATTCCATTCCTATCCACCACGTGGCCTAAGAATTGTACCTTCTCCATCCAAAATTCGCACTTAGAAAATTTTGCATACATCTTCTCCTTCCTTAGTGCCTCCAAAATAATCTTCAGATGTTCAGCGTGTTCTTCCTCTGTCTTCAAGTAGATCAAAATGTCGTCGATAAAAACCACTACAAATTTATCCAAGTATGGCTTGAAAACTTGGTTCATCAAGTCCATAAATGTTGTCGGAGCATTAGTCAATCCAAATGGCATTACCAAAAACTCGTAGTGTCCATAACGGGTTCGAAATGCAGTCTTTGGTATGTCCTCATTCCTCACTTTCAGTTGATGATATCCTGTTCGCAGGTCGATTTTCAAGAAACACTTTGCTCCCTTCAGTTGATCAAACAAGTCGTCTATCCTCGGTAGCGGATATCGGTTCTTAATCGTTACTCTGTTCAATTCTCGATAATCGATACAGAGCCTCATCGATCCGTCCTTCTTCTTAACGAATAGTACTGGTGCTCCCCAAGGAGAAACACTCGATCGAATGTAACCCTTATCCAACAATTCTTGCAGTTGTATCATCAATTCCTTCATTTCTACTGGCGCCATACGATATGGAGCTTTCGAAATCGGTGCCGTTCCCGGAGCTAAGTCTATTACGAATTCGATTTCTCTGTCTGGCGGAAGACCAGGCAGATCGTCCAGAAACACATCTTGAAATTCATTCACTACGGATATATCCTTAATTTCTACTCCCTTTTTTCGAGTATCAACGATGTAAGCTAAATAACCTACACATCCTTTCCTTAACAATTTCTTGGCCTGCATCATCGTAACGCAACACGATTTCTTAAGCGATGAGCTACCATAAAACACTACCTTAGACTTATTCGGAGTCTGAAGGTTCACACACTTGTTCTGACAGTCAATAATCGCAGCATGGTTATACAACCAATCCATCCCCAGTATTACGTCAAATTCTCCCAGTCTAATAGGAATTAAGTCTACGCTCAGTTCATGTTCTCTAATATTTATGCGATAATCTCGATAAACGTATTCTACAGGGATCACTTCCTTATTAGCAACTTCTATGATCAAAGGATTTTCTAATCGTTCTCGGGGTGTACTAAGTTTACTAGAAAATTCTTCAGATATAAAAGAACAGGTGGCACCCGAATCTAATAATACATAAGCATTTATATCATTGATTGGGATTATACCTGACACCACGTCCTTCGCAGCCACGGCGTCCTGGACGGTCATGTTAAAGGTTCTGGCGGTTGGGTGGTTGGATTGTGCCGGCCCGCTGATCATCAGCTTGTTGCCTCCTTGCTGATTGCTACCCCCGCCACTTCCCTTCTTTGGGCAATCCTTAATACGGTGCTCAGTTGAGCCGCAAGAAAAACACCCTTGGATCTTCTTTGGCTTTGGACAGTTGGGCGAGATGTGCCCTTCCTATCCGCAGTTGTAGCAAGTGCCACGTCCCTTTCAGCACTCGCCCTGGTGATTCTTCCCACACTTTGGGCATCCTTCAGCCCTCTTTTTGAAACCTCCACGAAAATTCCCTGATTGATTATTGTTATTTTTATTCTCCCATTTTCTCTTTCCCAAGTTGCTTCCTCTGCTACTGCTTCCTCCCGTACGGTTCTCTCCTCCAGTATTCTTTCCTTTCTTCTCCTTGTTATACAGACTTAAGGCCTTACTGCCACCTTCCGCAATGATTTCATTCTCCAGTAATGTTACAAAGAAATCAATTTGAAGAACTGATACCTTATTGAACAGCCACGGCTTCAACCCTTGTTCGAAGCGTCTAGCCTTCCTCTCTTCATCTCCTACTTGGTGTTCCGCAAATGGCGTTAGTTCATTAAACTTAGCTGCGTACTGCGCCACCGTCATGTCACCTTGTTTTAGGTCTAAGAACTTCACCTCCATCCGATTCTTCATACTCTTTGGGAAGTAATTCTCGAAGAACAGCGTCTTAAACTTATCCCAAGCTATTATCCCTTCTCCAGCTCTTTGTTGATTAGCCTCCCACCAGTAGTTCTCTTCTCCCCTCATCATGTATGTGGCAAATACCATCTTCTGATCTTCGCCTACGCAGCTATAGTGAAAGCTTTTTCGATCTCCTTGATCCACGTTTGTGAGACGATTGGGTCGGTAATTCCCTCGAACTTCGGGGGTCCTACACTCTTAAAGTCTTTAAAGGTTGTTACTGGCACAGTCTGAGGGTTTGGGCGAACGGGTTCATTGTTCCTTCCCCTTAAGGCTTCTCCTAACAAGTCTACCAGTTTCTGGATCGGGTCAACTTGTTCCCTCTCGTTATTAACAGATTCTTCGGGTGCAGTCAATCTACGTCTAGGCGGCATTATCTGCATCACAAGTTTTCATTTTATTATTATTCAAGTATATTACTTAAGTATTTCTTTTAATACTAAAGGAATAAATTTATAACACATTTCTGAAATAAACTTCATTTATATTCATATGCTAAATCATTTCATTACATGATTATCCTAGCATACTGCTATAAATGTTATCACATATATCCCCTAATATCACAAAAGATAGGGAATATACCAACCTACTACCATACTACCCCTCTAACGAAAGCTTACACGGGGTTTACATCACTATCCCACATCTTACACAAAAGATAGGGATTACAACATAGAATGTACAACACATAAAGATAAATGCTACTAACTACTACTAGACCATCTAAGGGAATCTCATCACATCATCCCGTGCTCCACTGCGCTCTTGTACTCCATCTGCGCTATATACGCAACCAGCTCTCGACTCAAGGTATGTAGAGTCTGTCCCTGCTCTGCCGGGTAGTGGTACACACCATCAATCACCCTCTCAAAAGCTGAACGGAACACATACCCCATCTTGTTCATCTTCCTCTTCTTACATCTGACCTCGTCCTCTAGGTCGTCAGCTCTCTCATTGGCCGCTTCCCACTTCTCCTCGAAGTGTAACCTATCCATCACCTCCAACTCTAGCTGAGTACAAAGTGCTTCTTTCTTAGTCTTTTCACTCAATTCTCTCTGTTCTACATCTTCCAGCTTCCCTGCTATATCTACATTTCTCGCCACCGACCTATGGAATAAGGTTCCCATCTGGATCCCTGCCTCCCTGCGGTAAGCAATCTCTACCTCTAACTCCTGCATGGTCAGCTTCCTCTGGTGGTCCTCGTCCCTCAATTTCTGGAACTCAGACTCTCTCTCATCGGCCTCGGCCTCCAGCTCCTGGACCCTGCAGTCTAACTCTAGGATCCGCTCCTCATACTCTCCTAGTATCTGCTCCTCTACAATAGCCTCATCAGAGTCCTCTACTGGCTCATCCTCCATCGGCTAGTCCTTCATCGGCTCCTTCTCTGGATCAGACTCTATCTCAATCTTGTCCTCGTCGTCAGACTCGAACGGTGCAACAGCCTGCACTAGTGTAGCCTCTAGAGGTGCCTCGTATACTACATGTATATCCCTGGGCTCCTCCTTTGCCACTCTACTAGGTACACTTGTGTCTCTCATCCTATAATCACAAACACAAGACAAACAAACAGCAACTCCATTAGAATGTTAAATAAAACATAAGTTCATTGGATAGAATGAAGTTACATTTCATAACACGCTAAGTCTCGCTTTAGGGAAAACTCTATGTGAGTTTTATCTCCTTTCCAACTTCTAAGTTCGCCTAAGTTATAGTCTAAGGACACTCGTTCCTAAGGTTTATAACTACAACTCTGATACTAACCTGTGACGCCCCCGAATTCGGGACCGCCACTTGGTGTAATACCTGAGAATTTTTGAATATTATTAAATGAATATATTAATGGAAGTGAATATTTATTCATATATAAATTATTTAATTAATTTACATTTTATGTGACAATGTTTCTATAAATATTAATTTCACATAAGAATATTAAGGAGCACTTCTCAAAACAAAAAGTAAGTTCTTGTACATTTTATGCATTAGTTATTCATATAAAGATTACTTCAACATAAGAATCTTTTAGAACACCTCCACATAAGAAAATAATCTCGTATTTTTGAAATCCCATAAAATCTCAAATTCAAAACTTATTTAACGTAAACACTTAAAATTATACATATACATTTTTCAAGTATAATAAAATCTAACACTTGACAATATGTAAATAGTATAAAACTCATTATATACAAATTATAGCGCAACTCATCATATTGTACAAATTAATTTGCATATAAATCATAAAATATAAAAAATCATATTTACTTTCTAAAAAAATAACTTATCACAAACAATTTTTTAGATAATCATTGATGAGTAGGCTTTTATACCTATGAATTGGATATCTTTAGTTTGATGAATTGTGAGTTTTTGGGTATTTTCCTTTCCTTTTTATGTGTTTAATTGATCATGTGTAGGAAAAGGAGAAATAGAACAAAGATATGAAAAATGAAGCAACTTGGCTAAAGCGGTGTTAAAGTGGAGCTAAGCGGATCGAGCTAGGCACAGATAAGCAAGACAAGAGTAGGCTATGACACGACATTGGCATGGAGAAGCAAGGAAAAACAATCTGGACATCTTTTGGAGTACAATATTAAAGAAAATGTAAGAAGGGAAGATTGAACGGCTTTTACCACTAAGTTGGATTCGTTTTCTTAGCTTGAAACTTGGAATTTATTGTAGATCTATTTCTTATCTTTCCAGAACATCTTGAATCTTCCAAATCGGAGTGCAGATGAAAAAGTTATGACATTTTTATCAACAGAGATCAAAGCTCAGAGTTATCATGCTTGCCATTTACACAAAATCCACTTGAAGCCCGATTTCGACCATGTTCCAACCTGAATCTGTCAATGCTCAAAAAATAAAAGTTGTAGATCTCGTCGATATCTTCGATTTGATAGGTAGCGGAACCCGTAACTCCTCACGGATCAAAAGTTATAGTAGTTTTACCAAAGGACGTCGTAGTAAAAAATTGACCGGCGCGGGGCGCGCCAAGAATGAACTAAAACTTGCGCGGGGCACGACAGAACATCAGATTTTTTGCAACTGTAGCGCGGGGAGCACCCAAAATGACCTAGGAACAGCGTGGGGAGCGCCGAACGACGGGGAGAGAGTTTATTTAGGTGTCTTAGTGTCTAAGTTTAGTTGTAATAGGATTTTGGGATGCCTAAAGTGTTAGGATTTCTCTGAGGACTATAAATACTTGATGATAACTTGGATTTGAGAGACTTTTAACTACAAATTATTGAGAGCCATCTTGTGGAGACTTGGAGATTGCATTGGAGAACATTGAAGGCATAGATTGAAGCTTGGAGATTAGAGATTCCTCGACGGAGTTTTTTTTCTTCTTCTCTTAATTTCATTATCTGTAACTATGATGCTATTTAATTTTAATCTTATTGTTTCTATTATGATGATGCACTAATTTCCTAATTAGGGGTACAATGGAACCTTTTGCAATTCAATTATCATTATTTTCACTTATTGATCTTATTGAGTTGATTATTATATTTTGTGCTTAATCTATTAATTGTCTAGCTAGCAATTAATTCGATATATTTGATGAAATTGAAAGAGTAAATCTTAGATTAGATATGAATATAATAACGTATGAATTTGTTGATTCTTGTTAAGGATAACATAACAGTGTATGAGACGAAAGTACTTGTATGTCTTGCGTAACTTTGTTAGGAGTTTGTGCTTAATGAATCTATTTTAAGTGTCTTGCACGAAAGTAGCAAAATAACTAAAATAGGTCTTTTTATTAATCATTGAAAGATGTTAGTAAATTGATAGGCAATCATAGTTAGCAATTCATTGGATTAAATAAGTGGAAATATGGTAAGGCAATTGTTGCAAAGCAATTGGGGAAATTGTACTCCTATGTCTTAATCATCTGGTGATCAATCTTTGTTAGTTTATTTAGTTCTTAATTTTTTTTATTTAAAACAATTTTCACACAATAATTGGAGTGGTTGTTTAAGTGGATTTAAATTGATAAAACTTGTTAATTAGAGTAGTTATTAGTAACTGTTCCCTGTGGGTTCGACACTCTTCTTAATACTTTATTAGTTGATTGATCGTGTGCACTATTATAAAAATTAGACAACATGTTTTTGGCGTTGTTGCCGGGGAACGGTTCTAATAATTATTTTGTTATTAATTTTTATCAATTTAGTTTATGTAAACATTTTTTTGTTTTAATTTTTTTATTCTTTCTTTTCTTTACGAGGTACATCATGGCTAACTATAATTATCAATGGCCTTATACGAGAATGACTCAGCCAAACGCGACAGTGATTTATGGATTCGATGAGTTGTCAACGCTGATGGAGACACTTTCGAGGAAGATCGACGCTATAGCAGCGCAACCTATTCAAAGTGTAGCAGAGATTTGTGATTATTGTGCTGGAAACCATTCGAGTCAACAATGCGCCATCAGTTTCGAGTCAATACAGTATGGTGGCAACTTCGGTGACTATCGCAACAACTATCAACATGATTGGGAGTATCATTCGAATTTCTCTTGCCAATAGCCACCACCACAACAGGATAACAAACCAGAACTGGAAGAGCTTCTGATTAAGTACATAAAAGAGAATGAGACATGAAAAAATAGTTATGAAGTGACTTCGAGAAATATAGAGAATCAGATTGGGGAGTTGGTAAATGTAATTAACAATCGTCCTCAAGGTGAATTACAAAGTAACATGTTTCCTGAAACTGATGGAGTACCCGAGCCAATAGTCATGGATGCTGAAAAGGAGGAGACAAGCAGGGAGCAGAAAAAAGAGGCTGGAGATGAACTAGTCTTGAGTTCCAATGTTGTTTCGATAGTGCCCCATGTACCTTCTCCACCAAAACTCAAGGATTCGGGTAGATTTGCAATCCCGTGCCCAATTGGTAGTCATGTCGTCGACAAAGCTCTATGTGACATGAGAGCTAGTATATCTGTTGAGCCATGGTGGGATGAAAAAGGGAAGAAAGAGGAAGATCTAGTTGTGTTTAAAAAGATTCAATGCAATAATTCGTTCACAGACACAATTGAGCAAATGTTTAGCTACTCAAAGTTCTTAAAGGAGATAATATATACGAGTAACAAGCTAGGTGAACTTAAAACAATGGCCCATACTGAAGCAAAGCCCTCAAAAGTTACGTTGCAACCGATGGATGGAGGGTTCCTCAATTTTCGAAGGGTAATTGGATAGAGGAAATTGAAGTAGTCGGGCTAACGACTCTAAACCGAGCACTTATTGGGAGGCAACCCAAGTTTAAATTTTAAATTTTGTTTTTAGTAGTTAATAAACTTGCATTTATTAAGATTTAATAAACTTGCTTTTATTGTGTTCACAGGTTAGTCAAGTCCAATTCAAGTGTGGTGCCCGATTCATTCCAATGTGCCTAGCCTATTCTTCAGACTTAGCAGACAAGAAGGAAAATTGCTATATTTTCAGAAAAGTCATCTACTTTACTTTTTCCTATCTTAGCCATCAAGGACAAAGTCTGTTTTAGGTTTGGGGGTACTTATTATGTTTGGTATTTACTTGGGCAATGTTTTGATGGAAATTGATTTTGGCCAATGATAAGTGGATGGTTAATGAGTTTTTAACTCTTGGAGAATTGATGAGCATGCTTAGTTTATATTTCAACTTATTAGTTGGTTTTTACACTACTTAAGAATCTTTTGAACTTCTATGCACATATCCATCTGTTTAGCTAATTGGGGTTAAAAAAAATTTGGCTAAATGCTTTTGAAAGATACCATTTCAACTTGAGAAATCTTATTTGAGCATCATTCAAAATGAAAATTAGGCACCCACATAAGTTTGGAGGAAATCTTGGAGTGTTTTTAAAAAAAATTGGAACCATCCCGAGTTGAATAATTGAATGATGTTGTGGGTCGAGATGGAGCGTAAAACGCACTCACCCATAAACATAGGCACGAGAGGTGATGCCCCCAGAATAGGTCCAGTCAACCCAACCCATTCTGAGTCGCCAAATACATGGTACATAATTCAAATACAAACTTTTATATCACACGGTCGTGTAAAATACGACCACACAACTGTGAGTGTCAATACAAATATGTAAAAAATATTAACATTCAAACTAAGTCCTCATTACAATTATTATCACATTATTTATTAGAAATAGTGAGGACTACTACTGCTCTAACTCGGATCATCACTCTGTCCCCCGACTAGTTCCCGCAACATTCTCATTTCCTGAAGAGGACAATAGATGAAAAGGGTGAGCTCAACTAGCCAAGTAAAGAATATTATGACTGAGATAATGGAAAATAAATTATCGTTAGTCTTCAACAATTCAGATAAAATATTATGGACAACAAGTTTTAGATCAATATTCGCAGCGAAAATAACCATTCATCATCAATATTTTATCCCTGTAACATCAATCAATATACATCTCGAATCAAATATTCATCTTTGCACTACAAGCCAAAGATATTCATTTGTATCACCAGTGGTCATGTTCATCTCAACACCTGTTCATCTTTGCACTACGGGCCAAAGATATTCATCAGGTAATCATTCATCTTTGCTCTACAAGCCAAAGATATTCAGTTATATCACCTTTTAGGACTGAGGATGATGAAAAACATTTTAAAGAACGAATCCAGTGAGATAAAGGACAAAGACTAAGGATTCGTAATCTAATTTATCCAAGTTCAAGAATACTCTATAATAATACTTTGTGGAGCAAAATTCAATAATAAAGCTCAAAACTTAGATCCAATCAAAGATAAGAACTTTAATAAGCAACTTGGACATATAGAAGAAAATTTAATTTTTTTCGTGAACAGTGCCGTATACGTGAATAGTAACCCCGACGGAAAAAGTAAGAATTTCATAATAAAATCCATGACAATATTTTGGTATAATGATATTGAAAAGAATAACATCATTTATGAAAGAAATAACATCCCTTACCTCAAAAGAATAGTACTTCTGACTGGAATATCAATTATAATACCAAAAAAAACTTGCACTGAATAGTAACACTCAAAGTATCTAAATACTCACAAAAATACGCTCGATATTATAAAGAGAGAAAACTTCTGATTCTGGTGTGATTTTCAATTCTAACCTAAGCACCCTATTTATAGGAAAAGCTTAGAATGCCAAAGTAGACTAAATTAATAAAATAATACTTTTTAAAAAAAAATTCCGCCACCTCCAAAAAAAAAAGCCATCAGCCACCAGCCATCGGTGGGGCCCACCTCCTATTAAAAAAATATTTTTTTTCCAAAACTTCAATAATTCATAATAAATAGCCCTTTTGTCAGAAAAATACAAATTCTATGTCCTTCTATAGGAAATTTAATTCTCTACAACTTTGTAGAAGAAAGTTTTTTCAAATTCCAAACATAAATTATCCGAAATCCATAAACGGATGATTTTTCACACCAAAATACTGATAAAAACACAGCAGCACTAATTCCTTCTTTTATATCCACAAAATAAATATTTCTTATCATAGAAATCAATAATTAATTATTCACAAATAATATTACAGAACTACAATATTGACAACCAGGTCGTTCCTAGGAAAAAGGGGGCCTTCCGATAAGGACTTCTCCTTACTAGCGCACAATTAAATAACCCCTCCTAGAC
Organism: Panax stipuleanatus; assembly: GCA_020205555.1. NCBI lineage: Eukaryota > Viridiplantae > Streptophyta > Magnoliopsida > Apiales > Araliaceae > Panax > Panax stipuleanatus. The sequence goes on along the minus strand of CM035120.1, from coordinate 127,538,871 downwards.
AGAACTTCCTTAGACATTGTCAATAATGCTATCTAATAATATTATTCAAATAATATGAATTATTGAGTTGATAATGTGAAATACTGTGCAGTGACAATTATTGAATCAATAATACAAAATATCAACGGTAGCAATTATTGAATCAATCATATAAAATAGCAACGTAGCAATTATTGATATAAAATATCAACGTAGCAATTATTGAATCAATAAAATATCATGCAATTATTGAATCAATAATATAAAATATTGAACAGTAATTACTGTAACAATAATTGAGTAGTGACTTCTTACGTAAGAATCAATAATTCAAAATACTGTGCAATACCGTGTGCTACTGTACAACACCGCGTATTACTGTATTTTAACCACCGGGTATTTCAATAGTACTAACGGTAACAACTACGCCGTTATTTTATAAAAAGATTATTTCTGTCGCTTTCTATATCCGACAGTTATTCCGTTGTGGGGCCCACAAATAGCTGCGCCATCGTACGAATATTTCCCGACAAAAAGAATATTCCACGACTAAACGAATATTCCCCGACAACAAGAATATTCTACGACCAAACGAATATTCTCCGACAACAATGAATATTTTATAACCACTTGCTCATTTTGAAATATTTCCACATTTTACCCATAACTTTTCACATTTATCAAAAGAACGCCTTACTGTTTCGAAATAATATATAAAGAAAATTAAATCTTTATTCATAAAAGTTGGGGTCTTACAACCTCCCCTCCTTATGAAATTTCGTCCTCGAAATTGTCGTACGTACCTGGTATGTCGAAAAGGTGAGGATACATCGCTTTCATTTCCGATTCCAACTCCCAGGTCATTTTCTCAATAGCATGGTTTCTCCACAAAACTTTAACTTGAGGTATAACTTTCGAGCGTAGGATATGCTCCTTCCTATCCAAGATCTTGACAGGTACCTCCTCGTACGTTAAATCTTCGGCTATCTCGTCTAGTTCTAACTCAATAATGTGGTTTGGATCTTTCACATATTTACGCAGTACGGATATGTGAAAAACGTTAAGAACACGAGACATGCTTGGAGGTAAAGCGAGTCTATAAGCCACATTTCCTACTCGATCAAGAATCTCAAATGGACCAATGAATCGTGGATTGAGCTTTTCTCTCTTGCCAAACCTCGTAACTCCCTTCCACGGAGCAACACGTAATAACACATGGTCCCCAACATTAAATTCCACGTCCTTTCGATGAAGATCCGCATAACTCTTTTGTCGATCTTGTGCGATTTGTATACGTTGCCGAATTATTTGAATCTTTTCTGTAGTCATACGTACCAACTTCGGTCCCAGCAATGTTGCTTCACCCACCTCATTCCAGCATACTGGAGAGCGACACTTTCTCCCATATAATGCTTCGAATGGAGCCACGCATATACTTGCCTGATAACTGTTGTTGTAGGAGAATTCCACCAATGGTAAGTACTTATCCCAACTCCCTTTGAAGTCTAGAACACAGAGTCTCAATAGATCTTCAAGATTTTAAATAGTCCTTTTCGATTGTCCGTCTGTTTGAGGATGATAAGCCGAACTGAATCGTAAATTCGTGCTCATAGCTTTCTGTAAACTGATCCAAAATTATGAAGTAAATCTGGGGTCACGATCCGAAACTATGGATACTGGCATGCCATGCAATCTCACAATCTCATTCACGTACAGATGAGCAAGACATTCAAGGAAATAAGTCCCTCGTATCGGCAAGAAATGAGCAGACTTGGTTAATCTATCAACAATAACCCAAATCGCATCTATGCCTTGAGAAACCTTGGAAAGACCCATAACAAAATCCATCGTAATGTGTTCCCACTTTCATTTCGAAATCTCCAGTGGTTGCAATGGACCCTTCGGCACTTGATGCTCCGCCTTTACACGTTGACAAGTTAAATATCTCGAAATAAACTCCGCGATCTCTCTTTTCAAATTACTCCACCAAAATGTATGTCGAAGATCACGATACATTTTGGTACTCCCAGGATGGATTGCAAAGGGTGTGTTGTGTGCCTCCATCATGATTCTATGCTTCAAGTCAGAATCGTTAGGAACACAAAGTCTGGAGTTGACTCGAAGTATTCCCTCTTCATCAATTATTGCTTCTGGAATGGCACCTTCTTGCACCTTCTTCTTCATCTTCATCAGCTCCGGGTCTGTAGCTTGAGTAGCTTTAATTTTATCGATCAAAGCTGGTTCCACGCGTATACTTGACATCATCGCATTCGTTCCCGTATATGATCTTTTACTCAACGCGTCAGCTACCACGTTCGCTTTTCCAGGATGGTATTGGATAGTATGATCGTAATCTTTCAACAGCTCAAGCCAACATCGTTGTCGCATGTTGAGTTCCTTTTGAGTGAAGAAATATTTGAGGCTCTTATGATCCGTATAGATCTCTACTTTCTCTCCGTACAGGTAATGTCTCCAGATCTTCAACGCGAAAACGACTGCTGCCAACTCTAAATCATGAGTAGGATAATTCCTCTCATATTCTTTGAGTTATCGCGAGGCATAGGCTATGACTTTCCCATGTTGCATGAGAACACATCCTAATCCTTTGCCCGAAGCATCGCTGTAGATAACAAATCCATCCGAACCAGATGGTATTGTCAGAACAGGTGCCGAGATAAGTCTTCTCTTGAGCTCTTGGAAGCTCTTCTCGCATTCCTCGCTCCAAACGAATTTTGTATCTTTCCGAGTCAACTGAGTTAATGGAGTAGCGATTGGAGAAAATCGCTCTACGAACCTCCGATAATAACCAGCTAAGCCCAGAAAGCTTCGTACTTCGGTCACCGACTTAGGTTGCTCCCAGCTTTGTATTGCTTCAATCTTCGTTGGGTCAACAGATACTCCACGTTTCGATACCACGTGCCCAAGGAATGCTACTTCCTCAAGCCAGAACTCGCATTTCTTCAGGTTGGCATATAGCTTGTTCTCACGAAGCTTTTAAAGTACCAGCTTCAAGTGGTGCTCATGATCTTCATGGCTTTTAGAATAGATGAGGATGTCATCAATAAAGACAACAACGAACTGATCCAAATATTCCTTGAATACACGGTTCATCATATCCATGAAAGCAGCAGGAGCATTAGTCAATCCAAAAGACATGACTAAGAACTCATAATGCCCGTACTGAGTTCTGAAGGCAGTCTTTGGAATATCCTCAGTTTTAATCTTCAGCTGATGATATCCAGAACGAAGATCGATCTTTGAAAAGAATTGTGCTCCTTGCAACTGGTCGAACAGGTCATCAATACGAGATAACGGATACCTATTCTTGATGGTGATATGGTTCAACTCCCGATAGTCAATATAAAGTCGCATACTCCCGTCTTTCTTCTTTACGAATAAAGCAGGAGCACCCCAAGGAGACGTACTAGGATGAATAAAACCGATGTCTAACAATTCCTGTAATTGGACCTTTAACTCCTGAAGTTGAATAGGAGCCATTCGATATGGGGTTTTAGAAATAGGTTTTGTACCGGGTTCAAGGTCAATAAAGAATTCAACTTCACATTCTGGGGGTAAACCGGGAAGTTCTTCGGGAAATACATCAGAAAATTCATTGACAACGGAAATATTATTTAAATCTGACGTATTCTGGTTTAGATCAGTGACATGGGCTAAGAAAGCTTGACATCCGTTTTTCAATAAACGAATAGCTTTGTGACTTGAAATGATATTGACTGATTTTAGTGGTTTGGTGGTTTGAATTCGCACAACAGGTTGATTAGAAATATGAAAACTAACAACCTTACGAAAACAATCAATTTTGGCATGGTAAGTGGTTAACCAGTCAATTCCTAAAATCACGTCAAATGCAAGTATTTTCAAAGATATAAGATCAACAGGTAAGGTAAGGGTACCAATCTGAATCAAGCAAGATTTGTAAACTGTGGATGTAACAAAGGTTTCTCCCAACGGAGTTTCAACAGATAAGTCAAAGTCTAATTTATCAGAAGTCAAGTTCAAACGTTGAGCACAAGCAGGTGAAATAAAGGAATGGGTAGCACCGGTATCTAACAAGGTGTAAACTTCGCAAGAGTTTATGATTAGCTTACCCGTAATCACCTCGTGTGGATTCCTCGCATTTTGGGCTGTCACGACAAACGCTCTTCCAAGAATCACTGACTTTGACTTGTCCGAAACCGCTTTTGGAATCACCACCCCCGCTAGATTTGGTTTCGCTATCGGACAATCTCGAGCTATATGTCCTTCTTTTCCACAGTTATAGCATAATTTGAATTGTTGTGGGCAGTTTGGGCTGATGTGTCCCTCTTTCCCGCATTTATAGCATACGACTGGTGGTCGTTCTCCTCCCCTAGAAACAGTTGATGCTGGTGCTGATGTTAACGTCTTCACGTTCTCATTGTTATACCTTCTCTTCTTGAAATCTCCCCCCGATTCGCTTTTTCTACTATCATGGTCACGATTACCACTGGAGTGGTTACCGCTTCTGTTATACTTTCCTCCCCGCTGGTTGTCATTGCTCCGATGACTACTGCCACCGGTACGACCTTGGTTGTTATCCCTTGGTTGAATATAATCACTATCTCGTTCTAACAACTAGGCCCTGTTCACTACATCCGAATATAAAGAAAATTTGTGAGAAATGAGGTATTGACGTATTTCGGGTTTCAAACCTCTCAGAAATATCCGCGTCATACGTTCCTCATTCTCCACCAAAAGAGGTGCAAACCTGGACAACTCCGCGAGTTGTTATTATCTCCACCTGTATTTTGCACACGAGTTTCCCTCGTCTGATTTTGCATGAACTGCAAAAAACTTCTAAACATCTCATCGTTTATCGTCTGATCAGCGTTGTTTTCAGGATGAACATTGCCTTCTTGTTGCACGTTCTCTTGGTTGGTGATTAAAGGTGTCACCACAGTCTCATTCACTTCATTGTTAACATTCTCAGCTGCCATTCTCAAATACTGCCATAAAACAAGGGTTAATTAAACAAATTAACCTATCACATATTAACCCTATGCTCCGACTGACCAATTAAATACCACATAAGCTTAGGTAGGACACACTAGCGAAGGATTTACTCGTCTCTCCCCTCCTAGTTCTATTCCCAGATCTCCATCAAAGACCATATCCCTAAGCTCTGATACCAACTGTGACGCCCCCAGAATCGGTCCAATCAACCCAACTCATTCTGAGTCGCACACTATTTATTAGAAATAGTGAGGACTACTACTGCTCGAACTCGGATCATCACTCTGTCCCCCGACTAGTTCCCGCAACATTCTCAGTTTCTGAAGAGGACAATAGATGAAAATGGTGAGCTCAACTAGCCCAGTAAAGAATATTATGACTAAGATAATGGAAAATAAATTATCGTTAGTCTTCAACAATTCAGATAAAATATTATGGACAACAAGTTTTAGATCAATATTCGCAGCGGAAATAACCATTCATCATCAATATTTTATCCATGTAACATCAATCAATATATATCTCGAATCAAATATTCATCTTTGCACTACAGGCCAAAGATATTCATTTGTATCACCAGTGGTCATGTTCATCTCAACACCTGTTCATCTTTGCACTACGGGCCAAAGATATTCATCAGGTAATCATTCATCTTTGCTCTACAAGCCAAAGATATTCAGTTATATCACCTTTTAGGACTGAGGATGATGAAAAACATTTTAAAGAACGAATCCAGTGAGATAAAGGACAAAGACTAAGGATTCGTAATCTAATTTATCCAAGTTCAAGAATACTCCATAATAATATTTTGTGGAGCAAAATTCAATAATAAAGCTCAAAACTTAGATCCAATTAAAGATAAGAACTTTAACAAGTAACTTGGACATATAAAAGAAAATTTAATTTTTTCGTGAATAGTGTCGTATACGTGAATAGTGCCGTATACGTGAATAGTAACTCCGACGAAAAAAGTAAGAATTTCATAATAAAATCCATGACAATATTTTGGTATAATGATATTGAAAAGAATAACATCATTTATGAAAGAAATAACATCCCTTACCTCAAAAGAATTGTACTTCTGACTGGAATATCAATTATAATACCGAAAAAAACTTGCACTGAATAGTAACACTCAAAGTATCTAAATACTCACAAAAATACGCTCGATATTATAGAGAGAGAAAACTTCTGATTCTGGTGTGATTTTCAATTCTAACCTAAGCACCCTATTTATTGGAAAAGCTTAGGATGCCAAAGTAGACTAAATTAATAAAATAATATTTTTTAAAAAAAAAAATTCCGCCGCCTCCAAAAAAAAAAGGCATCAACCACCAGCCATCGATGGGGCCCGCCTCCTATTAAAAAAATATTTATTTTCTGAAACTTCAATAATTCATAATAAATAGCCCTTTTGTCAGAAAAATACAAATTTTATGTTCTTTTATAGAAAATTTAATTCTCTAGAACTTTGTAGAAGGAAGTTTTTCCAAATTCCAAACATAAATTATCCGAAATCCATAAACGGATGATTTTCCACACCAAAATACTGATAAAAACACAGCAGCACTAATTCCTTCTTTTATATTCACAAAATAAATATTTTCTTATCATATAAATCAATAATTAATTATTCACAAATAATATTACAGAACTACAATATTGACAACCAGGTTGTTCCTAGGAAAGAGGGGGTCTTCCGATAAGGACTTCTCCTTACTGGCGCGCAATTAAATAACCCCTCCTAGACAGAACTTCCTTAGACATTGTCAATAATACTATCTAATAATATTATTCAAATAATATGAATTATTGAGTTGATAATGTGAAATACTGTGCAGTGACAATTATTGAATCAATAATACAAAATATCAACGGTAACAATTATTGAATCAATCATATAAAATAGCAACGTAGCAATTATTGATATAAAATATCAACGTAGTAATTATTGAATTAATAAAATATCATGCAATTATTGAATCAATAATATAAAATATTGACAGTAATTACTGTAACAATAATTGAGTAGTGACTTCTTACGTAAGAATCAATAATTTAAAATACTGTGCAATGTCGTGTGCTACTGTGCAACACCGCGTATTACTGTATTTTAACCACTGGGTATTCCAACAGTACTAAAGGTAACAACTACGCCGTTATTTTATAAAAAGGTTATTTCTGTCGCTTTCTATATCCGACAGTTATTCCGTTGTAGGGCTCACAAATAGCTGCGCCGTCGTACGAATATTCCCCGACAACAAGAATATTCCACGACCAAACGAATATTCCCCGACAACAATGAATATTTTATAACCACTTGCTCATTTTGAAATATTTGCACATTTTACCCATAACTTTTCACATTTATCAAAACAACACCTTACTGTTTCGAAATAATATATAAAGAAAATTAAATCTTTATTTATAAAAGTTGGGGTCTTACACGAGATGGAGGATAAAACGCACTCGTGCGAGAGGAAACGAGATGGAGCTTAAAACGCACTCGTTTAATAAGAAGTGAGATAGAGCGTAAAATGCACTCACTAAAATGATAAAAAAAAAAGAGTGTTTTTGAAGTACTTGGGAAGGGTTTATATGTGCTTAAATGTTTAAATATTCGTTTGATCCTCAAAAAAAAATTTGTGTTTTGCCTTTATTAGTGGAGATTGATGTGATAAGAAGGTTTTTAGAGTTGATTTTGAAAATCTTTATGAGTTTTTGTTTATATGATCTTATTTAAATCATGACTAGTTTGAACATTTGGATGCATATACGTACTTAAAGGATTATGAGTAGATGTGGAACAAACGAATTTATTAAAATTTTAGACATGACATTATTTTGAAATTTTCTTTGGGTTATCTTTTGTTGTAACATTTTAGGCCATTGTTCAAATTCATATTGATTCATTGCTTGAGTAGTTCATTGCTAGAGATTAAATCTTTCTAATTTTTGTTCTTAGTGTTTTGCTTGAGGACAAACAACGATTCAAGTTTGGGGGTATTTGATGAATAGGCTTTTATACCTATGAATTGGATATCTTTAGTTTGATGAATTGTGAGTTTTCGAGTATTTTTCGTTTCTTTTTATGTGTTTAATTGATCTTGTGTAGGAAAAGGGGAAATAGAACAAAGATATGAAAAATGAAGAAACTTGGCTAAAGCGGTGTCAAAGTGGAGCTAAGCGGATCGAGTTAGGCACGGATAAGCGAGACAAGGGTAGGCTATGACACGACATTGACATGGAGAAGCAATGAAAAGCAATTCGGACATCTTTTGGAGTACAATATGAAAGCAAATGTAAGAAGGGAAGATTGAACGACTTTTACCACCAAGTTGGATTCATTTTCTTAGCTTAGAACTTGGAATTTATTGTAGATCTACTTTTCATCTTTCCAGAACATCTTGAATCGTCCAAATCGGAGTGCAGATGAAAAAGTTATTACATTTTAATCAACAGAGACCAAAGCTTAGAGTTATCATCCTTGCCATTTACACAACATCCACTTGAAGCCTAATTTCGACCATGTTCCAACCTGAATCTGTCAATGCTCAAAGAATGAAAGTTGTAGATCTCTTCGATATCTTAGATTTGATAGGTAGCGGATCAAAAGTTATTGTAGTTTTACCAAAGGCCGTTACAGTAGAAAATTGACCGGCGCGGGGCGCGCCAGGAATGAACTAAAACCAGTGCGAGGGGCGCTATAACATCAGATTTTCTGCAACTGTAGCGCGGGGAGCACCCAAAATGGACTAGGAACAACGTGGGGCGCGTCGAACGGCGGGGAGAGAGTTTATTTGGGTGTCTTAGTGTCTAAGTTGAGTTGTAATAGGATTTTGGGATGCCTAAAGTGTTAGGGTTTCTCTTTGGACTATAAATACTTGATGATAACTTGGATTTGAGAGACTTTTAACTACAAATCATTGAGAGCTATCTTGTGGAGACTTGAAGATTGCATTGGAGAACATTGAAGGCATATATTGAAGTTTGGAGATTAGAGATTCCTCGACGGAGTTTTTTTTCTTCTTCTCTTAATTTCATTATCTGTAACTATGATGCTATTTAATTTTAATCTTCTTGTTTTTATTATGATAATGCACTAATTTCTCAATTAGGGGTACAATGGAACCTTTTGCAATTCAATAATTTAATTATCATTATTTTCACTTGTTGATACTATTGAGTTGATTATTATATTTTGTGCTTAATCTATTAATTGTCTAGCTAGCAATTAATCTGATATCTTTGATAGAATTGAAAGAGGAAATCTTAGATTAGATATGAATATAATAACGTATGAATTTGTTGATTCTTGTTAAGGAAAACATAACAGTGTATGAGACGAAAGTACTTGTATGCCATGCGTAACTTTGTTAGGAGTTTGTGATTAATGAATCTATTTTAAGTGTCTTGCACGAAAGTAGCAAAATAACTAAAATATGTCATTTTATTAATCATTGAAAGATGTTAGTAAATTGATAGAAAATCCTAGTTAGCAATTTATTGGATTAAATAAGTGAAAATATGGTAAAGCGATTGTTGCAAAGCAATTGGGGAAATTGTACTCTTATGTCTTAATCATCTGGTGATCAATCTTTGTTAGTTTATTTAGTTCTTAATTTTTTTTATTTAAAATAATTTTCACACAACAATTGGAGTGACTATTTAAGTGGATTTAAATTGATAAAACTTGTTAATTAGAATAGTTATTAGTAACTGTTCCCTGTGGGTTCGACACTCTTCTTACTATTTTATTATTTGATTGATCGTGTGCACTTCCGCGTATTTATCATTATAAAAATCGGACAACAATCATTGATTTTTTTCCCATTAATATTGTAATCCATATCATATATATATATATATATATATATATATATATATATATATATATATATATATATATATATATATATGTTTTATTTGCTAATCATATAGATGTATTTCCTTGTTTTAGTTTAAAAATATGAAATAACAAACTTTAATAAAATATATCATTAATTTTTTTTTTTTTTCTACATTCACACTCATAATTTCATTTATTAATATTTTACACCATTATACAATTATTCATAAACTCTATAAATAATTATGATTTCTTTAAAAAAAAGGTAAAATGAGAATGTATACCTCTAAAAATAGTAAATTATATTAGTCTAATAGATTGGTACGATAAAAATTATCGTATCATTTCGTAAATTATCTTATTAGGAAAATAAGAATGTTCTAGCCAAGGAATAATAAAAAAATTTAATGATAATATAGTTATTAGCTAAAAAAACATTATTCACAAATTATTTTTTGATTTTGCAAAATTGAGAATGTAGAAAAATAGTTTATCTAAAAACAAGGGCAAGCGGCAAGGAGGAAAGACGTTCTTTTTTCCTTTACCAAGTTTCCAAAATCTTCTCTCCCCCTATCCGTAAACCAAACATCTCCCCCAAATCAATCGATCTCTGAAGTGGAAACGATTAGTAGCACAACTTTATCAGAAAGCTGATAGACCCTGAAAATTAGTAGCGAAGGAAACTGAGAAACTAATCGAATAGTGGAGAAACTGAGAAAATGATGGAAACCTAGAAGCAAGGAGACAACAAAGCACAACGAGAAATAGCGATCAGTAGCAAAAATCCCCCTAAATCGTTAAATCGTTGTAGAACCAACAGTTGGTGTATACAAGGTATTCTACTTTCTCTATATATTAAAATTTTTATGTGTATATACCGAATACATGTCTTACTTTCATTGTAATTGGGTGTTGGTGGTTTAATTTGGTGAATTTATTTTCATTTACAAGTAACTCATTCAGTAAATTGATTAATCTATAGTTATGTTTGTTTTAATTTTGACCCGTGCGCACCTCTCTGTTTTGTGAGTATGTTGATTCTGAATTTTAGAACTGCCTGGGTATTAAGGTATATACATAAAGATAAAATCCTGAATCAGTTAGCAAATTGATTTTCCTTTGATTCAACTTCGTCTCCTATTACTAATAATAAATTTTAAAAAAAGACTCCTATTTCTGAATCCTGTTCATTTACCTTTTGCATTAAATGGATGATCCTAAATTCTTATTACTTTAAAAAGCCATATAAAAGTTGACCATGATAACTTTGTTAATTTTTTTTACCATCTTTTATATATATGTTGTTTTGATTGCTCTGCTACTTTGTACATGCCACTTGATTAATGCTTAACAGTGATTGACATTTCTGTGATTCAGAATAATCCACTTGATGACATCTTGGGTTTTAGGAAAGAATTTAGTAGATGGAATCACAATTGATGTAGCTTTGCAGTGGTAAAACACTCGCTCGCAAATCTACCTCGTGTGACAGAATAATTTGGAAAAATGATATTAATTTGATATACCCTTTCTAAATTTGAATCAAAAGTTTTACCAACTGATTCATGATTTTACCTTTTTGTATATCCCTTTTGTTTCACTTATTATCAATTTCTTACATTTTTTCTTAGATTGACTTATTACCCGTACATATCATGTTACCTTAATTATTCTCTTACTTCAGTATCATTTATCACCAGTTAAATTTTTCTAGACTAGCTTATAAACTAATACTACCAATTAACGTTCATAGATCCCACCTTGTAACTTCAGAGTAAACACCTAATACTCTTTCAACTCTTGATACTGCACGACATAAAAATATAATATTCTTTTTACCTATTAATAAAGGTTCCTTCAAGGTGTTGACTTAAAACACTTTCTGTTGTAATATTATCTGTAGTCAAACTTGATACTTAATTTCCTGGGACTTGTTTAGAACACATAATGATTATCAAATGGAGGTTGAACACGTATTATTATAGCTTAATTCTACAAACAATTATTCTTAAACAAAAGAACAATTATTCCTCCAGTGAGAATTTTCTCAATGGTCAAACGTTCGAATGAAAGAAAGATTTCCCAAATGATCGAGGTGAGTGTTTTAGGCCATAGGTGACCCAGTCCGCAAGCACATTTCTTTCAATATCTATTCATGTTACTCCCTTTTAGTATAAACCCAGATTCACATTTCTCTAGATATACATATTATATATACATATACACACACACACATACATATAAAGATTTCATTTTATTTTTGTAAGTTCAACTGTTGGGTATTTTCTTTGTTTCTAGTTTTTTTTAATAATTTTTTTCACTTTTTTATTGAGGTAAATCTTTCTTTTTTTGATTTATTGAAGTACAACCAATTACTTCAATAAAAATCCCAGCATAAAAAATATAAATCAACCAAAAGTACAAATAAAATATTTTACCTCGTGTTCTTTTGGAGTTTGTTTCTCAGATTTCTTTGGGATAGGATCACCACGAATTGCTGCATGAACCTTTTTGTACATCTCCTCAACACCATCTGGCTCAATGCCTTTCTTTATAAAGTCAAAAAAGTGAGTTTGATACTTCTCTGGCTCATCTTCCATCAAAGTCTGCATATACATTTATAATATTGAAAATCAGCATTTGGCAAGCAAAGAGGAGAGAAGAGTTGTACGCTTAGCATGCTATAATAAATTAAATTTTAAGCCTCACCCTCATGTATGCAGCAACATGGCCACCATATACATATTTGCGATGCATCTCAGCATCAAGTTGTTTTGTTCTTTTTCACTTTTTTATTGATGTAAATGGGTGTTGAGGTAAATCTGTGAGCGTCTTGCTAAAAGGGAAGCAAATGTTAAGTCAGGAGAAGAGGACTATGTTATGAACTTCATTGTAATATCCTTAGTTTTTTTTGCATTAATATACAAACAAATTTAGCAAAAAAAAAAAAAGTACTGAATTTCAGTCTTGTAATTTAAAAATAGGAAAAAAAATTTAATATTGTGTTTGTTACTTTCAACCATGAAACTTTTCTTTCTTATTTTTATTGTCGGTCTCGCCTGTTTTGACCAATTGTTTTTATTTCTGAAATTTCATGTGCATTCAGATGGCAAGATAAAATAATTACAACAATGATGATATTGTTAAGGAATTTGGCATTCAAGTGAGGGCTGAGTTCACTTCTATTGATGCACGAGTTCTTAATCCTCCAAAGGTAAATCATCTTTACTCCGACTTCTGTGTTTGAACGCAACATTTTACCTTCCAAATGATTCCGACTCCATTCTCGAATTTGGTTGACCCAACTTATGTATCGTTGCTATAGGTCGATTTTCTAGTAGTGTGCAGTTATAGATTTGGATATTATGAATTTAAAAGTTGTGATCCATTTTTCCAGTAACAAACTAGAAGTGGACAACTGACCATATTTGAATAAAGCGTAGATTTATTTCTTCACTAAATACCATATTACAATTGACTTACGGATGCAGAGTCATTCCAGTTTTTGATACACCATTTTATGAGAATCCAATTGCATTAGGAGCTTTCGCAGCGATGTAGAAAGGAATTTTTGTAGCATGTTCAGTTGGCAATGGAGGCCCTCATACTCATACCATTTCCAATGGAGCTCCATGGATCACCGCAGTTGGTGCTGGGACTATAGATCGAGAGCTTTCCGCTGATTTAACACTTGGTGAGAGGGATGTATTGGTTTCTGGAACATCAATTTATCCAGAAAATTTATTGGTCTCCAGGGTTCCTATCTACTTTGGACATGAAAATAGAAGCAAGGAAATATGCAATGGCAATGCCACAGACCCCAAAGATGTGGAGGGAAAATATATCTGCGATTTCAACAATGTAACATCAGTGTATGGCCAGTTATTTGAGATGCAAAGAACTGGAGCTGTAGGTGCTATATTCAGTTCAGACATTGGCCAGTTTCAAGCCTAAGGTTCTTGAAGCATTTGGGATCGTCCGTCTTGTATATCAGTAAGTAGTTTCAGCTCACTTGAAACTTTTAACAGTTGGAATAAATGTGTCAAGTCTAGTTCTGCTCCTTTGATTCTCCAATTTAATATCGTATCAGAGCCAATGTTTTTAATTTTAAAGCTAATTATCTAGCTAGAACATTTGAGTTTCAAATATTCAGATAAACGTTGCTGATCAGTCTATGTTAATCAACTCCTTCATCTTTTAGGTTTTTATGCATTCAGATAATGTTTTTGTCTATGGTTGCAGTTCAGATATACGAGCAGCCTTGGAAATAAGAAAGTTGAACTTTCTGATATGGGGGAGCAGGTGCTAATGAACCTACAGCCGAAGACAATATTTAAGTTCAAGTGGCATCAAGTAATAAGATGTCTTCTACATATAAGCTGAACTATTGTATTGTAATAATGAACGTAAAAGTTATTAATTTAGTAGTTTGGTATAATAATGATTATTATATTTTAGGGATGAATTATCCAACTATTATATTGTAATGTGAATGATTTTAAATGATGTATATAATATTTTTTATGTTTTCTTTTATATTGTAGTTATAAACAAAAGAAAAGGCAACTTTTATATCAATGCAAATCATAACAATTTTTGTTGCATAGAAAAAACAAATGGCAAATGTATAGTGTCGTCGTTAATTGACAACAACTTTCGTTGCTCTCGAAAAACAATCAGCTTTGAATTGTATCGTGGCTAATTAATTATAATTATCCATAACAAAACCAACGCCAACAAAAAAATTTGTTATAAATTAATATATGATCTGTTTATTTTGTACATTTAGCAATAAATATTGTTACCAAAAAGTATACAATTAGCAATGAAAATCAATTAAGGCAATAATTTTCATACTGTTCAGCAACGGCAAAAATCGTTGATAAATGTGTATCAAATGCAACGAATTTCATCTTCGTTGGCAAAAAAAATAAAAATTCGTTGCCAATTAGGTTGATTTTGCAACGAAAGTTGCTATTTAGTAACAATATTTTAATAAATTTGCTACAAAATATTTCGCTGCTAAATGATCTATATGATTTTACACGAAAATAAAATTTCGTTGTAAAATATCTTACTTTTTGCAACGAAGAAAAAAATTCATCGCTAGACAATTAGCAACGCTCATTGCGCAACGAAATGTACAACGACCGAAAAATCGTTGCAAATGACCTTTGGCAACGAAATTTCGCACCTTCAGCAACGACAACTATTTGTTACAAAATCACTATTTTTTTTGTAGTGAATCATAAATCAGTGCTCATAGCTTTCTGCAAGCTGATCCAAAATCGTGAAGTGAATCTTGGGTCTCGATTAAAAACTATGGATACCGGCATACCATGCAAACTTACAATCTCATTTATGTACATATGAGCAAGACGTTCAAGTGAATAAGTCTCTCGTATATGCAAGAAATGAACAGACTTGGTTAATCTATCGACAATAACTCAAATTGCATCTATACCTTGAGAAACCCTAGGAAAACCCGATACTAAATCCATATTGATGTGTTCCCACTTCTATTCTGGAATTTCAAGTGGTTGTAATGGATCTTTTGGAACTTGATGCTCTGTTTTGACACGTTGACACGTTAAACACCTTAAGATAAACTCCGTGATCTCTCTCTTCATGTTGCTCCACCAAAATGTATGTCAAAGATCACGATACATTTTAGTATTTCTAGGATGGATTGCAAACGGTGTGTTGTGTGCCTCCATCATGATTTATACTTCAAATCAGAGTCGTTAGGAACACAAATTCTGAAGTTGACTCGAAGTATTCCTTCTTCGTCGATTCTTGCTTCTGAAATAACACCTTCTTGCACATTCTTCTTCATATTCATCAGCTCTGGGTCTGTAGCTTAAGCAGCTTTAACTTTATCTATTAAAGTCGGTTCTACTCGTATATTTGACATCATCACGTAGGTCCTTGGAGTCTTTAACTCTATTTTCATCATTTGTAAGTCATACAAAATGGGCCTTTGTGTTGAAAATATCGCACTTGTACCCGCATATGATCTTCTACTCAACGCGTCAGCTACTACGTTCGCTTTTCCAAGATGGTATTGGAAGTTATGGTCGTAATCTTTCAACAGCTCAAGCCAACGTCGTTGCCGCATGTTGAGTTCCTTTTGAGTGAAGAAATATTTAAGTCTCTTATGATCTGTATAGATATCCACTTTTTTCCCATACAGGTAGTGTCTCCAGATCTTTAGCGTGAAAACGAATGCTGCTAACTCTAGATCATGAGTAGGATAATTCCTCTCATATTCTTTGAGTTGTCGTGAGGCATAGGCTATGACTTTTCCATGTTGCATGAGAACACATCCTAAATCTTTTCCTGAAGCATCGCTGTAGATGACAAATCCCTCCGACCCTGATGGTATTGTCAGAACAGGTGCTGAAATGAATCTCCTTTTGAGTTCTTGGAAGCTCTTCTCACATTCTTCGCTCCATCTGAATTATGTATCTTTTCAAGTCAACTGAGTTAATGGAGTGGCGATTCGAGAAAATTCTTTCACGAATCTCCGATAATAACTAGCTAAGCCCAGAAAATTACGTATTTCGGTTACTAACTTAGGTTGCTCCCAACTTTTTATTGCTTCAATCTTTGTTAGGTCAACTGATATTCCATGTTTCGATATCACGTGCCCAAGGAATGCTACTTTCTTAAGCCAGAAGCATATAGTTTATTTTTACGAAGCTTTTGGAGTATCAGCCTCAAGTGTTACTCATGATCTTCACGACTTTTGGAGTAAATGAGTGATAGGTCTCCAAATAAATCAGTTTATTTTGATGATGTTGATGATAACAAACTAGTAAATAAGATTAATATAAAATAGGTAGAATCCTCTCTATAGGATTAATATTATTAATTGATTTTAATTATCCTATTTTATTCCTATCAAAAATTATTTTTCATTCTAAAATTGAATTTATTTTTCTTGACCTTGATAAATTAATTATCAAGTGTTAGTTAAATTTATTCAGAAATTAACATTTCCTAAGGTAAGGAGATTCCTATTCCTTTCCAAAATAATTTTCTAAACAAAATTCTTATTGGGCAAAAAGTATTTCAAAAATTATTTATAATATATATATATATGAAGTTCATGCATTATAATATATATATTAATGCATGCATGTGACCGAAATGCATGTGTGTGACATGTGTGTGACGTGTGTATGCTGTGTGTGTGCCGAAATATGTTGCATGTGCCGAAGTGTGTGCATGCAAGATGTGAGTGCAAATGTGAAACTAAAGTGTGATGGTGACTTAATGTGCTGGTGACTTGAAGTTTACATATTTTTCAAAAATAAAGGCTATGCCTTTTTATTCAAAAAATACCTCAGGCTCTATATTTGAAAAGCTTGCATGGTTTTTAAAAGGCTTGGTCTCTTGCTTTTGGTTGGACCAAAAAGGTGGTGTGCCTATTATTTTTGAACAAGGCTTGGTCTAAGCCTTATAATTGGACCAAATTTTATGTCTTTTTAAAAACAAAAGGTTGGCCTTTCCTTTTGAAAAATATGCAAGCCTTTGAATTTGAAGAAAACTTAGGCTAACTTTAAAAATCTGCTTGTTTTTCTTGCTCAATCCGTGTGCTCCATTTTTAATCCAAGCCATCCAATTTTCATCACACAATCTGAACCTTTGATTCAAAAATCAGATTTCAAAAATTATCATTTTGCCCTAAACTTCAAAATCCTATAAATAGGAGGCTTTTCATTCATTCTAAACTTACCAATTCACAAACAAAGAAAAGCTATACTCTCCTTGCCTACATAATCTCTCTGCAAAAAGCTTTCTCTAAATCTTCTATTCCAAAGTTCTATCCCTTGAAAGAAGATTAAATTGGTCAAAGTAGTTGAAATAAGTCATTAAATTTTTGCATTTATATTATCTCATAACTGCTTATATATATATAGATATATTAAAGATAAATTGTTATACACATTTATATATATATATATATATATATTTAATCTATTAAATATTATAAAAAGCTTGTACTTAGATACCGGAAAAATTTGAAAGTTATTAAAAATTCTTCGAAGCGGTCTTTAAATCCTAAGTGGCTTTTTATTAATATTGATACATTATATAAGTATTGAAAAATATTTATATAATTATCAAATTTTGAAATAAACAATTTGGTCAATGCTTAGATACTGTGTAAATTCGGAAGTTATTAAAAATTCTCCGAAACGGTCTTTAAATCTTGAGCGGCCAAATTTTTTCACAACATAGATAAAATATAAATAATATATATATAAATGGGTGAATATTTGGTGTGCTGTTGCAGACAACCAAAAATAAACCTTACCGCGAATGATAATAATGTAGTAGTGCAAGTAAGAGTCGATCCCACAGATACTGATTAATCTATTTTTATATACTTTGTATTCCTAAAGAGGTGATTTTTGATTGTTGTTAATTAAAATAACTAATGTATAAAATAGCGTAACGAAGTAAATCAAGAGAACAAACCTTGGGTTAAGTCAACTTCCACCTTAGAAACATACACTTATCATTGACTCAAGCATACACAATTAATATTTTGAATATTCATCATTAGAATCACTTTCATGTCTTTCCTTAATTTTAGTTAGATAGAAACAAGCGATCTAAATAACCCTAACTACTAAAAAACTCCAAACAAGCGCTAAAAGTTTAATCTAGTAGAAGCTTTAAGAATTAAAAAAATCGATGAAGCTAAACAACACAAGCACAAGCGGTTGCATTTAATTTAGTTGAATATTCTCTCTAAGATATAATAATCTCGTGATCTGCAGTCAATTATTAATCTTAGTTGCTTCGCAAATTAGAGTGACCAAACAATTACGTATTCGATATCTAATTTAGCAGTAGATTTCAATGAATAATAAACTAGTATGCATCATAGCAATTAAACAAATCAATCATGTAATTCAAGCACAGAAGAATAATCAATACTCACAATATTAATTGAACAATTATAATTAAATAGATCTCACAGTGTAATACTCTAAGGCTTCCGTCTTCTTAATCCAAGAACAAGAGTTAGCCGCACATGGCTATTGAATCACCAAAGGAATAGAGAGAAAAAGTAATTTTTATTTAAAACATGAGATACCCCTATATGTTAGCTTAAGTCCCTATTTATAATATAAAATTCATAATAATGCCCTAGCTGATACGCCCTTTTCTTATTATTCCCGAATTCAAGTCGCAAAAGGAGTTCGACAGACCACTTAGCGCCTCCCCGCTGGGGTGGATGATGCCTTGCTTAAATCCCTGCCGGAGCGGGTATCTTCACTGTCCGGACTTGCTTGCTTCTCCTTTTCTTTTATACTTGCTGCAAGCGTGGGCCCATTGTAGCATTTAATTCCCTTATTTCATGAGCTGCTATTGTGGACTTAAGCTGCTACTACAATTAATAATGATGAAATCGTGGGCCTAATTGATTTGCTTATACAAATGCTGAATTCCTTTCCCAAGTTAGCTAATTTCGTGGCCTACTTGATATATATAACAAGTTGATTGCTAGGAATTCTTTCCCCAAGATGCCGCCACCGTGAGTTGCTCTTTATTTGCCAAATCCTTGAGCTGCTCCACTTTCCTTTCCTAGCAGCTTCATGGCACGTGAGGTACTTGGGATTCGAGAGCTACTTGTTACCTTGCATGCACACGTGGGTCACCCATGAATCAAATCCATTAGCAAGCTACTAATTATTTTGAGTTGCTAATTCGTTTGCAAGCTGGGCTGGTGAACCGTGGGCTGCTCTATCAATAAATCCCAAACCGAAGTGGCTGTTATAAATCATGGCCTTGTTTGTTCCTTTTGAGCCCATTTTGCCTCCTTGGATCAATTGCACCTAAAATAACAAATATAAAAAAAATGAATATATTTAGGTACAAAATAAATATAAAAAATTAAGTATTAAGGGAATAAAATATAACATATTTCATTCTCATCAATATTTATCATACTTAATTGTGATACACATTTATATATATATATATATATATATATATATATATATATTTAATCTATTAAATATTATAAAAAGTTCGCACTTAGATACCGGGAAAATTTGAAAGTTATTAAAAATTCTCCGAAGCGGTCTTTAAATTCTAAGTGGCTTTTTTATTAATATTGATACATTATATAAGTATTGAAATTTTTTTTTATATAATTATCAGATTGTGAAGCACACAATTTGGTCTGCACTTAGATATCGGGTAAATTTGGAAGTTATTAAAAACACTCCGAAACGGTATTTAAATCCTGAGTGGCTAAATTTTCATAACATAGATCAAATATAATATAATAGATATACGTGGGTGAAACAATATTCATCAAGTACTATATAATTGATAAATCTGTTATATTTGATAAACTGTCATAAACAAGTATCTTAAGTATAAATTTACTTATCTAACAAAAATATTTGTTGCATTATAAATGATTTCATTTGGTTTTCTAAAATCAAAGTTATATCTTTTCAAAACCATAGAAGCACACTCTTTATAAAGAAGAATCTTTTCTAGAAATATTTAAACCATAGAAAAATATTCTTTATCAAAAGAAAATAATTTCTTTATAAAACTACATCAATTTATAAATCTACTTATCTGAAGCATTTTATATAAAAGTCTTGAACTTTTATATTTGATCTTAAATCATATATCTGCTTATTTGAAGCATTGCATATAAAAGCCTTGAACTTTTATTTATTGATTATAAAATATTTATCTGCTTATCTGAAGCATCTCACATAAAAGTTCTTGAACTTTTATATTTGATCTTAAATTATATATCTGCTTATCTAAGAAGCGTCTATAAAAGTCATTTGAACTTTTATAAATCTGTACTAAACTTTATCTGCTTACTTTAGAAGCAATCTCAAAACAATCTTTTTGTAAAAGAAAAAGGGTAGAGTCAGTTTATTTTATATTTGTGAGAAAGACAAGAATTCTTTGACCAAGACCAGAGTCTTAGAGAGGTCAGCTGGGAGTTGGGTCTCTAGTGAACTTGTGAGGTGAGGAAGAGATTGTTGTTTCAAGACCAGGTGATAGAATAGTTCTGAGCTCTAAAAAGAAGGTTCAACTATGCTTGAGAAAAGAGCTGGGAGTTCGCTGTCCAAGATAGTTAGTTGTGAAGAGTTGTAAGTTGATCTATAAAACTTTGTAAAGGTTTCTCCACCTAGTGAAGAAGCATTTATTACTGGGAGTAATAGGATCTCAAGCCCTGGAGAGGAGCTTGAGACTGGACATATCAATATACCCGTGGTGTATATTGTGAACCAGATAATTCTTTGTGCATTGTGTGATTGAATTTTTCTAACTCTGCTTATTAATTTCTAACACCATAAATTAATTTGTTAAAAATTCAAAAAGGCCTAAGATAATTTTTTAACCAGTAATAATCCATTCAACCCCCCTTCTAGATTATTATTGGACTTTCAATTGGTATCAGAGCGGTGCTCTTTAACTTGATTGTTAAGTGAATACAGACATATCTAAGAGTAGATCCATCTATGGCCTACAATGCTACCGGTTGCGGAGAAGGACTATCAATGTCTAGACCTCCACTATTTGATGGCACAAAGTTTGCCACCTGGAAGAATAGATTCAAAATCTATGCCAAGTCACAAGAAATCAAAATCTGGCAGGCAATAAAACGAGGTGTAAAGAATCCCACAAAAATTGAAGGTGAAAAGGTCATTGAGAAAGATGCAAATGAATTCACCACTGAAGATGAGGAGACCATGAATATAACCGTTAAAGCCGAGCAAGTGCTTACCAATGCTCTTATAGAAAAATAATACAAAAGAGTTAGCAACTGCAAGAACGCTAAAGAAATCTGGGAAAAATTGATTGTAACCTATGAAGGAACCAATCACATCAAAGAAACCAGAAAAGATGCTCTAATCCAAGAGTATGAAAGCTTCAACCTAGAAGAAGGTGAAAAAAATCATTGATACGGAAACACGCTTTTCCAGAATCATTGATGAACTAGAACAACTAGGAAAAGCTTACACAACAAATGAGAAGAACAGAAGAATCCTCATAGCTCTTCCATCTGTATGGAAAATGAAGGTCACAACCATCAAGGAAATACAAGATTTAACTGCATATCCTCTTGATAGCCTTATTGGAAATCTTCGTGCTCATGAAGTCGACATGCTAGTCGAAAAAGCGGGATCAGATACAGATCTCAAAAAGAAAGGAATTGCTTTCAAAGCTCTACTAGTTGACCAAGAAAGCGATGATGAGGAGCTAAATGAAAAACTCCTGAGTCTAGATAATAACGAAGTTGCTTTATTATCAAGACAACTCAGGAGAGTGATATAAAGTAAAGCAAAAAGATATGGCAAAGGCTTTATGAAGACAAACAACAACTTCAACAACTTCAGAAACAAGCAAGCCTTCAAACCAAAAGCACAAGGAGCAAACTTCAAAGCCAACAACAACAATTTCAGAAATGCTGGCTCAAATGAAAACTCAAATACATACTTCGAGTGCAATCAGCCTGCACACTTCAAGAAGGAATGTCCTAAGCTAGCCAACAACAAAGTGCTAGTTGCTGAAGAAGGCTGGGATTTAAGTGATGAAGAAGTAACTGCTGAACAAACCGAGAAAATCGCAAATCTATGTCTAATGACAGACAATGAATCATCACTAAAATCTGAGATAAATTATGAACATCAATTATCTAACACTTCATTTGTCACACTCAGTCTAGATAATATAAATGAAAAACATCATGAACTACAGGAAGCATACAACTGTCTTTATGAAGATAATGAAATAATTAAAGAAGATTTCATTAAACTAAAAATTTCTTTAGAAAAATTAATTAAAACTAATAGAAATCTAGAAATAGAAAATTCAAATCTAATTGTAATTAATGAAACTTTAAAAGAAGAAAATGAGAAACTAGAAAATGAATCTTCAGAAAATCCAGTATTAAAAGAAGAACTAGAGAAATTAAAAAATAAAAATAAAAATCTCGAAATAGAAAATTCAACACTTATTATTTCTGTTGAAAATATTGAAATTAAAAATTCAACTCTTGCGGTACTTATTGAAGATTCTCAAACACTAAATCAAGAGTTAAGTAAAGAAATTGAAATAGTCAAGTTGGAAAGTTCTTCTCAATAAATAAAAGAGAAAAATGAAGAATTCACTTTAATAAATCAACTTAGAATGTTGATTATAGAACGGGATGATTTAAACTCTACAGTCCTAAAATTTACAAAAAGGTAAAGAAAATCTTGACGTTATGTTCAGTCAATAAAGATGTGGTTTTAACAAAGAAGGATTAGGATATGTCGAAGAATCTAGTAAAACAAAAGATAAAGGACTCTATTATGTTAAAAGCAAGGAAAAAGAAAGTCATGCATCTCCTTTTTCAAAATGTTCTTAATGTAACAGGAATGGTCATTCTATTTATTCATGTAATGCCAAAAACAGAAACTATAAAGGAAAAATGATTTGGGTATCAAAAGGAACTTACAATACACCCATAATCACAATAAGAAAATCTCATGAAGGATCATCTAGAAACATTCATCAAAATCCTTCAAGATTCGTTAATAGAGCAAAACATGCATTCTACAGACTTGCTACTCATAGAACAATTGTGTCTACTAATACTTATTATCCTGTACCAAATTTTGTAAAGGAAAATTCAAATGATCCTTATACAAAATGGAAAACTTACCCAAAGGACCCTTTTCATTAAAAGGGTACCAGTCTGTGAACTTAATATATGTTGCAGGTAGTCTCACGACTAACTCTAGTACAAACAAGTGGTACCTAGATAGCGGTTGTTCAAGACACATGACAGGTGATAAAACAAAGTTGAACAATCTTCAAGCTACAGACTGTGGTGAGGTAACATTTGGAGACAGCAACAAAGGTAAAGTTATTGGAGTTGGAAGTGTTGGCAATAAACACATAACCATCTCTAATGTTTAATTAGTCACATGAGTCAGGTACAATCTTCTACCAATTAGTCAATTATGTGATAGTGGTTTTAAAATAACATTCAGTCCTCATAATTGCTCAATATTTGACCAATCTGATAAATTAATTCTATTATGTCCTAGAAGTCAAAATGTATACACGTGTGACCTAGATACATACTCACACCTTGACAATGTGTCTTGTATCTGCCAATGACAATCCATGGTTGTGGCCTCGTAGGATAGGACACATCAACATGAGATTAATAAATAACATATCTTCTAAGGAACATGTCCGTGGTCTTCCTAAAATAAAATTTTTAAAAGACCATATCTGTGAAGCCTGTGAATTAGGAAAACAAATACACGCATCTCATAAACCTAAGCTCACAGTGTCAACCTCTCGACCATTAGAACTCTTATATATGGATCTAGTTGGTCCTATCCCTAAACACAGCATGGGGGGTGCTGTTTATATTCTAGTCTTGGTTGACGACTATTCAAGATTCACCTAGGTTGACTTTCTAAAATTTAAAAATAAAGCGATAAACTCCTTCTCTGCATTATGTAAGAAAATCCAGAATCAACAGGGAAACTCTATTGTTTATATTCAGTCTGATCATGGAAAAGAATTTGATAATTCTGATTTTATAATGTTCTGTGATGAGCACGGTATAAGCCATAACTTCTCTGCTCCATACACACCACAGTCAAATGGTGTGGTAAAAAGGAAAAATCGTACCTTACAGAAAATGGCCAACACCATGCTAAATGAATACCGTCTTCCTAAATACTTTTGGGCTGAAGCAATTTCAACATCTTGTTATATCTTAAATCGAGTCTTGCTAAGGCCAGTGTTGTTAAAAACACCTTATGAGCTTTATTATAAGAGAACACCAAAAATAAATTACTTTCGTGTGTTTGGGAGTAAATGTTTTATTTTAAACACAAAATAGTATTTGGTGAAATTCGATCCCAAATCTGATGAAGGAATATTTATGGGATATTTACTTAACAGTAAGGCTTATAGAGTATTTAACAAAAGAACACTAGTCGTTGAGGAGTCAATGAATGTAACCTTTGATGAATCTGAACCTCCTCCTAAATATAAAGAACTCGTAGATAACGATGTTGTCATTGAAAACATTCTCAGAAATATGGAAGAACTGAAAATAGACAATACATCCCTACCTGTCAATGTCAATCCTCTTGAAAATCTCAATCCACAGTTAAAAGACTTACCAATGGAAACACCTGTCATTAGGAATCATCCTATGGAAAACGTAATTGGTGATATCGATAAAGGAATTCTTACGAGATCACAAGTTCAAAATCTAGCTGGTCACTTATCCTTCTTATCTCAAATCGAGCCTAAAAACATAAAAGACGCATTACTCGACGAAGATTGGATTATATCCATGCAAGATGAACTTGAACAATTCACAAGGAACAAAGTTTGGGAATTAGTTTCAAAACCTAAAGAAACTTCTATTATTGGAACTCGATGGGTTTTTCATAATAAATTAGATGAAAATAGAACTGTCATAAGAAATAAGGCAAGACTAGTTGCACAAAGGTATAATCAACTAGAAGGAATTGATTACGATGAAACTTATGCTCATATTGCTAGAATTGAATCTATACGAATGCTACTAGCCTTTACACGCCATAAAAATTTTAAACTGTTTCAAATGGATGTTAAATCCGCATTTTTAAATGGTATTATTGAAGAGGAAGTTTTTGTTAAACAACCTCCTGGTTTTGAAGATACTAATTGTCCTGATTATGTGTATAAACTGCATAAAGCTTTATATAGTTTAAAACAGGCCCCAAGAGCATGGTATGAACGGTTAAGCAAATTCCCGTTAGAAGATGGATTTAAAAGGGGTACCGTCGATACCACTCTGTTCACAAAATATAAAAATGATGATATCTTTATTTTACAGATCTATGTTGATGATATTATTTTTGGATCCACTAACATTTCTATGTGCAATGATTTCTCTGAAAATATGAGTAAGGAATTTGAAATGAGCATGATGGGAGAATTAAATTTCTTCCTAGGATTGCAAATCAAGCAAGGAGAAAAAGGTATTCATATCTCTCAATCTAAATATTGCAAAGAAATGATTAAGAAATTTGGATTAGAATCTGTAAAACCTTTTAACACTTCTATGTCAACCACTGATAAATTAACTGCTGATGAAAATGGAAAAAGTGTTGACACAAAGAAGTATAGAGGAATGATTGGCAGTCTTCTATATATTACAGCCAGTAGACCTGACATCATGTTCAGTGTCCGTAAATGTGCTAGGTTCCAATAAAACCCTAAGGAATCACACTTGAATGCAGTAAAAAGAATATTTCGTTACCTAAAGGGAACTACAGATATAGGTCTATGGTATCCTAAGGGTCAACCATTTGATCTTGTTTGTTTCTCAGACTCTGACTATGTCGGTCATCATGTTGATCTAAAAAGCACAAGTGGCACGTGTCAGTTTCTGGGTGGATGCTTAGCTTCTTGGTTATCTAAGAAACAAAACTCAGTATCCATCTCAGCCACCGAAGCAGAATATATAGCTGCTGCACGATGTTGTGCACAGATATTGTGGATGAAACAAACCCTGGCCGATTACAATAAAAAGTTTAACTGTGTCTCAATTTTATGTGATAACACTAGTGCTATAAATCTGAGTAAAAATACTGTATTACATGCTAGATCGAAACATATAGATGTTAGACATCATTTTTTACGCTATCATGTAAACATTGGCATTATCAAGTTAGAACATATCGACACAGAGTTAAACATTGCAGACATTTTCACAAAACCTTTAAGCTCCGAAAGATTCTGCAAATTGCGTCTGGATTTAGGTATGTTAGATACCTCAACCTAATTATTATTTTTTTGGTAAATATTTTTATTAAAACTATTAGTATTTATAAAAGTTATATTTATAGTATAAATATATACTTATGTAATTATAATATTTATAAATATTTCTATATTTTAAAATTAAAGTTATCAAAGATATAAATATCTTAAACATTTTTTACTCTTTATAACTAATTATCATATTAATTGTTATTTGTTTAAATATTGTTGTATTTCTATAATATATAAATATTTTTATATTTATAGTTCACATAATATACATATATACCTTGTTAATTTAAAAATTTAAAAATATATTTTTTAGTTATTTATAATTATTACGAATATTTCAATTATCAATATAATTATACTCTTATATTAATTATAAAAATATTATATAATAATATTTATATTATATACTTTCTCCATAAATATTAATTATTTATATATTTAATAATCAATTTTTAAAAGTTTTAAATAATTTTTTAACCATTTATTCTTATTTAATATATATATATATATATATATATATATATATATATATATATATATATACTAACTAACTATTCAGGATGATTGTATTATAATACTAACAAATACTAACTATGCATGCAATAGCCTAGTACTGTTTATCTACTGCAGGTCCCTTATTACCCAATACTAACCTTTCTGCAGGTTTACAAATTTAGTTACTAACTTTTTTGCAGGTTTTAAATGTTATTACTGACATTTTCTGCAGGTTCTAAAATTCTGACAATTTCTATTTCCCCACTTTTTGTAATGACAAAGGGAGAGAAGAAAAATATATACGGTGCTATAACTGCCATATAACTGCTATATATTAACTGCTATGTATGTCACTGCTTTGCACACTACTGAAATTTTGTGGAGTTAAAATTTTTTCAGAAAACTCTGGGATTTTAAAAAACAAGTATACACAGTGAGGGGGAGTAGTTACTAAGGGAGAGCAGTTATAAGATCAAAATATTTTTGGTTTGTTGTCATCATCAAAAAGGGGGAGATTGATAGGTCTTCAAACAAATCAGTTTATTTTGATGATGTTGATGATAGCAAACTTAGTAAATAGGATTAATATAAAATAGGTAGAATAATCTCTATAGGATTAATATTATTAATTGATTTTAATTATCCTATTTTATTCAAAAATTATTTTTAATCCTAAAATAAAATTTATTTTTCTTGACCTTGATAAATTAATTATCAAGTGTTAGTTAAATTTATTCAGAAATTAACATTTCTTAAGGCAAGGAGGTTCCTACTCCTTTCCAAAATGATTTTCTAAACAAAATTCTTATTGGGCAAAAAGTATTTCAAAAATAATTTATAATTTATAATATATATATATATATATATATATATATATTCTGTAAGATCCCGAATTTTATAAATAAAGATTTAATTTTCTTTATATATTATTTCAAAATTGTAAGGTGTTGATTTGATAAATGTGAAAAGTTATGGGTGAAATGTGCAAATATTTCAAAATAAGCAAGTGGTTATAAAATATTCTTGTTGTCGGGGAATATTCGTACGACGGCGCAGCTATTTGTGGGCCCCACAACGGAATAACTGTCGGATATAGAAAGCGACAAAAATAACTTTTTTATAAAATAACGGCGTAGTTGTTACCGTTAGTACTGTTGAAATATCCGGTGGTTAAAATACAGTAATACGCGGTGTTACACAGTAGCACACTGTATTGCACAGTATTTTGAATTATTGATTCTTACGTAAGAAGGCACTTACTCAATTACTATTTAATATTTTATATTATTGACTCAATAATTGCTACGTTGATATTTTATATTATTGACTCAATAATTGCTACGTTGATATTTTATATTATTGACTCAATAATTGTTACGTTGATATTTTATATGATTGATTCAATAATTGCTACCATTGATATTTTGTATTATTGATTCAATAATTGTCACTGCACAGTATTTCACATTATCAACTCAATAATTCATATTATTTGAATAATATTATTAGATAGCATTATTGACAATGTCTAAGGAAATCCTGTCTAGGAGGGGTTATTTAATTGCGTGCCAATAAGGAGAAATCTTTATCGGAAGACCCCCTCTTTCCTAGGAACGACCTGGTTGTCAATATTGTAGTTCTGTAATATTATTTATGAATAATTAATTATTGATTTATATGATAAGGAAATATTTATTTTGTGGATATAAAAGAAGGAATTAGTGCTGATGTGCTTTTATCAGTATTTTGGTGTGGAAAATCATCCGTTTATGGATTTCCGATAATTTATGTTTGGAATTTGGAAAAACTTTCTTCTACAAAGTTGTAGAAAATTAAATTTCCTATGGAAAGGATATAGAATTTATATTTTTCTGGCAAAAGGGCTATTTATTATGAATTATTGAAGTTTCGAAAAATAAATATTTTTTTAAATAAAATGGTGGGCCCCACTTTTGGTTGTTGTGAAAAAATTATTGAATTTTTAAATCTCACGAGATGTTCTGGATATGCCGCCGGCGCAGAAAGTCTACTTTGGCATCCTAAGCTTTTCCTATAAATAGGGTGCTTATGTTAGAATTGAAAATCACACCAGAATCTGAAGTTTTCTCTCTCTATAATATCGAGCGTATTTTGTGAATATTTAGATACTTTGAGTGTTAGTATTCAGTGCGAGTTTCCTTCGATATTATATCCGATATTCCAGTCAGAAGTACTATTCTTTTGAGGTAAGGAATGTTATTTTCTTTCGTAAATGATGTTATTCTTTTCAATATATACCAAAATATTGGCATGGATTTTATTATGAAATTCTTACTTTTTTCGTCGGAGTTACTATTCACGTATACGACACTATTCACGTATACGGCACTATTCACGAAAAAATTAAATTTTCTTCTATTTGTCCAAGTTGCTTGTTAAGGTTCCTATCTTTAATTGGATCCAAGTTTTTATCTTTATTCTTGAATTTTGCTCCACAAAGTATTATTATGAAATATTTTTAAACTTGGATAAACTAAATTTCGAATCCCTAATCTTTGTCTTTTATCTCACTGGATTCGTTATTTATATTGTTTTCATCATCCTCAGTCCTAAAAGGTGATATAACTGAATATCTTTGGCCTGTAGAGCAAAGATGAATGATTACCTGATGAATATCTTTGGCCGTAGTGCAAAGATGGACAGGTGTTGAGATGAACATGACCACTGGTGATACAAATGAATATCTTTGGCCCGTAGTGCAAAGATGAATATTTGATATTGATTGATGTTACAGGGATAAGATATTGATGATGGACTTTTAAATCATAGAAGATAGTAGACTTCATTCTCTACTTAACTCTTCTAATGAATTGTTATTTTCGCTGCGAATATTGATCTAAAACTTGTTGTCAATAATATTTTATCTGAATTGTTGAAGACTAACGATAATTTATTTTCCATTATCTTAGTCATAATATTCTTTATTGGGCTAGTTGAGCTCACCCTTTTCATCTATTGTCCTTTTCAGGAAATGAGAATGTCGCAGGAACTAGTCGGGGGACAGAGTGATGGTCTGAGTTAGAGCAGTAGTAGTCCTCACTATTTCTAATAAATAGTGTGAGAATAATTGTAATGAGGACTTAGTTTGAATGTTAATATTTTCTACATATTTGTATTGACACTCACAGTTGTGTGGTCGTATTTTGCACGACCGTGTGATATAAAGTTTGCATTTGAATTCTGTACCATGTATTTGGCGACTCAGAATGGGTTGGGTTGACTGGACCTATTCTGGGGGGCGTCACAGTTGGTACCAGAGCTTAGGGATATGATCTCTGGCGGAGATCGGGGAATAGAACTAGGAGGGGAGAGACGAGTAAATCCTTCACTAGTATGTCCTACCTAAGCTTATGTGGTATTTAATTAGTCAGTCGGAGCATAAGGTTAATATATGATATGTTAATTTATTTAATTAACCCTTGTTTTATGGCAGTATTTGAGAATGATAGCTGAGAATGTTAACAACGAAGTGAATGAGACCGTGGAGACACCTTTAATCACCAACCAGGAGAACGTGCAACAAGAAGGCAATGTTCATCCTGAAAACAACGCTGATCAGACGATAAACAATGAGATGTTTAGAAGTTTTTTGCAGTTCATGCAAAACCATACGAGAGAAACTCGTGTGCAAAATACAGGTGGAGATAATAACAACACGCAAATTGTCACTGCCAAGCAATTCAAAGAGTTGGGACCACCAGAATTTCAGTGAAAGCCGGATCCGATCAAGGCGGAGACGTGGGTTAAGCAAATTATCAAGATATTTGATGTCTTGGGATGCACGGAGGAACAGAAGGCTCCATTTGCCACCTTTATGTTCCGTGGAGAGGCAGATTACTGGTGAGAATCTGTGAAGCGTACCTAGCCTGCCGCACTCAAGATGTCTTGGGAAGCATTTCAAAAACTGTTCAATGACAAGTACTTTCCTGAAAGTATTCGTCATAGGAAGGAGGTAGAGTTTATCATACTAGAACAAAATAACATGACTGTGTCCCAGTACGAGGCTAAGTTCGCGGAGCTGTCCAGGTTTGCACCTCATTTGGTGGAGAATGAGGAACGTATGACGCGGATGTTTCTGAGAGGTTTGAAGCCCGAAATACGTCAATACCTCATTTCTCACAAATTTTCTCTATATTCGGATGTTGTGAACAGGGCCCAGTTGTTAGAACGAGATAGTGATTATATTTAACCAAGGGACAATAACCAAGGTCGTACCGGTGGCAGCAATCATCGGAGCAATGACAACCAGCGGGGAGGAAAGTATGACAGAAGCGGTAACCACTCCGGTGGTAGTCGTGGCCATGATAGTAGAAAAAGCGAATCGGGAGGAGATTTCAAGAAGAGAAGGTACAATAATGAGAACGTGAAGACGTCAACATCAGCACCAGCATCAACTGTTTCTAGGGGAGGAGAACGACCATCGGTCGTATGCTATAAATGCGGGAAAGAGGGACACATCAGCCCAAACTGCCCACAACAATTCAACGCATGCTATAACTGTGGAAAAGAAGGACATATAGCTCGAGATTGTCCTATACCGAAACCAAATCCAGCGGGGGTGGTGATTCCAAAGGCGGTTTCGGACAAGTCAAAGTCGGTGATTCCTGGAAGAGCGTTTGTCGTGACAGCCCAAAACGCGTGGAATCCACACGAGGTGATTACGGGTAAGCTAATCATAAACTCTTGCGAAGTTTACACCTTGTTAGACACCGGTGCTACCCATTCTTTTATTTCACCTGCTTGTGCTCAACGTTTGAACTTGACTTCTGATAAATTAGACTTTGACTTATCTGTTGAAACTCTGTTGGGAGAAACCTTTGTTACATCCATAGTTTATAAATCTTGCTTGATTCAGATTGGTACCCTTACCTTACCTGTCGATCTTATATCTTTGAAAATACTTGCATTTGATGTGATTTTAAGAATTAACTGGTTAACCACTTACCATGCCAAAATTGATTATTTTCGTAAGGTTGTTAGTTTTCATATTCCTAATCAACCTGTTGTGCGAATCTAAACCACCAAACCACTAAAATCAGTCAATATCATTTCAAGTCACAAAGCTATTCGTTTATTAAAAAACGGATGTCAAGCTTTCTTAGCTCATGTCACTGATCTAAACCAGAATACGTTAGGTTTGAATGATATTTTCGTTGTTAATGAGTTTCCTGATGTATTTTTTGAAGAACTTCCCGGTCTACCCCCAGAACGTGAAGTTGAATTCTTTATTGACCTGGAGCCCCGTACAAAACCCATTTTTAAAACCCCATATCGAATGGCTCCTATTGAACTTCAGGAGTTAAAGGTCCAATTACAGGAATTGTTAGACATCGGTTTTATACGTCCTAGTACGTCTCCTTGGGGTGCTCCTATTTTATTCGTAAAGAAGAAAGACGGGAGTATGCGACTTTGTACTGACTATCGGGAGTTAAACCATGTCACCATCAAGAATAGGTATCCGCTACCTCGTATTGATGACCTGTTCGACCAGTTGCAAGGAGCACAATTCTTTTCAAAGATCGATCTTCGTTCTGGATATCATCAGCTGAAGATTAAAACTGAGGATATTCCAAAGACTACTTTCAGAACTCGGTACGGGCATTATGAGTTTTTAGTCATGTCTTTTGGATTGACTAATGCTTCTGCTGCTTTCATGGATATGATGAACCGTGTATTCAAGGAATATTTGGATCAGTTCGTTGTTGTCTTTATTGATGACATCCTCATCTATTCTAAAAGCCGTGAAGATCATGAGTACCACTTGAAGTTGGTACTTCAAAAGCTTCGTGAGAACAAGCTATATGCCAACCTGAAGAAATACGAGTTCTGGCTTGAGGAAGTAGCATTCCTTGGGCACGTAGTATCGAAACGTGGAGTATCTGTTGACCCAACGAAGATTGAAGCAATACAAAGCTGGGAGCAACCTAAGTCGGTGACCTAAGTACGAAGCTTTCTGGGATTAGCTGGTTATTATCGGAGGTTCGTAGAGCGATTTTCTCCAATCGCTACTCCATTAACTCAGTTGACTCGGAAAGATACAAAATTCGTTTGGAGCGAGGAATGCGAGAAGAGCTTCCAAGAGCTCAAGAGAAGACTTATCTCGGCACCTGTTCTGACAATACCATCTGGTTCGGATGGATTTGTTATCTACAGCGATGCTTCGGGCAAAGGGTTAGGATGTGACGCCCCCAGAATAGGTCCATTCAACCCAACCCATTCTGAGTCGCCAAATACATGGTACAGAATTCAAATACAAACTTTATACCATACGGTCGTGCAAAATACGACCACACAACTGTGAGTCTCAATACAAATATGTAGAAAATATTAAGATTCAAACTAAGTCCTCATTACAATTATTATCACACTATTTATCAGAAATAGTGAGGACTACTACTGCTCTAACTCGGACCATCACTCTGTCCCCCGACTAGTTCCCGCAACATTCTCATTTCCTGAAGAGGACAACAGATGAAAAGGGTGAGCTCAACTAGCTCAGTAAAGAATATTATGACTAAGATAATGAAAAATAAATTATCGTTAGTCTTCAACAAATCAGATAAAATATAATGGACAACCAACTTCAGATCAATATTCGCAGCGGAAATAACAGTTCATTAGAAGAATTAAGCAGAGAATAAAGTCTACTATCTTCTATGATTTAAAAGTCCATCATCAATATTTTATCCCTGTAACATCAATCAATATACATCTCGAATCAAATATTCATCTTTGCACTACAGGCCAAAGATATTCATTTGTATCATCAGTGGTCATATTCATCTCAACACCTGTCATCTTTGCACTACAGGCCAAAGATATTCATCAGGTAATCATTCATCTTTGCTCTACAGGCCAAAGATATTCATCAAGTAATCATTCATCTTTGCTCTACAGGCCAAAGATATTCAGTTACATCACCTTTTAGGACTGAGAATGATGAAAAATATTTTAAAAAAACGAATCTAGTGAGATAAAAGACAAAGACTAAGGATTCGTATTTTAGTATATCCAATTCAAAAATACCTCGTAATAATCAATTATGGAGCAAAATTCAAGAATAGAGCTCAAAACTTGGATACAATCAAAGATAGTAATCTTAACAAGCAATTTGGACAAATAGAAGAAAATTTAATTTTTCCGTGAATAGTGCCGTATACGTGAATAGTGCCGTATACGTGAATAGTAACCCCGACGGAAAAAGTAAGAATTTCAACATAAAATCCATGACAATATTTTTGTATAATGATATTGAAAAGAATAATATCATTTACGAAAGAAAATAACATCCCTTACCTCAAAAAGATAGTACCTCTGACTGGAATATCGGATATAATACCGAAGGAAACTTGCGCTGAATACTAATACTCAAAGTATAGAAATACTCACAAAAATACACTCGATATTATAGAGAGAGAAAACTTCTGATTCTGGTGTGATTTTCAATTCTAACCTAAGCACCCTATTTATAGGAAAAGCTTAGGATGCCAAAGGAGACTAAAATAATAAAATATTATTATTTTTAAAATTCTCCAGCCGCCGGCTGCTACCAAAAAAATTAAATTTCAATAAAAGTGGGGCCCACCCATTAAATAATATATATATTTTCTGAAACTTTAATAATTCATAACAAATAGCCCCTTAGTCAGAAAAATACAAATTCTATGTCCTTCCAGAGGAAATTTAATTCTCTACAACTTTGCAGAAGGAAGTTTTTCCAAATTCCAAACATAAATTATCCGAAATCCATAAACAGATGATTTCTCACACCAAAATATTGATAAAAACTCATCAGCGCCAATTCCTTCTTTAGTATCCACAAAATAAATATTTCCTTATCATATAAATCAATAATTAATTATTCACAAATAATATTATAGAACTACAATATTAACAACCAGGTCATTCCCAGGACAGAGGGGGCCTTCCAATAAGGACTTCTCCTTACTGGCGCGCAATTAAATAACCCCTCCTAGACAGAACTTCCTTAGACATTGTCAATAATGCTATCTAATAATATTATTCAAATAATATGAATTATTGAGTTGATAACGTGAAATACTGTGCAACGACAATTATTGAATCAATACTACAAAATATCAACTGTAGCCATTATTGAATCAATCATATAAAATGGCAACGTAGCAATTATTGAGTCAATAAAATATCAATGTAACAATTATTGAGTCAATAATATAAAATATCAACGTAGCAATTATTGACTCAATAATATAAAATATTGAACAGTAATTACTGTAACAATAATTGAGTAATGGCTTCTCACATAAGACTCAATAATTCGAAATACTGTGCAATACCGTGTGCTACTGTGCAACACCGCGTATCACTGTATTTTAACCACCGGGTATTTCAACAGTACTAACGGTAACAACCACGCCGTTATTTTGTAAAAAAGTTATTTCTGTCGCTTTCTATATCCGACAGTTATTCCGTTGTGGGGGCCCACAAATAGCTGCGCCGTCGTACAAATATTCTCCGACAACAAGAATATTCCACGACCAAACGAATATTCCCCGACAACAAGAATATTTTATAACCACTTGCTCATTTTAAAAATGTTTGCACATTTCACCCATAACTTTCGTATTTATCAAAACAACACCTTACTGTTTCGAAATAATATATAAAGAAAACTAAATCTTTATTCATAAAAGTTGGGGTCTTACAACCTCCCCTCCTTATGAAATTTCGTCCTCGAAATTGACGTACGTACCTGGTATGTCGAAAAGTTGAGGATACCTCGCTTTCATTTCCGATTCCAACTCCCAGGTCATTTCCTCAATTGCATGGTTTCTCCACAAAACTTTAACTTGAGGTATAATTTTCGAGCGTAGGACATGCTCCTTCCTATCCAAGATCTTGACAGGTACCTCCTCGTACGTTAAATCTTCAGCTATCTCGTCTGGTTCTAACTCAATAATGCGGTTTGGATCCTTCACATATTTACGTAACACGGATATGTGAAACACGTTATGAACACGAGACATGCATGGAGGTAAAGCGAGTCTGTAGGCCACATTTCCTATTCGGTCAAGAATCTCAAATGGACCAATGAATCGTGGGTTGAGCTTTTCTCTCTTCCCAAACCTCGTAACTCCCTTCCATGGAGCAATACGTAACAATACATGGTCCCCAACGTTAAATTCCACGTCCTTTCGATGAAGATCCGCATAACTCTTTTGTCGATCTTGTGCTGTTTGTATACGTTGTCGGATTATTTGGATCTTCTCTGTAGTCATACGTACTAACTCTGGTCCCAACAATGTTGCTTCACCCACCTCATCCCAACATACTGGAGAACGACACTTTCTCCCATACAACGCTTCGAATGGAGCTACGCCTATACTTGCCTGATAACTGTTGTTGTAGGAGAATTCCACCAATGGTAAATACTTATCCCAACTCTCTTTGAAGTCTAGAACACAGAGTCTCAATAGATCTTCAAGAGTTTGGATAGTCCTTTCCAATTGTCCATCTGTTTGAGGATGATAAGCCGAACTGAATCGTAAATCCGTACCCATAGCTTTCTGCAAACTGATCCAAAATCGTGAAGTAAATCTGGGGTCACGATCCAAAACTATGGATACTGGCATGCCATGCAACCTCACAATCTCATTCACGTACATATGAGCAAGACGTTCAAGGGAATAAGTCTCTCGTATCGGCAAGAAATGAGCAGACTTGGTTAATCTATCAACAATAACCCAAATCGCATCTAAGCCTTGAGAAACCTTGGGAAGACCCGTAACGAAATCCATCGTAATGTGTTCCCACTTCCATTTCGGAATCTCCAGTGGTTGCAATGGACCCTTCGGCACTTGATGCTCCGCCTTTACACGTTGACAAGTTAAACATCTCGAGATGAACTCCGCGATCTCTCTCTTCATATTGCCCCACCAAAATGTATGTCGAATATCACGATACATTTTAGTACTCCCAGGATGGATTGCAAACGGTGTGTTGTGTGCCTCCATCATGATTCTATACTTCAAGTCGGAATCGTTAGGAACACAAAGTCTGGAGTTGACTCGAAGTATTCCATCTTCATCGATTCTCGCTTCTGGAATTGTACCTTCTTGCACCTTCTTCTTCATCTTCATCAGCTCCGCATCCGTAGCTTGAGTAGCTTTAACTTTATCAATCAAAGCTGGTTCTACGCGTATACTTGATATCATCGCACTCGTTCCCACATATGATCTTCTACTCAACGCGTCAGCTACCATGTTCGCTTTTCCAGGATGGTATTGGATAGTATGATCGTAATCTTTCAACAGCTCAAGCCAACGCCGTTGCCGCATGTTGAGTTCCTTCTGAGTGAAGAAATATTTAAGGCTCTTATGATCCGTATAAATCTCCACTTTCTCTCCGTACAAGTAATGTCTCCAGATCTTCAACGCGAAAACGACAGCTGCCAACTCTAGATCATGAGTAGGATAATTCCTCTCATATTCTTTGAGTTGTCGCGGGGCATAGGCTATGACTTTCCCATGTTGCATGAGAACACATCCTAACCCTTTGCCCGAAGAATCGCTGTAAATAACAAATCCATCCGAACCAGATGGTATTGTCAGAACAGGTGCCGAAATAAGTCTCCTCTTGAGCTCTTGGAAGCTCTTCTCGCATTCCTCGCTCCAAACGAATTTCGTATCTTTCCGGGTTAACTGAGTTAATGGAGTAGCGATTCGAGAAAATCCCTCTACGAACCTCCGATAATAACCAGCTAAGCCCAGAAAGCTTCGTACTTCGGTCACCGACTTAGGTTGCTCCCAGCTTTGTATTGTTTCAATCTTCGCCGGGTCCACAGATACTCCACGTTTCGATACCACGTGCCCAAGGAATGCTACTTCCTCAAGCCAAAACTCGCATTTCTTCAGCTTAGCATATAGCTTATTCTCACGAAGCTTTTGAAGTACTAACTTCAAATGGTGTTCATGATCTTCACGGCTTTTAGAATAGATGAGGATGTCATCAATAAAGACAACAACGAATTGATCTAAATACTCCTTAAATACACGGTTCATCATATCCATGAAAGAAGCAGGAGCATTAGTTAATCCAAAAGACATGACTAAGAACTCATATTGCCCGTACCGTGTTCTAAAAGCAGTCTTTGGAATATCCTCTGTTTTAATCTTCAACTGATGATATCCAGAACAAAGATCGATCTTTAAAAAGAATTGCGCTCCTTGCAACTGGTCGAACAGGTCATCAATACGAGGTAACAGATACCTA
This sequence comes from Panax stipuleanatus, assembly GCA_020205555.1. Lineage (NCBI taxonomy): Eukaryota > Viridiplantae > Streptophyta > Magnoliopsida > Apiales > Araliaceae > Panax > Panax stipuleanatus. Next base: position 127,500,425 of record CM035120.1, on the reverse strand, counting down.
TTCTTGATGGTGACATGGTTCAACTCCCGATAGTCAATGCAAAGTCGCATACTCCCGTCTTTCTTCTTTACGAATAAAACAGGAGCACCCCAAGGAGACGTACTAGGACGAATAAAACCGATATCTAACAACTCTTGTAATTGGACCTTTAACTCCTGAAGTTCAATAGGAGCCATTCGATATGGGGTTTTAGAAATGGGCTTTGTACCGGGCTCAAGGTCAATAAAGAATTCAACTTCACGTTCTGGGGGTAGACCGAGAAGTTCTTCGGGAAATACATCAGGAAACTCATTAACAACGGAAATATCATTCAAATCTGATGTATTCTGATTTAGATCAGTGACATGAGCTAAGAAAGCTTGACATCCGTTTTTCAATAAACGAATAGCCTTGGGATTTGAAATAATATTGACTGATTTTAGTGGTTTGGTGGTTTGAATTCGCACAACAGGTTGATTAGGAATATGAAAACTAACAACCTTACGAAAACAATCAATTTTGGCATGGTAAGTGGTTAACCAGTCAATTCCTAAAATCACGTCAAATGCAAGTATTTTCAAAGATATAAGATCAACAGGTAAGGTAAGGGTACCAATCTGAATCAAGCAAGATTTGTAAACTGTAGATGTAACAAAGGTTTCTCCTAACGGAGTTTCAACAGATAAGTCAAAGTCTAATTTATCAGAAGTCAAGTTCAAACGTTGAGCACAAGCAGGTGAAATAAAAGAATGGGTAGCACCGGTATCTAACAAGGTGTAAACTTCGCAAGAGTTTATGATCAGCTTACCCGTAATCACCTCGTGTGGATTTCTCGCGTTTTGGGCTGTCACGACAAACGCTCTTCCAAGAATCACCGACTTTGACTTGTCTGCAACCGCCTTTGGAATCACCACCCCCGCTGAACTTGGTTTCGTAGCAGGACAATCTCGAGCTATATGTCCTTCTTTTCCACAGTTATAGCATCCTTTGAATTGTTGTGGGCAGTTTGGGCTGATATGTCCCTCTTTCCCGCATTTAAAGCATACGACCGGTGGTCGTTCTCCTCCCCTCGAAACAGTTGATGTTGGTGCTGATGTTGACATCTTCGCATTCTCATTGTTGTACCTTCTCTTCTTGAAATCTCCTCCCGATTCGCTTCTTCTACTATCATGGCCACGATAACCACTGGAGTGGTTACCGCTTCTGTCATACTTTCCTCCTCGCTGGTTGTCATTGCTCCGATGACTGCTGCCACCGGTACGACCTTGGTTGTGGTCCCTCGGTTGAACATAATCATTATCTCGTTCTAATAACTGGGCCCTATTTACTACATCCGAATATAAAGAAAATTTATGAGAAATGAGGTATTGACGTATTTCGGGTTTCAAACCTCTTAGAAACATCCGCGTCATACGCTCCTCATTCTCCACCAAATGAGGTACAAACCTGGACAGCTCCGCGAACTTAGCCTCGTATTGGGATACCGTCATGTTATTTTGTTCGAGTCTAATAAATTCTACTTCCTTCATATGACGAATACTTTCAGGAAAGTACTTGTCATTAAACAGTTTCTGGAACGCTTCCCAAGACATCTTGAGTGCGGCAGGCTGGGTACGCTTCACGGATTCCCACCAGTAATCTGCCTCTCCACGGAACATAAACGTGGCGAATGGAACCTTCTGTTCCTCCGTGCATCCCAAGACATCAAATATCTTGGTAATTTGTTTAATCCACGTCTCCGCCTTGATCGGATCCGACTTTCCCAGAAACTCTGGTGGTCCCAATTCTTTGAACTGCTTAGCAGTAACAATTCGCGAGTTGTTATTATCGCCACCTATATGTTGCACACGAGTCTCCCTCATCTGGTTTTGCATAAACTGCAAAAAACTTCTAAACATCTCATCGTTTATCGTCTGACCAGCGTTATTTTCAGGATGAACATTGCCTTCTTGTTGCACGTTCTCCTGGTTAACGATTAAAGGTGTCTCCACGGTCTCATTCACTTCGTTGTTAATATTCTCAGCTGCCATTCTCAAATACTGCCATAAAACAAGGGTTAATTAAACAAATCAACATATCACATATTAACCCTATGCTCCGACTGACCAATTAAATACCACATAAGCTTAGGTAGGACACACTAGCGAAGGATTTACTCGTCTCTCCCCTCCTAGTTCTATTCCCCGATCTCCGCCAGAGATCATATCCCTAAGCTCTGATACCAACTGTGACGCCCCCAGAATAGGTCCATTCAACCCAACCCATTCTGAGTCGCCAAATACATGGTACAGAATTCAAATACAAACTTTATATCATACGGTCGTGCAAAATACGACCACACAACTGTGAGTCTCAATACAAATATGTAGAAAATATTAAGATTCAAACTAAGTCCTCATTACAATTATTATCACACTATTTATCAGAAATAGTGAGGACTACTACTGCTCTAACTCGGACCATCACTCTGTCCCCCGACTAGTTCCCGCAACATTCTCATTTCCTGAAGAGGACAACAGATGAAAAGGGTGAGCTCAACTAGCTCAGTAAAGAATATTATGACTAAGATAATGAAAAATAAATTATCGTTAGTCTTCAACAAATCAGATAAAATATAATGGACAACCAACTTCAGATCAATATTCGCAGCGGAAATAACAGTTCATTAGAAGAATTAAGCAGAGAATAAAGTCTACTATCTTCTATGATTTAAAAGTCCATCATCAATATTTTATCCCTGTAACATCAATCAATATACATCTCGAATCAAATATTCATCTTTGCACTACAGGCCAAAGATATTCATTTGTATCATCAGTGGTCATATTCATCTCAACACCTGTCATCTTTGTACTACAGGCCAAAGATATTCATCAGGTAATCATTCATCTTTGCTCTACAGGCCAAAGATATTCATCAAGTAATCATTCATCTTTGCTCTACAGGCCAAAGATATTCAGTTACATCACCTTTTAGGACTGAGAATGATGAAAAATATTTTAAAAAAACGAATCCAGTGAGATAAAAGACAAAGACTAAGGATTCGTATTTTAGTATATCCAATTCAAAAATACCTCGTAATATTCAATTATGGAGCAAAATTCAAGAATAGAGCTCAAAACTTGGATACAATCAAAGATAGTAACCTTAACAAGCAATTTGGACAAATAGAAGAAAATTTAATTTTTTCGTGAATAGTGCCGTATACGTGAATAGTGCCGTATACGTGAATAGTAATCCCGACGAAAAAAGTAAGAATTTCAACATAAAATTCATGACAATATTTCTGTATAATGATATTGAAAAGAATAATATCATTTACGAAAGAAAATAACATCCCTTACCTCAAAAAGATAGTACCTCTTACTGGAATATCGGATATAATACCGAAGGAAACTTGCGCTGAATACTAATACTCAAAGTATAGAAATACTCACAAAAATACGCTCGATATTATAGAGAGAGAAAACTTCTGATTCTGGTGTGATTTTCAATTCTAACCCAAGCACCCTATTTATAGGAAAAGCTTAGGATGCCAAAGGAGACTAAAATAATAAAATATTATTATTTTTAAAATTCTCCAGCCGCCGGCTGCTACCAAAAAAATCAGATTTCAACAAAAGTGGGGCCCACCCATTAAATAATATATATATTTTCCGAAACTTCAATAATTCATAACAAATAGCCCCTTAGTCAGAAAAATACAAATTCTATGTCCTTCCATAGGAAATTTAATTCTCTACAACTTTGCAGAAGGAAGTTTTTCCAAATTCCAAACATAAATTATCCGAAATCCATAAACAGATGATTTCTCACACCAAAATATTGATAAAAACTCATCAGCGCCAATTCCTTCTTTAGTATCCACAAAATAAATATTTTCTTATCATATAAATCAATAATTAATTATTCACAAATAATATTATAGAACTACAATATTAACAACCAGGTCGTTCCCAGGACAGAGGGGGCCTTCCGATAAGGACTTCTCCTTACTGGCGCGCAATTAAATAACCCCTCCTAGACAGAACTTCCTTAGACATTGTCAATAATGCTATCTAATAATATTATTCAAATAATATGAATTATTGAGTTGATAACGTGAAATACTGTGCAACGACAATTATTGAATCAATACTACAAAATATCAACTGTAGCCATTATTGAATCAATCATATAAAATGGCAACGTAGCAATTATTGAGTCAATAAAATATCAATGTAACAATTATTGAGTCAATAATATAAAATATCAACGTAGCAATTATTGACTCAATAATATAAAATATTGAACAGTAATTACTGTAACAATAATTGAGTAATGGCTTCTCACATAAGACTCAATAATTCGAAATAATGTGTAATACCGTGTGTTACTGTGCAACACCGCGTATCACTGTATTTTAACCACCGGTTATTTCAACAGTACTAACGGTAACAACCACGCCGTTATTTTGTAAAAAAGTTATTTCTGTCGCTTTCTATATCCGACAGTTATTCCGTTGTGGGGGCCCACAAATAGCTGCGCCGTCGTACGAATATTCCCCGACAACAAGAATATTTCACGACCAAACGAATATTCCCCGACAACAAGAATATTTTATAACCACTTGCTCATTTTAAAAATGTTTGCACATTTCACCCATAACTTTCATATTTATCAAAACAACACCTTACTGTTTCGAAATAATATATAAAGAAAACTAAATCTTTATTCTTAAAAGTTGGGGTCGTACATTTATTGATGACATCCTCATTGAAAGTCCAATAATAATCTAGAAGGGGGGTTGAATGGATTATTACTGGTTAAAAAATTATCTTAGGCCTTTTTGAATTTTTAACAAATTAATTTATGGTGTTAGAAATTAATAAGCAGAGTTAAAAAAATTCAATCACACAATGCACAGAGATTTATTTAGTTCACAATATACATCATGGGTATATTGATACGTCCAGTCTCAAGCTCCTCTCCAGGGCTTGAGATCCTATTACTCCCAGTAATAAATGCTCCTTCACTAAATGGAGAAACCTTTACAAAGTTTTATAGATCAACTTACAACTCTTCACAACTAACTATCTTGGACAGCGAACTCCCAGCTTCTTCCTCAAGCTTAGTTGAACCTTCTTTTTAGAGCTCAGAACTATTCTATCACCTGGTCTTGAAACAACAATCTCTTCCTCACCTCATAAGTTCACTAGAGACCCAACTCCCAGCTGACCTCTCTAGGACTCTGGTCTTGGTCAAAGAATTCTTGCCTTTCTCACAGATATAAAATAAACTGACTCTACCCTTTTCCTTTTACAAAAGATTATTTTGAGATTGCTTCTAAAGTAAGCAGATAAAATTTAGTACAGATTTATAAAAGTTCAAATGACTTTTATAGACGCTTCTTTGATAAGCAGATATATAATTTAAGATCAAATATAAAAGTTCAAGAACTTTTATATGAGATGCTTCAGATAAACAGATAAATATTTTATGATCAATAAATAAAAGTTCAAGACTTTTATATGCAATGCTTCAAATAAGCAGATATATGATTTAAGATCAAATATAAAAGTTCAAGACTTTTATATAAAATACTTCAAATAAGCAGATATATAAATTGATGCAGTTTTATAAAGAAATTCTTTTCTTTTGATAAAGAATATTTTTCTATGGTTTAAATATTTATAGAAAAGATTCTTCTTTATAAAGAGTGTGTTTCTATGATTTTGAAAAGATATAACTTTGATTTTAGAAAATCAAATGAAATCACTTATAATGCAACAAGTATTTTTGTTAGATAAGTAAATTTATACTTAAGATACTTGTTTATGGCAGTTTATCAAATATAACAGATTTATCAATTATATAGTACTTGATGAATATTGTTTCACCCACGTATATATATTATATTATATTTGATCTTTGTTGTGAAAATTTGGCCACTCAGAATTTAAAGACTGTTTCGGAGTGTTTTTAATAACTTCCGAATTTACCCGGTATCTAAGTGCAGACCAAATTGTGTGCTTCACAATCTGATAATTATATAAAAAAAATTTCAATACTTATATAATGTATCAATATTAATAAAAAGCCACTTAGAATTTAAAGACCGCTTCAGAGAATTTTTAAAAACTTCCGAATTTTCCCGGTATCTAAGTGCGAACTTTTTACAATATTTAATAAATTAAATATAGATATATATATATATATATATATATATATATATATGTATGTGTGTGTGTGTGTGTGTGTGTGTGTGTATCACAATTAAGTACGATAAATATTCACCCACTTATATATATTATTTATATTTTCTCTATGTTGTGAAAAAATTTGGCCGCTTAGGATTTAAAGACCGTTTCGGAGAATTTTTAATAACTTTCGAATTTATCCGGTATCTAAGCACTGACCAAATTGTTTATTTCAAAATCTAATAATTATATAATATTTTTCAATACTTATATAATGTATCAATATTAATAAAAAGCCACTTAGGATTTAAAGACCGCTTCGAAGAATTTTTAATAACTTTCGAATTTTCCCGATATCTAAGTACAAACTTTTTATAATATTTAATAGATTAAATATAGATATATATATAAATGTGTATAACAATTTATCTTTAATATATCTATATATATAAGCAGTTATGAGATAATATAAATGCAGAAATTTAATGACTTATCTCAACTACTTTGACCAATTTAATCTTCTTTCCAGAGATAGAACTTTGGAATAGAAGATGTAGAGAAAGCTTTTTGCAGAGAGATTATGTAGGCAAGGAGAGTATAGCTTTTCTTTGTTTGTGAATTGGTAAGTTTAGAATGAATGAAAAGCCTCCTATTTATAGGATTTTGAAGTTTAGGGCAAAATGATAATTTTTAAAATTTGATTTTTGAATCAAAGGTTCAGATTGTGTGATGAAAATTGGATGGCTTGGATTAAAAATGGAGCACACAGATTGAGCAAGAAAAACAAGCAGATTTTTAAAGTTAGCCCAAGTTTTCTTCAAATTCAAAGGCTTGCATATTTTTCAAAAGGAAAGGCCAACCTTTTGTTTTTAAAAAGACATATAAAATTTGGTCCAATTATAAGGCTTAGACCAAGCCTTGTTCAAAAATAATAGGCACATCACCTTTTCAGTCCAACCAAAAGCAAGAGGCCAAGCCTTTTAAAAACCATGCAAGCTTTTCAAATATAGAGGCTGAGGTAATTTTTGAATAAAAAGGCATAGCCTTTATTTTTGAAAAATATGTAAACTTCAAGTCACCAGCACATTAAGTCACCATCAGACTTTAGTTTCACATTTGCACTCACATCTTGCATGCACACACTTCGGCACATGCAACATATTTTGGCACACACAGCATACACATGTCACACACATGTCACACATATGCCACACATGCATTTCGGTCACATGCATGCATTAATATATATATATATATATATATATATATATATATATATATATATACTAAATATGTGACGCCCCCCAGAATAGGTCCAGTCAACCCAACCCATTCTGAGTCGCCAAATACATGGTACAGAATTCAAATACAAACTTTATATCACACGGTCGTGCAAAATACGACCACACAACTGTGAGTGTCAATACAAATATGTAAAAAATATTAACATTCAAACTAAGTCCTCATTACAATTATTCTCACACTATTTATTAGAAATAGCGAGGACTACTACTGCTGTAACTCAGACCATCACTCTGTCCCCCGACTAGTTCCTGCGACATTCTCATTTTCTGAAAATGACAATAGATGAAAAGGGTGAGCTCAACTAGCCCAATAAAGAATATTATGACTAAGATAATGGAAAATAAATTATCGTTAGTCTTCAACAATTCAGATAAAATATTATTGACAACAAGTTTTAGATCAATATTCGCAGCGAAAATAACAATTCATTAGAAGATTTAAGTAGAGAATGAAGTCTACTATCTTCTATGATTTAAAAGTCCATCATCAATATCTTATCCCTGTAACATCAATCAATATCAAATATTCATCTTTGCACTACGGGCCAAAGATATTCATTTGTATCACCAGTGGTCATGTTCATCTCAACACCTGTCCATCTTTGCACTACGGCCAAAGATATTCATCAGGTAATCATTCATCTTTGCTCTACAGGCCAAAGATATTCAGTTATATCACCTTTTAGGACTGAGGATGATGAAAATAATATATATAACGAATCCAGTGAGATAAAAGACAAAGATTAGGGATTCGAAATTTAGTTTATTCAAGTTCAAAAATATTTCATAATAATACTTTGTGGAGCAAAATTCAAGAATAAAGATAAAAACTTGGATCCAATCAAAGATAGTAACCTTAACAAGCAACTTGGACAAATAGAAGAAAATTTAATTTTTTCGTGAATAGTGCCGTATACGTGAATAGTGTCGTATACGTGAATAGTAACCCCGACGAAAAAAGTAAGAATTTCATAATAAAATCTACGCCAATATTTTGGTATAATGATATTGAAAAGAATAACATCATTTACGGAAAAAAAATAACATCCCTTACCTCAAAAGAATAGTACTTCTAACTGGAATATCGGATATAATATCGAAAGAAACTTGCACTGAATACTAACACTCAAAGTATCTAAATATTCGCAAAAATACGCTTGATATTATAGAGAGAGAAAACTTCTGATTCTGGTGTGATTTTCAATTCTAACATAACCACCCTATTTATAGAAAAAGCTTAGGATGCCAAAGTAGACTTTCTGCGCCAGCGGCTTACCCAGCACACCTCGTGAGATTTGAAAATTCAGTAATTTTTCCACAACAACCAAAAGTGGGGCCCACCATTTTATTTAAAAAAATATTTATTTTCTGAAACTTCAATAATTCATAATAAATAGCCCTTTTGTCAGAAAAATATAAATTTTATGTCCTTGTCATAGGAAATTTAATTCTCTACAACTTTGTAGAAGGAAGTTTTTCCAAATTCCAAACATAAATTATCCGAAATCCATAAACGGATGATTTTTCACACCAAAATACTGATAAAAATACATCAGCACTAATTCCTTCTTTTATATCCACAAAATAAATATTTCCTTATCATATAAATCAATAATTAATTATTCATAAATAATATTACAGAACTATAATATTGACAACCAGGTCGTTCTCAGGAAAGAGGGAGCCTTCCGATAAAGATTTCTCCTTACTGGCGCGCAATTAAATAACCCCTCCTAGACAGGATTTCCTTAGACATTGTCAATAATGCTATCTAATAATATTATTCAAATAATATGAATTATTGAGTTGATAATGTGAAATACTGTGCAGTGACAATTATTGAATCAATAATATAAAATATCAATGGTAGCAATTATTGAATCAATCATATAAAATATCAACGTAACAATTATTGAGTCAATAATATAAAATATCAACGTAGCAATTATTGAGTCAATAATATAAAATATTAACGTAGCAATTATTGAGTCAATAATATAAAATAGTGAACAGTAATTGAGTAAGTGCCTTATTACGTAAGAATCAATAATTCAAAATACTGTGCAATATCGTGTGCTACTGTACAACACCGCGTATTACTGCATTTTAACCACCGGGTATTTCAACAATACTAACGGTAACAACTACGCCGTTATTTTATAAAAAAATTATTTCTGTCGCTTTCTATATCCGACAGTTATTCCGTTGTGGGGCCCACAAATAGCTGCGCCGTCGTACGAATATTCCCCGAAAATAGGAATATTTTATAACCACTTGCTCATTTTAAAATATTTGAACATTTCACCCATAACTTTTCACATTTATCAAATCAACACCTTACCATTTTGAAATAATATATAAAGAAAATTAAATCTTTATTTATAAAATTCGGGGTCTTACATCCTCCCCTCCTTATAAAATTTCGTCCTCGAAATTGATGTACGTACCTGGTATGTCGAAAAGGTGAGGATACCTCGCTTTCATTTCTGATTCCAACTCCCAGGTCATTTCCTCAATTTCATGGTTTTTCCACAAAATTTTAACTTGAGGTATAATTTTTGAGCGTAGGACATGCTCCTTCCTATCCAAGATCTTGACAGGTACCTCCTCGTACGTTAAATCTTTGGCTATCTCGCCTGGTTCTAACTCAATAATGTGGTTTGAATCTTTCACATATTTACGCAACATGGATATGTGAAAAACATTATGAACACGAGACATACTTGGAGGTAAAGCGAGTCTATAGGCCACATTTCCTACTTGGTCAAGGATCTCAAATGGACCAATGAATCGTGGATTGAGCTTTCCTCTCTTGCCAAACCTCGTAACTCCCTTCCACGGAGCAACACGTAAAACACATGGTCCCCAACATTAAATTCCACGTCCTTTCGATGAAGATCCGCATAACTCTTTTGTCGATCTTGTGCGGTTTGTATACGTTGTCGGATCATTTGAATCTTTTCTGTAGTCATACGTACCAACTCCGGTCCCAATAATGTTGCTTCACCCACCTCATTCCAGCATACTGGAGAGCGACACTTTCGTCCATACAACGCTTCGAATGGAGCCACGCCTATACTTGCCTGATAACTGTTGTTGTAGGAGAATTCCACCAATGGTAAGTACTTATCCCAACTCCCTTTGAAGTCTAGAACACAGAGTCTCAATAGATCCTCAAGAGTTTGAATAGTTATTTCTGATTGTCCGTCTGTTTAAGGATGATAAGCCGAACTGAATCGTAAATCCGTGCCCATAGCTTTCTGCATACTGATCCAAAATTGTGAAGTAAATCTGGGGTCACGATCCGAAACTATGGATACTGGCATGCCATGCAATCTCAAAATCTCATTCATGTACATATGAGCAAGACGTTCAAGGGAATAAGTCTCTCGTATCGACAAGAAATGAGCAGACTTGGTTAATCTATCAACAATAACCCAAATCGCATCTATGCCTTGAGAAACCTTGGGAAGACCCGTAACAAAATCCATCGTAATGTGTTCCCACTTCCATTTCGGAATTTCCAATGGTTGCAATGGACCCTTCGGCACTTGATGCTCCGCCTTTACATGTTGACAAGTTAAACATCTTGAAATAAACTCCGCGATCTCTCTTTTCATATTGCTCCACCAAAATGTATGCTGAAGATCACGATACATTTTAGTACTCCCAGGATGGATTGCAAACGGTGTGTTGTGTGCCTCCATCATGATTCTATGCTTCAAGTCAGAATCGTTAGGAACACAAAGTCTGGAATTGACTCGAAGTATTCCCTCTTCATCGATTCTTGCTTCTGGAATGGCACCTTCTTGCACCTTTTTCTTCATCTTCATCAGCTCCGGATCCGTAGCTTGAGCAGCTTTAACTTTATCAATCAAAGCTGGTTCTACGCGTATACTTGATATCATCGCACTCATTCCCGCATATGATCTTCTACTCAACGCGTCAGCTACCACGTTCGCTTTTCCAGGATGGTATTGGATGGTATGATCGTAATCTTTCAACAGCTCAAGCCAACGTCGTTGTCGCATGTTGAGTTCCTTTTGAGTGAAGAAATATTTGAGGCTCTTATGATCCGTATAGATCTCCACTTTCTCTCCATACAGGTAGTGTCTCCAGATCTTTAAGGTGAAAACGACAGCTGCCAACTCAAAATCATGAGTAGGATAATTCCTCTCATATTCCTCGAGTTATCGCGAGGCATAGGCTATGACTTTCCTATGTTGCATGAGAACACATCCTATGTAAGACCCCAACTTTTATGAATAAAGATTTAGTTTTCTTTATATATTATTTCGAAACAGTAAGGTGTTGTTTTGATAAATACGAAAGTTATGGGTGAAATGTGCAAACATTTTTAAAATGAGCAAGTGGTTATAAAATATTCCTGTTGTCGGGGAATATTCGTTTGGTCGTGGAATATTCTTGTTGTCGGGGAATATTCGTACGACGGCGCAGCTATTTGTGGGCCCCCACAACGGAATAACTGTCGGATATAGAAAGCGACAGAAATAACTTTTTTACAAAATAACGGCGTGGTTGTTACCGTTAGTACTGTTGAAATACCCGGTGGTTAAAATACAGTGATACGCGGTGTTGCACAGTAGCACACGGTATTGCACAGTATTTCGAATTATTGAGTCTTATGTGAGAAGCCATTACTCAATTATTGTTACAGTAATTACTGTTCAATATTTTATATTATTGAGTCAATAATTGCTACGTTGATATTTTATATTATTGACTCAATAATTGTTACATTGATATTTTATTGACTCAATAATTGCTACGTTGCCATTTTATATGATTGATTCAATAATGGCTACAGTTGATATTTTGTAGTATTGATTCAATAATTGTCGTTGCACAGTATTTCACGTTATCAACTCAATAATTCATATTATTTGAATAATATTATTAGATAACATTATTGACAATGTCTAAGGAAGTTCTGTCTAGGAGGGGTTATTTAATTGCGCGCCAGTAAGGAGAAGTCCTTATCGGAAGGCCCCCTCTGTCCTGGGAACGACCTGGTTGTTAATATTGTAGTTCTATAATATTATTTGTGAATAATTAATTATTGATTTATATGATAAGAAAATATTTATTTTGTGGATACTAAAGAAGGAATTGGCGCTGATGAGTTTTTATCAATATTTTGGTGTGAGAAATCATCTGTTTATGGATTTCGGATAATTTATGTTTGGAATTTGGAAAAACTTCCTTCTGCAAAGTTGTAGAGAATTAAATTTCCTATGGAAGGACATAGAATTTGTATTTTTCTGACTAAGGGGCTATTTGTTATGAATTATTGAAGTTTCGGAAAATATATATATTATTTAATGGGTGGGCCTCACTTTTGTTGAAATCTGATTTTTTTGGTAGCAGCCGGCGGCTGTAGAATTTTAAAAATAATAATATTTTATTATTTTAGTCTCCTTTGGCATCCTAAGCTTTTCCTATAAATAGGGTGCTTAGGTTAGAATTGAAAATCACACCAGAATCAGAAGTTTTCTCTCTCTATAATATCGAGCGTATTTTTGTGAGTATTTCTATACTTTGAGTATTAGTATTCAGCGCAAGTTTCCTTCGGTATTATATCCGATATTCCAGTCAGAGGTACTATCTTTTTGAGGTAAGGGATGTTATTTTCTTTCGTAAATGATATTATTCTTTTCAATATCATTATACAGAAATATTGTCATGGATTTTATGTTGAAATTCTTACTTTTTTCGTCGGGGTTACTATTCACGTATACGACACTATTCACGTATGCGGCACTATTCACGAAAAAATTAATTTTCTTCTATTTGTCCAAATTGCTTGTTAAGGTTACTATCTTTGATTGTATCCAAGTTTTGAGCTCTATTCTTGAATTTTGCTCCATAATTGATTATTACGATGTATTTTTGAATTGGATATACTAAAATACGAATCCTTAGTCTTTGTCTTTTATCTCACTGGATTCGTTTTTTTAAAATATTTTTCATCATTCTCAGTCCTAAAAGGTGATGTAACTGAATATCTTTGGCCTGTAGAGCAAAGATGAATGATTACTTGATGAATATCTTTGGCCTGTAGAGCAAAGATGAATGATTACCTGATGAATATCTTTGGCCTGTAGTGCAAAGATGACAGGTGTTGAGATGAATATGACCACTGATGATACAAATGAATATCTTTGGCCTGTAGTGCAAAGATGAATATTTGATTCGAGATGTATATTGATTGATGTTACAGGGATAAAATATTGATGATGGACTTTTAAATCATAGAAGATAGTAGACTTTATTCTCTGCTTAATTCTTCTAATGAACTGTTATTTCCGCTGGGAATATTGATCTGAAGTTGGTTGTCCATTATATTTTATCTGATTTGTTGAAGACTAACGATAATTTATTTTTCATTATCTTAGTCATAATATTCTTTACTGAGCTAGTTGAGCTCACCCTTTTCATCTGTTGTCCTCTTCAGGAAATAAGAATGTTGCGGGAACTAGTCGGGGGACAGAGTGATGGTCCGAGTTAGAGCAGTAGTAGTCCTCACTATTTCTGATAAATAGTGTGATAATAATTATAATGAGGACTTAGTTTGAATCTTAATATTTTCTACATATTTGTATTGAGACTCACAGTTGTGTGGTCGTATTTTGCACGACCGTATGATATAAAGTTTGTATTTGAATTCTGTACCATGTATTTGGCGACTCAGAATGGGTTGGGTTGAATGGACCTATTCTGGGGGCGTCACAATAAATATAACCACAAAATGATCCAAATATTCCTTGAATATTCGGTTCATCATATCCATGTAGACATCACGAGCATTAGTCAATCCAAAAGACATGACTACGAATTCATAATTCCCGTATCATGTCATCAATTTTAATCTTTAACTGATGATATCCAGAACGAAGATCGATCTTTTAGAAGAATTTAGCACCTTGCAACTGGTCAAACAAGTCAGCAATACGAGGTAACGGATACCTATTTTTGAATTGTTCAACTCTCGATATTCAATACAAAGTCGTATACTCCCGTCTTTCTTCTTTACGAATAACATAGGAGCACCCCAAGGCGATGTACTAGGAAGAATAAAGCCGATGTCTAACAACTCCTGTAGTTGGACCTTTAACTCCTGAAGTTCAATAGGAGCCATTCGATATGGGGTTTTGGAAATGGGTTTTGTACCGGGTTCAAGGTCAATAAAAAATTCAACTTCACGTTCTGGGGGTAGGCCAGAAAGTTCTTCGGAAAATACATTAGGGAATTTATTAACAACAGAAATATCATTCAAATCTGACGTATTTTTGTTTAAATCGATGACATGGGCTAAGAAATCTTGACATCCATTTTTCAATAAACGAATGGCTTTATAACTTGAAATGACAACGATTGATTTTAGTGGTTTGGTTGCTTGAATTCGCATAACTGGTTGGTTAGGAATAGGAAAGCTAACGACCTTACGAAAATAATCAATTTTAGCATGATGAGTGGTTAACTAGTCGATTCCTAAAATCACATCAAATGCAAGTATTTTCAAAGAGATGAGATCAACAGGCAATGTGAGGGTGCCAATTTGAATCAAACAAAATTTGTAAACTGTGGATGTAACGAAGGTTTCTCCCATCGGAGTTTCTACAGATAAGTCAAAGTCTAATTTCTCAGGGGTCAAGTTCAAACGTTGAGCACAAGCAGGTGAAATAAAAGAGTCGGTAGAACTAGTATCTAATCAGGTATAGACTTCGCAAGAGTTTATAATTAGCTTACCCGTGATAACGTCGTTCGGGTTCCTCATTTTTTAGGAAGTTACGACAAAAGCTCACACCTGAACCACCGACTTTGACTTGTCTGGAACAGCCTTTCGTGTCACCATCCCAGCTGGACTTGACTTCGCTATAGGGCACACTCAAGCTATGTGACCTTCCTTTCTACAATTATAACACGCTTTGGGTTGCTGTGTACAATTTGGACTGATGTGTCCTTGTCCGCATTTGTAACATACGACAGGTGGTCGTTCTCCTCCCCTAGAAACGGTTGTTGGTGCTGCTGCTGTCGATATCTTTCTATTGTCATTGTTGAATCTTCTCTTTTTAAAATTTCCACTTAACTCACTTCTTCTATTATTTTGGCCAGGATTACCACCGAAGTGGTTACCATTTCTGGCATGATAATTTCCTCCATGCTGGTTATCATTGTTCCGATGACTGTTACCACTTGTACGACTATTATCATGTTGTCGGTTGTTGTTCTTTGGTTGAACAGTATTATTATCTCGCTCCAATAATTGAGCCCTATTCACAACATCTGAATACAAACAAAGTTTATGAGAAATGAGGTATTGACAAATTTCAGGTTTCAAGCCTCTCAAAAACATTCGTGTCATTCGTTCCTCATTATCCACCAAATGGGATGCAAACCAGGATAATTCCGCAAATTTAGCCTCGTATTGTGACACAGTCATATTGTTCTGTTCCAGTTTAATGAATTCTACCTCCTTCATATGACGAATACTTTCTAGAAAGTACTTGTCGTTGAATAATTCCAGGAACTTCTCCCAAGATATCTTAAGTGTGGAAAGTTGAGTACGTTTCACAGATTCTCACCAGTAATCTGCCTCTCCACGCAACATAAAGGTGGCGAAGGGAACCTTTTGCTCCTCTATGAATCCCAGAACATCAAATATTTTGGTGATATGCTTAATTCAAGTTCTGCCTTGAGTGACTCTGGCTTTCCCAAAAACTCTGGCAGTCCCAACTCCTTGAATTGCTTAGCAGTGACCAGCCGTGAGTTACAATTATTTACACCTGCATTTTGAATAGGAGTGTCTCTCATCTGGTTTTGCATGAATTGTAAAAAGCTCCTAAACACCCCATCGTTCATCGTTTGTTCGGTGGTGTTGTTTACATGATGATTATTGCCTTCCTGATGCACATTATCCTGGTTATTGATTGGCTGTGCCTCAATGGTCTCATATGCTCCATTGCTTATCTCCCAATTATCAGATGCCATTCTCAAATACTGCCGTAAAACAAGGGTTAATTAAAGAAATTGACATGTCACATATTATCCCTAGATTTTGACCGACCAATTAAATAACAAATAAGCTTAGGTAGGACACACTAGCGAAGGTTTTACTCGTCTCCCCCCTCCTAGTTCTAATCCCAGATCTCCACCAGAGATCATATCCCTAAGCTCTGATACCAATTGTGACGCCTCCAAAATAGGTCCACACAATCCATTTTGAGTCGCCAAAATACATGGTACAGAATTCAAATATAAATCTTCCTATTCCAACTATTACTCTGTCATGCAAAATACGATCACACATAAACTGTGAGTTTTAATACAAATATTGTGTCGTATATGACCCGAAAATATCCACGCTTCAATTAAGTCCTCATTATAATTATTGACACACTATTTTACAGAATAATGATGACTATTATCTCGGATCATTACTCCATTCTCCAACTAGTCCCAGCTACACTTTCACTTCCTGAGAAAAATAATGGAACCAAAAGGAAAATGGTGAGCTCAATTAGCCCAGTAAAAAATATTATGACTAAGATAATGAATAATAAATTATTCTTAGTCCTCAACAGTAAAAAATCTGACAGAATATGATAGACAACAAGTTTTAGATCAACAACTGCAGCGAAAATAGCAATCCATTAGAAGAGTCAAGTAGAGCATGATGTCTACTATCTTCTATGATTTAAAAGTCCATCATCAATATTTTATCCCTGTAACACCAATCAATAAATATTTTAAATAAATAATTTATCTTTGCACTACAGGCCAAAGATATTAATCAACAGTTCATCTTTGCACTACAGACAAATATATCAATCAACAATTCATCTTTGCATTACGGGCCAAATATAACTTTCACCACAATTTAAGTCTAAGGATTATGACAATGATATAAAGAATGAATCCAGTGAGATCAAGGATAAATATTAGAGATTTATAATTCAATTTATTCAGAGTTCAAGAATGTCCAAATTGTCAACATGAAGATCAAAATATGGATCCAATTTCAAGAATAAGATTCATAAAAGATAACTTGGACAAAGAAAAGAAAATTAAATTCTGTTATGAATAGTTCTCATGAATAATACCGTATAAATAGTACCCCTACATAAAAAGATTAAAATTTAATATGAAAGTTCAGACCAATATTCCAGTGAAATGATATTAGATGAAGCGAAAACGTTAAGCAATTTCTAATCATTTCAAGAATTATAGAAGCAACACTTAGCATAGTAAGTTTAGATTTAGGAATATGAAATGAAATAATATACAAAATTATAAATGGATTTTCACCCGTCATGCGGTAATCCGCGTAGACAGATCATTTCCACAACTTTAATAAAGAATGAATACGAAGGGTTATTCACCAGGCATGTGATAGTCCGCGTAGACAGGTTATTCCCACAGCTTAATAAAGATGGAATACAAAGGGTTATTCACCATGCATGCGGTAATCCGCGTAGACATGTTATTCCCACAACTTAATAAGGAATAAAATGACAACTCTTAGGAGTATTGAAAGAAAATAACATCCTTTACTTTAGTAGGAGATTGGATACTGCAATAATGTAGTAGTAAAATACCCTTCTTCTTTCTCTCTTATTCTCTCTCTATAGTTTCTCTCTCTATAGCTTTAGTGAATTGGTGAGAAAGAAGGAAGAAATGAGCTTCTATTTATAGGAGAATAGACTAAATAGTAACTGATTCAAGGACGGTCCAGATTGATTTGCTATTAAAACTTTAATCCGACGGTCCATATTGATTTACTATTAAAACTTCAACCGACGGTCCATATAATTAGCACGTCTCCTCATGGAATAATAAGCCAAACTTACAACAAACGCCTCATGACAAACCCCTCTATTTATATCAAAAATTAAATAAATATTTACCACAATTCACTTATCTTTAATCAACATATTTTTACTCTTTCAATAATTATTCATCATTAATATTATAATTCACAATATTGATAACCAGATCGTTCCCAGGGAAGAGAGGGCTTTCCGATAAAGATATTTTTTTATTGGCACGCAATTAAATAACCTAACCCCTTTCCTCAACAGAACTTTCTAAACATTGTCAATAATACAAATAATAATATGAATAACTGTGTCGTGTCAATTATTGATTTAATAATATAAAATATTATGCAGATGATACTGTTACAATAATTGAATCAATAATATGAGATACTGTGCAGCAACTACTGTGACAATTATTGAATGAAATTGAGTGACTTCTTACATAAGCATCAATAATCAGAGATATTGTGCAATATCATGTGCTACTGTGCAATACCGCGTATTACTGTACTTTTATCATCGGTTACTTCAATAGTTTAATGGTAAAAGTCTTGCCGTTATTTTTTATAAAAATGTTATTTTTGTCGCTTTTTATATTCGATAATTATTCCGTTGTGGGATCCACCAATGATTGCATCGTCGTACAAATATTCTCTGACAAAAAGAATATTTTTCGACCAAACGAATATTCTCTGACACAATGAATATTTTATGACAACTTGCTTACTTTGAAAATTTTGCACATATCACCCATAACTATAGTATTTATTCAATTATCACCTTACTATTTAGAATAATATTTAGAGAAAATTAAATATTTATTCATAAAAAATTGGTCTTACATCTTTGATATTCTGACTGAGCTAGTTTCTGCTCAAGCTCCGCGACTCGTGCAGTGAGATCTTGAATCGTGGCATCTTTTTGCTCTAGAGTGGCTTGGTGCTCTATAGCTTGTCCCTCTTATTCCTCGACCCTATCCTATAACTCAATGTTACTGTACGTTACTGTCATACACTTCGTCAAACATCTCTGCCCCGATTGAGTTAAGTGGTATCTCATCAGGATCCTCCTCTACCTCAATTTCCTCAGACTCATCCTCCGGATCAAACTCAAGCTCATACTCAGGGCCTACGAAAGTAATCAACAGGGACGGCTCCCTCGTTACTAACTGCTCTCAGACTGTGTGAATGCCATGAATATCCTCTTCTCTAATCTGAATGGACTCACCTATCTCGGTCATCGTGTTAGGTTTATAAGAAATCATGGTGCAATCAAATTGCAAAAATTAGCGGAAGCATGATAAAATCAGAGTTTAAAATTTTCTACAAATCAATTATCCGGATCATCCTTTATGCAAATTACTAATTTAAAACAATAAATAAGAAGTTATGGAATCATACCCTTGTAGAACTAAACTTCCACAGGAACGAGTTCAACTCCTTGTTCTTCGCGATCTCCTTGAATCTCCGGGATTGATTCCTTATTTTGATCAACGTTAGCCACCCAAGTGTTTGGCCTTTAGAGGTGATCCACCAAAGAAGAGGAATTGTTCAAGGAGTGTGGTTGACTAAGCCCTAGTTTTTCTATTCTCTATAGAAAAGGAGTACTCTCTCCAATAATTAGAATTGTATATTCTGATATCTAGCATAAGACTCTTCTTATATAGATATTGGTCAACCCTTCTAATCCAATTAAAAATAGGGTTTCATTTAATTAATTAAACTCCTTTAATTAATTAGGCTTCCCAACCCATTGAGAATAATTAATTAAATTTTTTTAATTAATTTGCCTCCTAATCTTATTAGGAATAAATGAGAGTACTAATATTAAATTAATTCCTAAGCTCTTTTAGAAATTAAATTAATAATAATTATAATAATATTAATAAGACTCCTCTTATTAATTTATATTTAATATTTCCAAAATATTAAATAATAAACATTAAGCTATTTAGTTTATTCTATCATCATAGATTAAATTAAGTACACTTAACATATTATTACAATTATGCTATTACATTCTTAAATAATTATTCTTTCTTTTATGGTGTGACCCTTTAGGTACTCCATATTAAACCGGTTGTGAATAAATTAATTAGAATAATTCAAATCTTATTTAAATAAATAAATTAAATTAATAATCTATTTAAATAAATAACATTTATTCTACAATAGGGATAAGCTTCCCTAGCGATCAAAGACTTTCCAGATAATATAGATTTCAAAATTAATCATCAAAAAACCCTTGAGTTAATAGTTGCCGTACAATTCAATCCTTCCACCATATAATGTCCCAATTAAATATAAGATATGGATTTACTGCCAAGTTTTATTTTATTTGATTATATGTATTTTGATTTCAAAATGCACAACTCCAAATAATGCAAATTAAAAACTCCTTTCTAATTTCATTCCACATTGGCCAATGATTCATGGGTTGTCATTTATCGAATCACATAGGACATATCTTTTCTTTTACTAGAAGCGTAGATTCTTTTTTGATAATTTATTATCTCCATATATAACTTATTACACCCAAGCATACCCTTTGATATACCCTAAGGGTCTTAAGGAATAAGTCAAAGTATAATTCATTATACACAAGATACTATGATGATCTCAAATCTGAGGATCACTTGTACTACTATTACATTAGGAATTTCTATTGACAGGCGAGTAAAAGTCCATTAGGTATTCCTTAACGAGTCACGTTCAGTGTACTTATTCTCCAATAAGCACCTACATACTTGCTTTAGTGTCTCCACACAAATGATCATAAGATCAATTATCATCATCTAATGAGCAAGCAACATATGTACTAATTTATTCGGATTTACTAATCCCCTTTTTAGTAATCCATCGATTGGGAACTATTTTAGTTTTAAGCTATCTTAGAATTTAGATCTCATTAGCATGATCAACATCATAATTCTAAAAGTATTTCTTAAAACTATGGGTTATTTACATATTATAAAAACAGCATCATGTAGATAATTATATGTCTTTAATAAATGAATACTTTTATTAATAAATAAATAAGATCGTTTACAAAGTATATACTTTATCATCATATATAATTGGCTTGTATGCATACTACTTTCACATCATGCCATCAACATTTTAAATTTTAATTACTACTCATGAAAACTTAAGTCTATTAACAACAAGCACATAAGTTATTTTATTATTTATCTTTAATGAATTTTCTTAATTCATTCCTTAGAACCCGATAAGAGTTTTATCAACCTCTATATTTTCGATCTCTTATAAGGTTATAGCCTAAGGTTTCTCCACCTAAGTTTCATAACCTAAGACTTTGATACCAACTTGTGACACCCTCAAATTCGGGTACTTCAATCCCACAGATTTGGTGCTCACGATCCATCACATTGACATCTAAACTACCCATAAGATAGGATAATAACTTCATAATTAATAATTCTAAGATTACATAATTAAACGAAATCCCAGGCCAACTAAACTTTAATTATTACATCATAACAACAGAGTAATAAAAACATAAATAAGTCTATTACATAAACATCTCAAATAAAAACTAATTTTAATCATCATCTATTTATGCATTTTGCCCTTGCCCTTGCTTGAAGATGGCTCCTTAGGTTTTTCGACCTTAGCTGAAATATTTTATGCAAGAGTAAGCAAAATAATTTGCCCACAAGAAGAACAATATACAATAACAGTATGTGAATGAACAAATGATTAAGCTTCAACTGAATAATATATTCTTTATTGGAAACAATCAACGTTAAATCAAGAATTATGAGTTCAAGGGAATAATCAACTTTTAATTCAAATCTTAGATATCAAGTTCAAAGGTATATACTGAGGGTCACAAGACCATGAACTATGTCTCAGGTTATCAAGTATTTCTAGTTTAACCTTTAACAGTCTAGAGACTATGGACCATCCATCTTGTACTCCAGGTGATCAGCCCTTTGTACTATGTATTGTGCACAATTATATCATTGCTATTGCGTTGCACGGAATTATAGTTTCTGATAACATTTACCCTCAATATAGGATTGTTCATCTCAGCTTTAACATTAGGATCCGCACCAAAGACAAGTTGGTTTGGATTAACTTTAAAAGAATTTTAGATCTTCGGAAAGCTCATCAACTATGGACTAGTCGAATCAGAAAGGGTTCGATAGTCATTTAAGAGTTTGATAACAACATAATCTCATATAATGGTACTTTAACAATGATAGAATAACAATGATTCATAATCGAGTAAATATCATTTATCGAAGTAATGCTTTCAAAAGAATTAGAAAGTTCATTCAAGAATCATAAACATTGAATAATTAATAAACCTCGATGAATATAAATGTAGCCAAGGTTAGGAAACTTGCTTCGCACATTCGTTAAAAACTTACAATTCACGCTCTTCAAATATCCTACATAGATCATTAGAATCATAATACCAATTAGCCACATTAAAGCTAACTTCATTGGTTTATTTCCCATTTTAATCAAGTTTATTATCTTAGTTCAAGATCTAAATACCCTAGTTATTCATATATTATAAATATGAACTCCCTATTCGGATACAACACAAGACATGGTGCTTGGACGACATCTCCATTTCTCACAAACATCAAATTAAAGACTTTTTCATAACTTTTTGGCTTATAACTTATAGTATCATCTTTGTGATTATAATTTGATATTAAGTCTTATTACATGATTAATATTTCTTTATGTTCATTAGATTAGACTAAGCAAACACCTCCCAGACTGAACAAACAAGAAATCATTTTTGGGTCTGTTATGCATCAGGCGAGGTCGCGCCACTTTTATACTGGGCACCAGTGCGGTCGCGCTGGTGAGCAGACTTAGTTGCTGCAGTTCACGAAGAACACCCTACTACGAACCAAATTCCATATCTTTTTCATCTAAACTCCAAGTTAGCTACTTTTTGATTCTATAAACTCATTAAACACAGCAGAATACATCCACCAAGTAATTTTAACATTACAAACCAATTTTAAATTCTATGTTCATGCTCTATTTTTATATGTCTACATGTTATACGAAATCATACACTACGAATTTGATTTAAAACCATTTTGATTTATTCAAGTTGCATTGTTTTCGTATTTCAGAGTATTACAATAATTAACCATTAATTTACAACTTAAAGCATGGATTCACAACTAATTTTGCCTCTAAAACAGACCACAATATACATTATTAGGAATATTCATGAGAATGGTATTCCTATTTATATGAGATTTGATTATGATATTAATGAATGAATATGCAAGTATGATTGCATTGATGAAAGCTGTAAAGTCCTTTGATAGATAATAGGAATATATGTACAAGGACTTAGAATGAATTGATCAAATATGTTAGGTTGATCCTACATAAACAAAACAGCTGTGTAATGTCCTTAAAAAGAAATGATGTACAAGGACTAGAAATAGAAAGATCAAACTTGTTAGGTTGATCTTATAAAATGTAATAAATAGGCTTGTCTGATCGTCGAGCACTGCACCAATCATCGTAGTCTGCCAGGAGAGACAAGTAAGACTCAAGAATTATCAAGGCGAAATCGTAGTCTGCAAGGATAGTAGATCTCGGAGTTCGTAGTCTGCCAGGAGAGACGAGGCAGGATCGTAGTGTTTCGAGGAGAACTTTCTCAGAGCCGTAGTCAGCTGAGGAAGTCATGTTCAGAATCGTAGAGACAGCTTGTCTATGAGCCGATCGAGCGCCTACCAAAGCTAAGTCAAGAATCGTAGGTGACACTTGAAGTAGTGGAGTCTTCTGATCATATCAGAGGCAGAGATTGTAGTCGAGCCAGATCAGACGAGGACAATAAGCATGAAGGCAGAAATTATAGTCTGTTAAGATCTGACCTCGGAGTCGTAGTGTCTGCAGAACTAAAGCAAGATCGTAGTCTGCAGAACTAAGGCTTCAACAAAGATGCTCACAATACCAAAGAAGAATTGTAGTGTCAACACGATTCTCAACAGATGTGCACTCCCAAAGAATCTAAAGATAACGCCTCTGGTCTGAGCTACAAAGATATATTCCACCTAAAGGAAATCAGAGAGCACTCAACGAATGGCATGCAAGCAAACAAAAGATCTAAGCACCAACTCAATAAACATCTTGATTGAGTTGTGAAGCAACTCAAGATGAAGTCTTCCACAAGCAAATCAGAAGAAGACTTCAGATATAGTGACTGACTAAAGAAAGTCAGCAAGTGCAGTAGCAATCAAGAGAACAGAAGACAACGATCTTGGGATTAACCAGGATCGTAGTGTTTGCCAAATGAAGTAGGAACTGATGCAGTTTACACAGAGATACTTACCAGCTTATGAAAAACAAGGCGAAAGTGATTAAGAATGGGTCAGACCATTGATGATAGGTGAACGGGAGATCATAAGAAGAAAGAGAGTTGGCCATGCCACAAATCTGATGTGTCTTTCTATTCAGAAGAGACCAGAGCAATAAGTCAATCTATCAGTTCCAGAGATCAGTTAAGGCAAGCAGAAGTGTTGAAGCACTGCACAAGTGAAGGAAGAGGTGTTCTATATTGCAGATCCAAAGAACACTCTTCAGAATCGTAGTGTTGTCTCTAACCAGTCAATGAGAAATATTCAACAAGACACACTACGATCTAGGTCCAAGAACATCTGCATCAGAATCGTAGAGTTAGGTCATCTGAAGATTAAAGCATTGGCAACGGTTAAATCTGAAGATTGATATTCGAACGTTGCTGATTGAGAGCATCGATGCAGAAGGACAACTTCTGTAGATTTGAATCAAGGAATCAGAAAGGAGAAATAAAGGTGACTACCAGCCTGACACGGAAAGGTGACATCTCTGAGGTGGTAGGTGAAATAGCAGACTGCTGTGTCAGTAAAGTCATAACGGAGCTGTCACGTCACATCAGCAGTCTGAACCAAATAACTCAAGATTTGTGAAGCAATTTAAATAGCTTCCAACGGCTATTTTCCAACAGGAAGATCATGAAAGAATATTTAACAGATGAAGCTTCAAAGATCAAGTGTTGCTGGTTACAGAATCGTTGAGTTGTTGGAATGCTATGTTGTTGACTCTACGAGTTCCACCAGAACTGAACAGAACAAGTCTCAGTGGCAGTGAGACTACGAAAGTGGAAGTGAAGCAGATTTGAAGAAGGGCTTCAACAGACTAAGGCTTCACTCAACAACGATGAGGATGCAATTGAAAATGGCAGCTAAGCTGAGAGCCGAGAAGGCCAAAAAGATAGCATTCAAAAAAGTGGCAGAGCAAAAGGAAGATTCTAAGAGCCACTCTACAAATCACCATGAAGAACAAAAAACTGAAGAAGAACAGATGCAGAACCATATCTGCATATCATTCAAGAAGGGTTCAGGGAATGCTAAGGACCATAAGAAGTTGACTAGTAATGTCAAGCCTTAGCAAACCCGAGTGATGATGGTGCACAGCTGACATCAGATGAAGATGAGATGAACAGATAGAAGATCAACCGCACCAGAGAAAAGGTGGTCCAGACTCTACGCAGAATGCAAAGAGGACCACACCAAGATGCTAAGTACAAGAGATGATAAAGCTTCAAGTCATCTTAGCAGCCAAGCACCAACAACAACTAAAACAACAACAAGCAGCCAGGGCCTGAGGGGTCCTTGTCCAGAGGGACTAAATGACGTTCCAAGGCTACTGGCCTTGAAGAGTTCGTAGAGAACTAGAGTTCCAAGGCTGCTGGCCTTGAAGAGTTTTTAGTGAACTAGAGGAGTTCCAAGCCTGCTGGGCTTGAAGAGTTCTTAGTGAACTAAAGTTCCAAGGCTGCTGGCCTTGAAGGAATCTTAGTGATTCGGGGTGCTGCTCTTTCCTTAATGGAATTCCTGTTAGTGGCAGAAGAGTGGATTAGGAGCTTGAGTCTCTGAACCACTTAAAATCCCTTGTGTTTTTTACATTCAATCATTTACTTTCTGTCATTTATATTATGTACTTAACTGCTATAACTGCTATGGATGTAATAACTACTTACAACTAAACTAACTCCAAGAACAATGTGTAACAATGTTTATGAATATATCAATGAAGGGGATCTTTTACTTATTCCGCTGTGCTTGAAAAGATTCTTATGTTTGTCATATGCTAATTCATTAGCAATACAAAATAAACTGGAAAAGTTTTTGAAATAAAAAATGATCTATTTAACCCCCCCTTCTAGATCTATTGTGTGCCTACTGGGAACCAACAATTGGTATCAGAGCAGGTTCTCATGCTATATTCTAAAGCTAATCGCTTTGAGTCTGATCCTAGGCACAAACATTGTTCTAAACTTAGTTTAGTAATAAGTCACTTGTAAATGCAGATGAGCTCACATGCTGGAAATAATGTGTATAGGTAAATGTGTATATACACCTGAAGCTGCTCAGATCGATCCATGTTCTTAAATGCTATAGAAACAAGACCAATCCGTGTCCACAGTCAATCTTGTAGTCTGCAGACCAGAGAAGGAAAGTCAAGAGGCATCAAAAGAAGAGAATTAGCTCCACCATTCTGAAAGATGAAAGGCCATACATGCTAAGAAATGCTTATCCAGAGGAGAAAGAAGAATTTCTCAAATATGCATTTGACTAACCAGCAGTTGGATGTGAACCCTAAGGTTCAAGGTTATCAAAGAAATAAAGCTACCAAGACTTTTCTATCTTACATCTCCAAGACTGTGCCTGATTGATCTAAGGTCAAATAGAGCTACAAGTTGTCAGAAATTAAATGCAAAGATATGTACATCAATGCCTAACAACATTATAGCAAGAAAAATGACTGTCAAAGAATTGACATTGTAAAGGTACAGTTCCCCATTTATACTTATATGAATATCATACTGCATCACCTTATGCACTATAACAGTATTTCATCAAGAGACCATACTCATCCTAAAAAGGGGAAAGAGAGAAAGTACACTAAGGTTGGAAACTTAATTGCTAACAAACTTTCTCTCCATCTAAGTTTTAGGTTGAAGATAACATCTTGAAAGAAGTCTGAAATAGGTCATAAGCATATCAAGATTTAATTAAGCTTAAGTGGAGTAATCCTTGCTGAAGGGTTGGTATGTATGCATATATATATATATATATATACAAACCTATGTTCTAGGTTTTTGATAATACATAGAGTATGATCAGTTCTAGAGGAGTATCTTGAAGATTCTTAAAAACTGATCATCTCCATGAATCAACCAGATACAAATAATAAATAGAGTTGATTCCTACTCTGTGAACATTCAAAATCTGTGAACATAACCAAGCAAAGGGTGAAACCATCAAAGAAAAAGAGTATCTTGTTAAAATGATTAATCTTACACACACTCACCATCATGCATGATAAATGACACATCTAAATCTGATACATGTATAGATATGATTGTTGATGCTAAATTTGATGTAAATTCAAATATATGAGGAATAGGGATTTTGAGAAAACTAACCTAGCAAGACCCAATCAAGCTTGGGTACCAAAATAGAAATTATCTAAACCTGCAGGTACTTGGTCTATCCGACCACACTGAGGAATGCTGAAGCAGATAGCTTCAGTTACGAAGATTCAACCAGCTGGAGGCTCAAGACATTTCAGTAATGTTCTTGACAAAATCACTCAATGCCAAAGCCGGTTCTCGAAGACTTGCTGAGCCCACATGAATGAAGCTCACATGATTGCTGATCTCCATATGGAAGTGGGCTATTCATGACAAGATGAAAGAAATCATCTATGCTTATTCATACAAAGCATATCAACTCAGAGGGAACATCAAAGAAGTTCACTTCAGAGGATCTTCAAGCATTGATTATGAAGAATGCATCATAGAAGTAGAACTCCATGTATGCAGTCTACCTAAGAGCTTAAGGAAAATCATAATGTTCTCTACGATCAAGATTGGATTCAGCCTGTGCAAGTCAACACACAGATTATGGTACAATAATCACAATCGTAGTGTCCCTTCAGTCAGCATCACAGTCCGCAGTTTTGATGAAGGAAGAAAGGCAACTAACTGAAGAAAGGCTGTGAGATGTTGACAAATTGATAGTCCCAAATGATTCTTCATTCATCCTTAGCGTATACTGAAGAAACTAAGGAAGGACTACCAGCCTGCTGAAAACATCTGCTCAGGTGTCAGATGAAGAAAACTACGTTCGTAGTTCTGTCAACAATTGTGGAGTGATCAGTTCTGAAGATATCCCTCTATGATCTAATGAAGTCTATTCAATCTTAATGATCTCATCTAGAAGAAGATATACAAAGATGCTCTCTTATGCTTATGAAGAAATAGAAGAAAAGCAGCCACAAAATAAAAAATTCTTCACTCACTACGATTGTGAAGTTCTCATCAATCGTAGAGTCCAGACTGACTGTTACTACAGACGGAGAAGCTGCAACAGCCTCTCAGCCTGAACAACTAATCTCAAGAAAGTGCAAAGGCTGTGTCCAAGTCAAAGAAGAGGACTAAGAGACTTGTCAAGAAGTATGATCTAGCAAATGAGGAAGTATTAAAAGAAGATGATCAGGATATGATCAGTCATGCAGAGCACACTACTATATCTGATCAGACTATAATCTATGCTGAGAAAGAAAAGTTGAAGGTGGTGGAGATTGTGGGAGAACAGATGAAGATATGGAGATGGTGAAGCTCAGGGAGAAAAATAAAGAAGTGGAATTCTTGCCAGAAGATCTGAGATAAGCTCAGAAGATAAATCAACTGTGGTGCATATCTGTTGACCACACCACGAATATCAAGACCACTACTGTCAAGTTTATAGAGAATATGAGCTAACCCTAAACAGAAATATCCCAGTTATAAAGTCCCAAAACTTTGTGGCTGATATCAACCACTCACCTCTAATCGTGGAGTGCCTACGATCAAACAATTGATCGTAGTGTAAGAGCATAAGGAAACCATGATTGCAGCATATAGAAAAGCCAACACCAATGAAATCCAGAGTTGGTAAATGAACCCTCTAGCAGAAAAGCCTAATGTGATGACATTGTAACCACTATGTCTATAAAGCTCTTCATCTGATAGGCGCCTCAGGGACAAACCTAACCCTTAGCCTTGGTCTAAGAGGTTGGACCTTCCTGAGTAATCTTATTCTAGAAGAAGTGCAAATATTCATTGCATCACATGAATCTCTGCTGAAGCATGCAGCATCTCATCAGAAGATTTCAAGCTGCAAATGAGAATTGCCACTCCCTTGAAGTATAATGAAGAAGTTGTCTATTGAAGCATAGCCACAGACTACGATCATCGAAGAAGATGCTAAGTCTGTAAACCAAATAAAGAAATCATGAATTACCAAGCTAAGTCATAAGTCACTCCACGGATTGAAGAAGTCAATAGTCAACAGAAGAAAAGTCAAATCTAGTTAACTTACACGATGAAGAAGTTACAAATTGTGACCTATCAACGTCTTACAACTGTCCCACTAAGAAACATGGAAGGAACAGTTACAAGAGGGAAAATTCAAATCGGTGGCAGTTATACTTTCGAGAGTTCGTCAAAAGCTGCAAGCCTGTCAAATCCATACACTTTCTTAACTAAGCCAAAACCTAAACACATCCAAACAGCTAGATCTTCTCAAACAAATTATCAAATCTCAAATCATTTTCTGACATCTCACAAGATCCTCACAAAGTCAGAAACCCAACCCTAACTTTTCAAATGGCAGACTGGCGAGTAATCACAGGCATTCAACTTGGAACGAAGAAGTTCGAGAAATTCGAGAAGAATTTCAGAGATATTCTTGAGCTTATGAAAAAGGCTGGATTCTCAGAATGCCTTGAGTCAAACACTCGAATATATGATGACTTGGTTAAAGAATTCCACTCCAACGCAACCATGAATTCTGGAACCCTATCCACCAAGATCAAAGGTCAGATTCTGAAGCTGAAATCTTCTGACATCAATCAGTGCTTAGGTTTCCCTGATCTAGGTCTGAAATGCCTTGATGAAGTCGACACCGAAGGAGCCAAGAAGATTATGCGATACCATAGGAACCCTAGTCTGAAGGATATGAAGAAAAAGAAGTTTCCTGAAGAGTTTGAGTTCCTTGCAGAGATTGTAGGGAAATGTATACTATGCAAAGACACTGCACATGACACTGTGAGTGATCAACAGTTGAAGATTATGACTGCAATAGTTCTGAAGAAGCGAATCAATTTTGGAGCTATCCTGCTCGACCAAATGTCCAAATGGCTGGACAAGGCAGAGAAGAAGAGGTTAACAGGGAAACCGCTCACGAAGGTTTTCCATGGAAGGTTCTTGAGTATCATTCTGAAGAAGAAGCTGAAGAATAAGATTAAAGATGGTGAAGGAGTAATCCTAAACAGCCATAAGGTGATGACCCCTCAGCTATTTACTAACTGGAAGAAGAACCCAATGGAGAACAAAAGGCTGATAACACATGGAAGCACCACTAAGAGCACTACGAAGAAGAGGAAGGCAAGTGCTACGAAGGAGGAGGAGCTATCAAACTCTAAGGATTTAATTATTCCAGAGTCCAAGTCTAGAAAGCCACCAAAGAAGAAAGCTAAGGTGGAGAAGAAATCTGAATCAATTCCTCAAAGAAGTGTATCTACAAGAGAGGAAAACGTAGAGTCAGAAGAAGCCAAGGGAACTAAGAGCTTTAAGGATGAATCCTCAAGCAGCCAGTCAACTAATGATGAGGAAATTGAGTTTGAAAAGGAGGAAGCAGGTTCTGAAGGTGAAGACGAAGAAAATATAAGTCCTGTGACTGAGCTACAGAGTAACCAGTCCACGGATGAAAAGAATTCAGGACATGAAGAGGAGAAAACAAAACCTGAAGAAGAAAATGAAAGTTCAATGGCTAAACCCCAGAATAGCCATTTTGCTGAAATTCCAAGGAGCTCTTATGATGGTTCAAAAGACGCAGAGTCTGAAGAAGAAACATCTGCCCCTCCTACTGTTGAACCTCAAAGAAGTCTGCCTGTTGACTCAGAGACTTCAAAGTCTGAAGATGGAGAAGAGTCTGAAACCCCTGAAGTTGAACCCCCAAAAAAGAGGAAGAGCAACAGATTGCGTGCTCAAGCTATTCTAGGAAAGAAAGGAAATTCTTCTACAGCAATCATTGAACTCAGTGATGATGAGGCTGGGTCAAAGGAAGAAGGTGCTGAAAGAGAAGGCATAAAAATATCTACAAAAGTTAGAAGCAAAAGAATGAAAACTGCAGAGCTAGAAGTGACTAGTGAGTCTGCAAAAGCAAGCTCTGCTAAATCTGATGAAGATGATGATCAAATGCTGAAACAAACTGATGAGTCAGTTGTAGAAAGTCTGCACCAGTCTGACTCCAGCTAAGGACATGACGAAAATGAAGAAAGTTCCAGTTCTAAGGATAAAATACCAGAAGAATTTCACATCCCTTATCATATTCATCACAAGAGAAGAATCGTGGTGGAAGTTGATGAAGAACCACTAGATGTACTTCCAGGAAAATGGGTTAATCTTGGAAATGAAAGGTTGAATGTGGTGAAAATGACCGCAGCCTATATGCTCAACAATCTAGAAGCTATGATATGAGCCTGAAATCAAGGACCATGCGATAAGGTGGTTCTATCCTCATATGCCATGGGTAAAGGCATCCCCCACTGAAGACAACAGCTACTTCTGTGACGCCCCCAAATTCGGGCCACAATACCTCGAATCCTGTGTGTCACTATCTAACAATAATAACTAAAATCATAAAATCACAGCGGATAATCTAGAATAATATACAATGATTTATTATATTTATTCCCCCAAGTCTCGCAACCTACAGTACTTAATAGATTACATAATAATATCAAATAAATACTTATTACATAACCCTACTTAAGTTTAAATATAGTTCTGAATCAGTCTTAAAACATTATCATAGTTGTCATAATACAACACCAGAATTACTAAAACATAAATGGACTAGCTAGTTGGTAGCCTTGCCCTTGCCTTTGTTGGTGCCCGAAGGTCCACCCTGCTCTGCCTTAAATGAAATGTTTTTAGGGAAAAGCAAGAATAAGCAACAAGTTTGCTTAGCAAGTAATATGACAATAAAGGCGAGTAATATAGTTTTTGAGTCCCAAAGGGTATAACAGGATATGATAGTTCAAGGATAGCAAGAAATATCAACAGTTCTCAATAACAGTCGCTAAGGACAGAAAGATATCAATAAGATTCAATGCTAAATTAATTCAAGATTTTAAGATAATTGAATACTGAGCAGTCACTAAGGACTATGAACTTCTACTAGAATTAATAGAAATATACTGCTAATCCAATAAAAATAAGTACAACAGGTGATCAGCCTAAAGTACCATATATTATGCATAACATTTAATCGTACTCAAGTGCGCATGTCGGTCTCCCGACAATATATATTTCCCTTCAAAGAAGATTGTTCATCTCAGCCACTATAAGATTCTGCACCAATCAATTAGTTTGGATTGCTTTCTAATCATGGTATAGGTCTAGCCGAATCGAATGGCATAGGCCGCTCATTCAATGTATATATAAGCACAAATATAAGTTCAAAGAATGTAAACTACTTTGACTTAGCTTCGAAGTATAAGATATGAATTATACTTTCAATGTTCTATTCGAACGACCAATAATAGCACAAGCTTAAGAATGCTCAATAAAGAGTAGGGTTAGGAACTTGCCTTAAGCGTAGTTTACCAAAGTAAAGCCTATCAACACGTCGAGTTCCTATCGTAATATATTTACATGTATAGGATATTCGTTAGCTAAGTACATTCGGTACACAAGCTTGCTATGTAAGTTAAATATACACATATGGTTCTAATTCAGTCATATAACCCTATACATATGTCACTGCGTATTTATTCATATGTAGCATGAAATCAGATTATAAGACACTATGAACATAGTTCGTAACTGTCATTTAACATTTGAGGTTTATAAACATTTTATCAATTTAATATGGTTTCATTGCTTAGCATGCTCATTGATACTTTGAATAACGTTTTGGACAAGTATTACAGATTAGGACAACCCTACAAGTATATCTCAAGTCCAGATTATAATCAAACAGGCTCTGGCAATTCTGCACATTGGCGCGACCACGCTTGGTTTGCACTAAAGAGTGGCGCGGCCGCGCTGCTCCTGGTTCAAACCAAGACAGGACTGCTTCTGCAGAATTTAGGCTTACCCCGATAATGCACTTAGACAATGATTTACGTAAAACGCACATGTCAGGATGCTTATAACCAGGTTTGACCCCATATCGTCTTTAATTTAGACTGTTGTCTATTCTCATTCAATCAAGGCTTTAAGTGTTCAATTAACAACGTCTCTTACGTTTAATCATTATGCATATGCTATGAGGTAACTAAGTATCATATATATATGTTCAAATTATTTTAGTCATGCATTTCATGTTCCATGGTTCCACTTCTTTGAAACTTGTCCTAAACCATGCTCAACTAGTTTACCATGCATAAGACTAGCTAGGTCATACATGACAATCATGTTTAGAGGCATATGATATCCTATCATGTCGGTTATAATTTTTAGAATACTTGTAATGTAGTTATCAACAAAACTAGTTTCCAAACTATTAAGGTTTCTTTTAAAAATCATATGTTAAACCATTCAACATACAATGTAGCTTCACATATCATATGTCATGCTTTCATATGCATAAATAGATCACATAGGCATGCTCACAAGTTCATGACTCAAGTGTATATAGTTTATCAAGTTCGTATGTGAAACTCTAAGTTTCCATTAGAATGCTATCAAAATCATTTAAGCATACAAGGTAAGTCCACACATTCTTTATTATGCTTATGTACACACATACTTGACTACATACGCATGTTTGCAATTTTCAGAACTCAAGGTATTCTTAGTTCGTCAAGTTTGTTTTTGAAAACTTAAGTTTTATTTAGAAAGTCATCAAAATCAAGCTATGGAACGTGATAATATGCAAGGCCTCCTCTGTCAGTATGTCATGGATCAAAATAGGTATATTTGAGTTAAAGTAGCATGCTCATTATTTTAGAAGGCACAAAAACTCATCATTTATTTCTACACAAGGGCGCGGCCGCGCCCTGTTTGTACTAGAGAGTGGTGCGGCCGCGCCACTCTGGTTCCAGCCCAGACAGTTTTCTGCTAAAGCAGAGCTTCAGGCCAACTCAAATTTCTTCATGTAACAATCTTATAAACAGGCACATTACACATATAACAGGTGTATGGACTCTACTAACATACTAACATCATCTAACATATTCAATTCACAAGAATTCATGAACTATCCTATGAATTGACAATTGCTAAACTTCAAAGTATAATTAAAGCATTATACCTTCTTGAGCTTTGAATTGGGTAGAGCTTCCTCTAAATTATCAGATTATACTCTCACTCTTTCTATAGCAGTTTAGCAATTAACTTAACAAAATCAAATGAGGAGATGAGGGTTCAATTTATAGAGAAATGAAGGACTATGCCAAGCTATTGAATCATGAATCAAACTAAGAGATGGAAAAAGAACACATTGGGTAATCAAGATTAGGTGTAATAGTTGCCAACCACTCCCATCACCCACACCCTTCTTCATCATGGCCATCATTTGCTAGCTATATTGAGGAAATTGAGAGATGAAGGGGGTAGCTAGCCTTCGGCCAAAGGCCATTCACGTGTATGAGAAATGGACACTCAATTAGGGACAAGTTAAATACTCAGCATTGCAAGAATGAATAACATTACACTTAGGTTATATCCATATACATATAATATACACTTAAGTTAAATAAACATATATGTATACTTAGGTTTTGAAAATCAATTGGGTGCACACATGGGTTTTAATGTTATAGTAATATCACATGGTAGCAATTTGGGGGTATATATCTATACACATTATATAACCCATGTACGTCTTTATAATACCTAATATAATATAATTGGGTATTGTCACACCACATTATTATAACCTCTATTATTATTCCAATTATATTTAATCATTGAAATAATCATTAAATAACAATTGTTCATTTATTATCACATATTGTCACTTAAGCATTATTTATATAGCTCATACAATTCATTAATCTTATTATATAGTTTCCATTTAATATCGTCCCTTGTAGTGTCACACTTATTATATAATATAGTTTGTTTCAATATTGCACAATGTACACATAACATGTATTCACATGGGTCCATGTAATTCATGTGATTTACTCCCTCTTACCATATAGTTCCTATATTATATAATTATATCAAAATGTCACATTATACTTTATATTATATAGTTATAGTTACTATACAATATGCGATTACATAACTTTACACTTAACAATTACTTGAGTAATCATTATATTAATTATTCATTTACTCTTTAACTGGTTATCATTCATAACCACAATTAATAACCTTATTATATGGTTAATTATCATATGTATGGCATACAACAAATAATTAAATAAATATAACTTTTATTATATTCATCAATTATTTACTCAATAATATTCTATTACTCATAATAGCAATTAATTAACAATATATTATTAATCATTCACTTATTAATCCCTTTTTCAATTAAATTAAATCACCATAATTCTCACCACTGTGCCACACAAGGCATTCTTCGAGCTTATCATAAACTCCATATTTTTCTCAATTATTATAAATTTAATTCGAAATTAATTGAGTTAACTCATCTCATAACACATAAATATTTATATTCAAATAAATATTCAACTTTCATTAATTTATTTATTAATAATATTCAAAAATTCTCGGGTATTACAACTTCACCTGGTGCTTCTCTCATCTTCCCAACCTAGAGTTGGTGGCACAGAACTTTCCAAGGGTGAAGAAGTTTGCAACTCTACTAATCAAAGACCAATCTCACTTCAAGGTCTATCGACATGCTGGAAATCATTACATTTCCTACGATTGTCGAGTAGGTTCAGATGGGAGAAGGGCCATACCCAAGTTTGTGATCGTAGAGTCTTCACACTCTACCTTTGAAGATGGTCAAGATGAAATTGAGAAGCTGTATTCTGCCCAAGCAGCATGGTACTTAATGATCTATCAGATTCTCACTACCTTTGAAGGTATGTCCAAGAGTGAGAATCGTAGAATCCAAACTGATGCTTAGCAGGAGACTGATCAACCAGTCACTCAGCAGGAAGCTGACAAATCAGCTGCTCAGACGGAGGATGCACAACTTGATGCCAAATCTCTTCAAGAGCAAGAGTTGCTAAAGAACTCTAAAGGATTGATTGAAGAGATCTTTCTCATTGCTGCAGAAGTAAAGGACATGTCAACAGGAGAAGACAATGAGCTGTCCAAAAGGCTTCAAGCCAGAATTTCAGACATATCTCTCAAGCTCCAACTGAGGGATCAAATATTTCTGAAATCTATGAATGATCAGAAGGAAGAAGCTCTAAAAGCTCAGAAAAAAGTACAGATCAAATAATGTCTCTTTATAACAAGATTAACAATCTGAATCAGTCTCTCTCCCTACAACTTGAGCTCAGCTAACAAGAACTCAAGATTGAGGTTGGAAACTCATCTTACGTGGTGGAGCAGCTCTCACAAATGATTAATAACAAAAAGGGGGAGAAAAAGAGACATAGGAAGAGGCATTCAAGGAAAAGCAAGGAGAGAAGAATGAAGGAAGAAAAGAAGACCAAGAGCAGAAAGGCAAAGGAGGAGAAGAAGAAGAAGAAGAAAGCAACAACAGAAGCAGAGTCATCATCTGAGGGGGAGCCAAAGGATGATGACCCCATGAACACAAAGTCTGAGGGGGAGCCAGACAAAGAAGAAGAGTATGCACTAGAACCAGAACGGGAGCAGAATGAAACAATGGAGCTTCCATCTGAGGGGGAGCAGAGGAAAGAAGAAAAAGAAGAAAAGAAGATGAGTAGTTGAATAGATGATCAACAGACATTCTGGAGACATACATGAAGCAGAAGAGGTACATTTCTATCTACTTAAGTATGTTCTAGATCTAGGATGTTGAGTGTCATATAGTGTATAAATTTTATATTATCATCAATGACATTCATGATTATCTATTTTAGAAATATAGTTGCTCACTGTATATTAAGAATCATTCATCTCATGCATATGCACTGATTGTTTTTGTCATAATCAAATAGGGGGAGATTGTTAGGAATATTCATGAGAATGGTATTCCTATTTATATGAGATTTGATTATGATATTAAGGAATGAATATGCAAGTATGATTGCATTAATGAAAGCTATAAAGTCCTTTGATAGATAATAGGAATATATGTATAAGGACTTAGAATGAATTGATCAAATATGTTAAGTACATCCTACATAAACAAAATAGCCGTGTAAAGTCCTTAAAAAGAAATGATGTACAAGGACTAGAAATAGAAAGATCAAGCTTGTTAGGTTGATCTTATAAAATGTAATAGATAGGCTTGTCTAATCGTCGAGCACTGCACCAGTCATCGTAGTCTGCCAGGAGAGACAAGGAAGACTCGAGAACTATCATGGCAGAATCGTAGTCTGCAAGGATAGTAGATCTCGGAGTTCGTAGTCTGTCAGGATAGACGAAGAAGGATCGTAGTGTGTCGAGGAGAATTTTCTCAGAGCCGTAGTCTGCTGAGGAAGTCATGTTCAGAATCGTAGAGACATCCTGTCTATGAGCCGACCTAGCGTCTGCCAAAGCTAAGTCAAGAATCGTAGGCCACACTTGAAGTAGTGGAGTCTACTGATCATATCAGAGGCAGAGATCGTAGTCGAGCCAGATCAGACGAGGACAGCCAGCATGAAGGAAGAAATCATAGTCTGTCAAGATCATATCTCGGAGTCATAGTGTCTGCAGAACTAAAGCAAGATCGTAGTATGCAGAACTAAGGCTTCAACAAAGATGCTCACAATGCTAAGGAAGAATCGTAGTGTTAACACGATTCTCAACAGATGAGCACTCCCAAAGAATCCAAAGTTGAAGCCTCTGGTCTGAGCTGCAAAGATATATTCCACCTGAAGGAAATCAGAGAGCACTCAACGAATGGCATGCAAGCAAACAAAAGATCTAAGCACCAAATCAATCAACATCCTGATTGAGTTGTGAAACCATTCAAGATGAAGTCTTCCATAAGCAAATCAGAAGAAGACTTCAAATATAGTGACTGACTAAAGAAAGTCAGCAAGTGCAGTAGCTGTCAAGAGAACAGAAGACAACGATCTTGGGATTAACCAGGATCATAATGTTTGCCAAATGAAGTAGGAACTGATGCAGTTTACACAGAGATACTTGCCAGCTTATGAAGAACAAGGCGAAAGTGATTAAGCATGGGTCAGACCATTGATGATAGCTGAACGGGAGATCACAAGGAGAAAGAGAGCTGAGCATGCCATCTGATGTGTCTTGCTATTCAAAAGAGGCCAGAGCAATAAGTCAAGCTATCAGTTCTTGATATCAGTCAAGGCAAGCAAAAGTGTTGAAGCACTGCACAAGTGAAGGAAGAGGTGTTCTACATTGCAGATCCAAATAACACTCTTCAGAATCGTAATGTTGTCTCTAACCAGTCAATGAGCAATATTCAACAAGACACACTATGACCAAGGTCCAAGAACATCTGCATCAGAATCATAGAGTTAGGTCATCTGAAGATTGAAGCATTGACAACGGTTTAATCTGAAGATTGATATTCGAATGTTGTTGATTGAGAGCATCGATGCAGAAGGACAACTCCTGTAGATTCAAATCAAGGAATCAGAAAGGAGAAATAAAGGTGACTACCAACCTGACACAGAAAGGTGACATCTCTAAGGCGGTAGGTGAAGTAGCAGACTGCTGTGTTAATAAAGTTATAAAGGAGCTGTCACGTCACATCAGCAGTCTGCACCAAATAACTCGAGATCTGCGAAGTAATTCAAATAGCTTCCAATGGCTATTTTCTAATGGGAAGATCATGGAAGAGTATTTAACAGACGAAGCTTCAAAGATCAAGTGTTGCTGAGTTGCAGAATCGTTGAGTTGTTGGAATGCTATGTTGTTGACTCTACGAGTTCCACCAGAGCTAAACAGAACAAGTCTCAGTGGCAGTGAGACTAAGAAAGTGGAAGTGAAGCAGATTTGAAGAAGGGCTTCAACAGACTAAGGCTTCACTCAACAACGATGAGGATGCCATTGAAAATGGTAGCTAAGCTAAGAGCCGAGAAGGCCAAGAATATAGCATTCAGAAAAGTGGCAGAGTAGA
Organism: Panax stipuleanatus; assembly: GCA_020205555.1. Lineage (NCBI taxonomy): Eukaryota > Viridiplantae > Streptophyta > Magnoliopsida > Apiales > Araliaceae > Panax > Panax stipuleanatus. The sequence continues at coordinate 127,460,878 of CM035120.1, read as the reverse complement.
AGGAAGATTCCAATAGCCACTCTACGAATCACTATGAAGAACCAAAAACTAAAAAAGAACAGATGCAGAACCATATCTGCATATCATTCAAGAAGGGTTCAGGGAATGCTAAGGACTATAAGAAGTTGACCAGTAATGTCAAGCCTTAGCAAACCTGAGTGGTGATGGTGCACAACTGACATCAGATGAAGATGAGCTGAACAGATAGAAGATCATCCGCACCAGAGAAAAGGTGGTCCAGACTATACGCAGAATGTAAAGAGGACCACGCCAAGCTTCTAAGTATAAGAGATGATAAAGCTTTAAGTCATCTTAGCAGCCAAGCACCAACAACAACAACTACAACAACAACAAACAGCTAGGGCCTGAGGGGTCCTTGTCCAGAGGGACTAAATGAAGTTCCAAGGCTGCTGGCCTTGAAGAGTTCGTAGAGAACTAGAGTTCCAAGGCTGCTGGCCTTGAAGAGTTCTTAGTGAACTAGAGGAGTTCCAAGCCTTATGGGCTTGAAGAGTTCTTAGTGAAATAAAGTTCCAAGGCTGCTGGCCTTGAACGAATCTTAGTGATTCGGGGTGCTGCCCTTTCCTTAGTGGAATTCCTGCTAGTGAAGCAGAAGAGTGGATTAGGAGCTTGAGTCTCTGAACCACTTTAAATCCCTTATGTCTTTTACATTCAGTCATTTACTTTCTGTCATTTACATTATGTATTTAACTGCTATAACTGCTATGGGTGTAATAACTATTTACAACTAAACTAACTCCTAGAATAATGTGTAACAATATTTATGAATATATCAATGAAGGGGATCTTTTACTTATTCCGTCGTGCTTGAAAAGATTCTTATGTTTATCATATGTTAATTCATTAGCAATACAAAATAAACTGGAAAAGTATTTGAAATCAAAAAGGATCTATTCAACCCCCCCTTCTAGATCTATTGTGTGCTTACTGGGAACCAACATACATACTAAAACTAAAAGTCTAATTCTTCTTCTTTTATACATAAAATGAATTTGATTACTTAAAAGTTAGGTATAGATGATACTAAACAAATTATATACACCCACAAACTCTTATAACCTAACTCTTCATCAAATCATACAACTAAACCAATTTTATACTGAAAACTCATAGTTTTAAAGTTGATTTTCTCACCTTTTAATCCTCCTAAGCTTAGTTAGATGAAATGGAAAGCTTGAACAATCTTCTTCCTCTTCTTCGATTTCTCAGACTTCTTCTCAAGTTCATAAGGTCGTAGCACTTAAACATGAAATACATTATGAATATGCTCTAACTCTGGAGGTAAAGCTACCTCATAAGCCATTTCACCTACCCTTCTCAGCACTTCAAAAGGTCCTATAAACCTCAGACTCAGCTTTCCCTTTTTACCAAATCTTATCTTTCCCTTCCAAGGCGATACTTTTAAGAAAACGAAACTAGCTACATCACAATATCACTTCTGTCGGTGCTGATCCGCATACTTCTTTTATCTATCTTGAGCTGCTAATAATCTTGGTCTTATCACTTTGACGATTTCCACAGTCTGCTGCACCAATTTAGGTCCTAGCAGGCGACGTTCACCGACCTCATCCCAGTACAGTTGAATTCTGCACTTCCTTCCGTACAACGCTTCATAAGGCGACATGTCAATACTTGCGTGATAGTTGTTATTATAGGCAAACTCAAATTGAGGTAGATGGTCATCCAAATTCCCTTTAAAATGCATGACACAAGCTCTTAACATATCTTCTAATGTCTGGATTATCTTCTCGCTTTTTCCATCAGTTTGAGGATGGTACGCTGTGCTCATTCTTAATTGTGTTCCCATACGTTCTTGCAAACTCTTCTAGAAATTTGATGTGAAATGCGGATCTCAGTTCGACACGATTGATACTGGAACACCGTTCCTTGAAATAATTTCTTTGACATATAACTTTGCCAACTGATCTAAATTAAATCTAATCTTGATCAGCAAGAAGTGAACTGATTTCGTCAGTCGATCCACAATGACACATTTTGCATTATAACCTTTTTGAGTAGTTGGAAGATCTACTACGAAATCCATCGTAATATGCTACCATTTCCATTATGGTATCTCCAATAGTTGTAACAAACCACTTGGTCTTTGATGTTTTGCTTTGACTTTCTAACATGTTAGGCATTTTGCAACACATTCTGCAACTTCGCGCTTCATATTTGGCCACCAAAAATGATGTCGAAGGTCTTGATACACTTTTATGCTTTTAGGGTGAATTGAATAGGGGCAGTCCCTGGTGCTAACTTGATTATGAATTCAGTTTCTCTATCTGGCGGAAATCTTGGCAAATCGTCCAAAAATACGTCCGTAAACTCTTTAATAACTGGTATCTCCTCTAGTTCACACCCACCTTCCGAGTATCGACTATGTAGGCTAAATATCCCGCACACCCTCTCCTTAATAACCTCTTGGCCTACATCATCGTCAGACAACTCGATTATCTAGGCGACCTGCTACTATAAAATACCACCTTTAACTTCTTTGGAGTCATAAGGTTTATACATTTCCTTTGGCAATCAATTATTGCCCCATGGTTAAACAACCAATCCATTCCTAGGATAACATCAAATTCCTCAAGTCGAATTGGAATTAAATCCACCGCCCTTAATATCTACACGATAATTTCTGTGCATGAACTTAACAAGAATCACTTCTCTATTCGCAATTTTTATATTCAGGGGGTATACTAACTCTTCTTGAAGCAAATTTAACTTCCTAGCAAATTCATCAGATATAAATGAACAAGTAGCACCTGAATCAAATAATACGTAAGCATTTATATCATTGATCGGAATGATACCTGACACCACCTCCTTGGATTGCACCGCATCCTGCATCGTCATATTGAATGTTCGAGCGGTTGGTCGACTCAGCTACGCTGTTCCATAACTACTGATGTTCGAGCGGACTGGTAACTTCATAAAATAACCCAAATCCTAGACTTACACGGTACACCATGTAGTCATGTAGTTCTCCCTTGTTGGACACCATGTAAATTAAATTAATATATTCATATAATAATTGCAATTATTAATACTTAAATTACCTAATAGTTTGTTATACGATTAATTAATTAATGTCATATATCTCTACATAAATGAAGTCAAGTTTATATTATTATTATATTAATTGAACCGTGCCAAGTGTATATATAAACACCTCAACTATGTATCCTCTTGTAATTCATAGTATATATAGCATAGAAGGCAATGGAACTCCTAGTCCATAAGCCACTTCTGAATCTTTCCCACAATGAGTTCGCTGGTTATATCCAATCGACTTTTGAAGGAATGTTGAGTTTAACATCTGTTGATATATCCTACAACCAATTTGATGGCCTTCTTCCTAATGTTAAAGCCTTTCGAAAGGAATCATTTGAAGCGTTGAGAAATGATAAAGGGTTGTGTGGAAATGTTGCTGGTTTGGCACATTGCTCGATCGCTAGAGCCAATGTCAAAAGGAACCAACATTTTGGGATCTTGATTGCACTTCCAATTTTGGGGAGTTCGTTTATTTTAGCGTTGGTTGTTGGGATCTTTTGGTATATTGATAGAAGAGTGAAGAAAAAGGTTGAAGTGACAATTGAAGTTAAAATTGAAAATATGTTTGCAATATGGAGTTATGATGGAAAGATGGTGTAAGAAAATGTAATTGAAGCTACAGAGGACTTTAACACAAAATATATCATTGGCGAGGGTGGATGCGGAATTGTTTATGAAGTTGAGTTGGCTAGTGGTCAAGGTGTTGTCGTGAAGAAACTTCTTGTGCCACTAAATGAAGAGTTGGTAAGTTTAAAAAGTTTTACAAATGAGATCTGTGTTAACTCAAATTCAACATCGTAATATGGTGAAGCTTTATGGTTTTTGTTTGCATTCACTGCACTCCTTTCTAATTTATGAGTTCTTGGAAGGAGGAAGCTTGGGAAACATACTGAGCAACGATAAAAAGAAAAGTGATTTGAATGAAAGAAGTGGTTGAATGTGAAATTCAGAAGTGTGTGCACACCTAGAGGGGGTGAATATGTACTTATGATGAAAGTGATCTACAATGGCAATTTTTAAATTCTCTGCTAACTAAACTATCCAGACAGATTATCACTTGTCTGCTTAAGTATTTAAACTAATATGCAAAACCTGTTAACTAATTTGCAGAACCTGTTAAGTTGTAACTTCTTTTAGCAATGCAGAATATGAAGTGTTTAAGTACAGAATTGAAACAATGCAAACAAGATAAACAGTAAATAAGAACACCAAGATGTTTACGTGGTTCTGCCCTTAACCGCTAATGGCTTAATCCACATCCAATACCAATTGGTATTGGATACTCTTTTATTAACTTTAGTATTTAAGCAATTACACAGTTAACTCCCAGTACAAAGCAACTCAGATAATGATGGACACCACTGCCCCTTATTGCACAACAACAACCTTTTGCTCCACAACAACCTTTGCTCCACAACAACTTTCTAAGTCTACTTTGCACTAACCTGTCCACCACTAGATCTAGCACAAGCCACAATAGCTTGTATAAACTTTTTGATTAAGAAAGAATATTATAACAATATCTATAAATCTCTAGCAACAACGAATTAATATCAAGGCACAAACAGTTTGCTAGGACTTTTTCAATAGAAGCACTGATAAGTATAACCTTACAATTCGTTGTCTGCTTAAGCTTTAGCCAAAATGATGTATATATATAAAGGCTAACGGTCAGAAAAACCAATTTCCTTAACTTCAGAATCCCAAAAGATATATATTAACAGAACCAAGATATGAGGGATTTGAATTTTGAAGCTAACTGCTAGAATAAAGGAATAAACATTTAGAAAGATCAGTAGCATAAAATCAGTCTTACAAAGATCTTTTAACTTAGTAAAACAAGGCTGAGATTTTCAAAACTGATTTTGTTTCCAAAATAACTTCCCATCTTTTGAAATATGAAAATTCAGCTTCAAGCAGGATTGACTCGGTTTTTCAAAAGAGGCTTCCAAGATATGGATTTAAAATAACAGCTCTTTGGAATAAGGAAAAAACTAGGCTTCCAAAAATAAGAAACTTTTAATCTTATGAAATACTCTGTATAAAATTAACTCCAGCACAATGAAATTGCCTTAAAATTAATTAAATGAGCTAGAAATTCTAACATTTGATTTCCTAGGTGAAGTCCTATGGACCTAACCATGTGGTGGCATTAAACACCTCTTCTTCATATATGCTTCACTTGATATCTGATAAGTGGTTTGTATGACCACTTATTCAGATATTATCTAACTTGTTTTGTTGCTTAAACTCTAGTATTTTTATGCTTTTCATGTGTTTTTGCTTTCTTTTGTAATTTTCTCTAATTGGGACTCTCTTGGTGCACAATGGGCTAATAATGATGAATGAATGCTAAAAAGTACAAAAAGGGCTAAAGGCATGATGATGGCATGGGTGAAGGGCAGGAAAATGCAACAGCAGCAGAAGAAAAGCAGCAAAAAAATCTGCAGATGCCCGCGACTGCGCCTGAACCAAGGCCAAAAGGCGCGCGACCGCGCCGGCTAGGCTTGACTAGAAATTTGACTTTTCATTTAGGCGAAGCTTTGCTTGGAGAGAGGGGGGCTCGACTTGGGATGCTATATTAGGGCTTGTATGCTCATTTTATCAGACATCTCCCCTCTTGGGAGCTTAGCTTAGTTTGCTTTCTCTTCTTACTTTCATTGTCTAGATTAGATTAGGTAAAATTAGTTAGTTTCCTAGAGTTGATTGGATCAAAGATTGAGACAAGTGGATATCATTGAAGATTCAACCATGGAGCTTGAAAAATCATATTTGAACTTTCTATCTTTATTTTATCTTGAATCCTTTTGTGTAATCTATTGATGTTTATTCAACTTGTGGATGGTAGATTTGAGTCAATCATGACTTAAACTTTATTTTGAGATTTCAATGGAACCTAATGAGTAGTTTAGATTGATATGCTTCCTGGTTGGTGTTATTGATTGTTATGTAGTTTGCCTATTATGATTTATGCTTGAATTGCTTAATTGCTTAGCTACCAATTACTGTGATAATTTATACGGACTTGAAAGACGAATTATGAATTTAGATCTGATCATAGTAGCTTGCGATTGTATGTTCTATATGGCGTTGGGATGTATGATTTGTGCTTAGGATAGACATATACCAAAGCACCGCTCGTAGTCAATGGAGAACCTGTGCTTTAATTATTTTTAAAATGCGTAGACATATAGGGGTTTAGATAATGTGGGTGTTCATATGTGTTCTATCATATATGAATTATATATGATATGGATTTGGTACATCAAAAGATGGCCTTATCTCACTTTCGTGTTCTCGGCTAGCATTCAGTGATGATTAATTTGACTTAAAAGGAAGTACATTGACTTAGATGAATCTATAGGGGAAATTGAGATCTCATATCTTCATTATTTGGTTTTACTCTAGGGTTAATTAGTTTTAATTTACGTAATTAGTTTTAATTCAAAAACAATTGATTGTTCGTTTAGATAAGACTGAAATGGTTATGGGCTAGTGGTTTGGTGACTTTTGTTAATTAATTCTCCGTGGGAACGATATCTTTCTTACTCTTTATTACTTGTTGATCGCGTATACTTGCACGTATTTGTCATTATATAAATCGGACAACAATATCTTGCATAAACATTCCATAACCTATGAATCACAAAACAACTCCATACAAAACATATGTTGTCATCATTAAAATAAAGCCATAAATCAACATTCTCCCCCTTTTTGATTATGACAATATATTAATCCCCCTAACTATATGCTCCCCTTAATATTATGCGTATTAAAGAGCAGAAGTAAACTGAACAGTAAATAGATAACATAGTCAGTCCATAACAAAGCACCATATATTCATCATTGAATATAATATATCAAAATCAAGGCAGCATTCAAAAACTAGAGTATTATAGTGAATATAATGCCAACAAACATTAACCAAATATCTCATAAGTCCAAAATAATAACCATCAGTGCAGCAAATATCAAATAAACAAACACCATTAAGTGTCAAATAAACAAAACCACATTTAAATCATAAAGTCTTCTCCCCCTTTGTCATTATCAAAAAGAAATTAAAACTTCATTCTTTGTCAGATTCAAAACAAACTTAATCTATCTTCTTGTCCATAGCAATTAACTTAGTTCCAATCACACCTTGTTGGACCTCAATACCATCTACTTTTACTGTGACTGAATTGATCTTTTCAAGAGCCTCATAAACCTTTTCCACCACACTATCAACCTTAGCCATCATTGAGTGTAAAAGAGAAAACATTTCTAATGTGGAATAAGCAGAGATATGAATAGATGAGGAAGGTGCAGGACCAAAGGAAGGGGATAGAGGAGAGGACAAAATACCATGAAGCAGATTATCCATTGAAGTATTTTGAGCTTTAACATCCTAGAACAAAGTTCCATCATCAGATATCCCAAGACAAGAGTTGTGAAGCACAGTTTTATCAATTTTTTCAGAAAGAGGAAAAAATTCCTCAAGATCAAATGAAATTTTGAAATGAGCCAAAATAGTAGTTATAAAACCACCATAAGGAAATCATTTGTTTTTGTTTTTCAAGCAGCTTTGCATGTGTTTTATCATCATTAAAGCAAAATTAAATTTAGTTCCTTTCAAAATCAAGGCAGAAAGAACCAAATCTTGGTAAGTCATATTAGAGCGACCACCAATCCTAGGAATTAAATTGGAACGAATGATTTTATGTATGATGTTATTCATAGGAGTGGTTTTAAAAACTTTATCAGATGATTCACACTCTTTGACAATTCGCAGTTGGTCAAGAACAGTCAAACCATAAAGCTCAATAGGACCTTTCAGAGTGAATGGACAAATACCAGAGGAAGGAATGTTAAAGAGATTCCTAAATAATTTTGCATCCACAGAGATTACAACATTTTAAACAAGGGTTTCTATGATATCAGATTTTATGGACATATTATCATAAAATTGTTTGAGTAAAGTAGGATAAGCACGAGAGCTTGGAGTTAACATCTTGCTTAGCCTAACAATTTCAAACAGAGAGATAAACCACACTTTTAAAATAATATGATATCCACAGGTTTTTCATAAATAATTTGTTTATTAGACATGGAGGAATGAAAACGACGAGTATACTTAGATGATCGAAAGGATATGGGAGTGGCATATAGCTTAGAAGAAGGGGTTGGAGATGGAGGAGATAGTTGCAGTGATGGATCGGGAATGATAGAGGATTCTGCTGATTTCTTATTCTTTGATTGAGTGGATTCTCCTTTTTTCTTCATAGCTTTCTTCGAAACCCCCAAATTAGTGGATGCCTGTCTAAGAAAACGATTGTTCCTTCGAGCGTCTCTCATGGAGGCCTCAGTTTCAACCCCCACTATGTTAGCCCTAGATGGTTTCCTACCAGTGGAAAACGTAAACCCTCCTCGAGATTTGGCCATAGATTTGTCGTAGAACACAAACCCTAGTTTTTTGGAGAGAGGGAAAGAACGAGAAATCAACACAAAGAGAGAGAGAGAGAGAGAGAAAGGGAGGTGAAGAGTTGTAGAGAATAAGAAAAACGGTTAAGCCCCTTTTCTTTAAACTCCCGCCTAAATCATTTTAGAGCAAATTCCAAAAATACCCTTTGGTGAGCCAACAATACCATTAATTAAAGCTGTTAAGTTAATACTAACCAAAAGAAATATTACCCACATAATATTGTAAATATGAATTAAACCACATTTATTTAGAACACATATTTTATATTCATGCACAATATAATTAACACAATAAAAATTATAAACACTATTATATTGTTCATTTTAAGTACATATGGTCATGCCTAATTCTCTTCTTAAAATGCAAAAACGTTCTTCACTCAAGGATTTCGTAAAAATGTCAGCTAGTTGATGTTCAGTTGGCACAAAAAATAAATTGATTAAACCTTTAGCCACATTATCTCTTAAAAAATGATGTTTAACCTCAATATGTTTAGTGCAAGAATGAAGCACAGAATTTTTAGAGATATCAATTGCAATACTATTGTCACACAAAATAGGCACATTTTCATATATAACATTAAAATCATACAACGTTTGAATCATCCACAATATTTGTGAACAACAACTGCCTGCTGCCAAATATTCTCCTTCTGTAGTGGACAAAGCCACTAATGTTTGTTTCTTACTGTGCCATAAAACAAGGCTTTGACCTAAAAATTCACAAGCACAACTTATGCTTTTTCAATCTACTTGGTAGCCTGCATAATCTGCATCTGAATAGACAATACGTTCAAAGCTTGGAGATACAGGATAAAATAAACCAAGATGAATTGTTCTAAATAAATATTTAAATATCCTTTTCACAGCATTAAGATGATATTCTTTTGGTTGGGCTTAGAATCTAGCACATAGACAAACACTATAAATGATATCAGGTTTAGATACAGTTAAATAAAGAAGACATCCAATCATACCTCTATACTTGGTTACCTCAACATCTTTACCTGTAGCATCTAAGGTTAACTTGATAGTAGTGCTCATCGAAGTTGCCTTTGATTTGGTATTTTCAAAACCAAATCTCTTCAATAGCTCCTTTATATATTTTGTTTGGTGTATGTGGATTCCTTCCTCGAATTGTTTAATTTGTAGATGATGAGTAGGTTTTATACCCATGAGTTGGGTATGTTTAAGCTTAATTTATTCTAGTTTTTAAGTGTTTGTGATCATTTCATGCATTTATCATTTTGTCTTGTAAGAATCGTAGTATGGGATGAGAATTGGATCACTTGGAGAAGGAAAGCATAGAAAAAGAAACAGGGAAGCAACTCTGGTGGATGGGTGCGCTTGGTCAAGCACAGAAAAATGCGTGGCAGCGCCAGTTGTCTAGGGAATTCAAGAAGCATCAGAGGTGCGACAACGCTATGATTACTGAAGAAGAGGGCAAGGCCGCACAGCTGTTCCAGGGATTTCAGAGTCAAAGCAATCAAATGCGCGGCGGCGCTTCCTATAAGGCAAATCTTGGCACGACAACGCCAGGTCGGGTCAACAGGTGGTCAAAGTCAGTTATTTGTCAGTTTTGGAAGGAAATCAAAGGCAAATTTTTTTTGTAATTCTTTGGGAAGTTGGATTTCGGCAAGGAAATATAAATAGAGAGACTTTTATTGACTATGGGGCATCTTAGAAAAACCCTAGTTTTTGGAGAAGGACAAGGAGGCTTAAAGCATGATTTCATCAAGAAAGAAGAGCAACATTGGAGAGCAAGTCAGAGTCGGGGATTTTTCACAAGAGTTTTTCCTTACATTATCTTCATCTTTAATTTGTAATTTCTGAATGATGATTAATTTGTGAATAGTGATTTTTAGTTTAATCATGAACTAAACTTTTATTTAGGATTACAATGGAACTTGATGAGTAGCTTTAATTAATATATTTTCTGGAGAATTATCATTGGTTAATATTGGATTGCCTATTATATCATTTGCATAATTATTTAATTGCTTGGCCAGTAATTAGTGGAATAATTCATATGAAATTGATGAATGGAAAATGGATTTGGATCTAGATATAATAGTGTAAGATTATAATGTCTGCATGTGTTGAAAATTATAATTTGTGTATAGGATAGAGATATACATATATGCCTTATGTGATCTAAATAAGAGCATATGCTTGAAATTCTTGTTAATTCCAATTCACATAGAGATATAGTGAATTGATTAGCTAGGGTGTTCTTCCTAATTCTAATCTTTATTGGATTTAGGGATATTTGTCTATATGTTCATTGAAAGATGCTTATAGACGCTAATGAGTTCTTGGTCAATAATTCATATTAATTGAACTAATTTAGTAGGACATATTGACATTAAAATGAATCATCAAGGGAAGTTGTGATCCTAAGCCTTTTTAATTTGATTCTAAATTCTTGGTAGTTGAGTTTAATTATTTTATTCACTTAGTTTCCATAAATTCATTACAATTATTAACTTGTTTAATAAAATTAGTTTAATATAAAGTTAGTAGGTGATAGTTATTTCATACAATTCTCTGTGGGATACGATACCATATTTGTTGCTTTACTACTTTTAGATCGCGTATACTTGCGTGTTTTGCTAGTACGTATTTAGGCAAACAAGTTTTTGGCGTCGTTGCCGAGGATTTGTTTTAATATCTGTCATATTAATTTCAATTAAATCGATCTTAGTTAAACACTTTTTGTTTTTATTTCAGGTATTCTTGATCAGTGCATGCAAACCCATTTGCGACGTACGGAGCCATTACAATACGAGAACAAAATTGAAAGAAGTTGTCGTAGGTGGCGAAAGGTTTGTAAAGAAGTACAGAATCAAGGGACAATTGCAGCGGAGCAACAAAAATCCCTTCAGGATTATGCTATGCCAAAAATGGATGGGATCAAGTCAAGCATTCAACGATCGGCAATTAATGCTACAACTTTTGAGATAAAGTCGGGAACCAATCAAATGATCCAAAATCTGGTATAGTTTGGGGGCTTGGCGAATGATGATCCCAATGAGCATCTAGTGAGTTTTCTGGAGATATGCGACACTTTTAAATACAATGGAGTCTCCGAGGATGCAATTTGATTGCGGTTGTTTCCATTCACTCTTAGAGATAAGGCGAGAGGATGGTTACATTCACTTCCACCAGGGTCTATCACTACGTGGGATGATTTGGCACAAAAGTTTCTAGCAAAGTTCTTCCCATCTACTAAAACAACGAAGTTGAGAAACGACATCACTACTTTCAGTCAACTAGATTCCGAATCATTATACGAAGCTTGGGAAATATTTAAAGAGTTGTTGAGAAAGTGTCCACACCATGGACTCCCAAATTGGCTACTGGTACAGATATTTTATAATGGGCTCATGAGTGGTACACGGACTAGTGTTGACACGGCATCTGGGGGAGCTTGTATGACAAAGAATTTTGATGAAGCATACAGTTTGCTAGAGGTGATGGCGGCTAACAACTACCAATGGCCGACTGCTAGAATGACACAACCAAAGGTTGCTGGGATATTAGAGGTAGATGCGATTATAGCATCGTCAGCCCAGATTACAGCCCTAACAAAGAAAATTAAACAGATGGGGAATTCGAATATGCAGAATGTGGCAATGGTATATGAATTATGTGCTGGTGGCCATGCAACTAAATAATGTGCAATCAATATATAATCTGTGCAATATATGGGCAATTACAACAAGCAGGGTAATAGTAATCAGAACACGTATAATCAAGGATGGAGGAGTCAACCTAATAATGCATGGAGAGATAATCAGGGACAACAATCTACTCAAAGACAGACTCAGTTACCCGGATTCCAAGCACAACCCCAATCACAACCAAGCCAGCAATCAAGTTTTGAAGAGTTAGTGGCTAAATTCATGACACAGGTTGACATAAACATGAAGTGTCAGGCGGCTTCGATTCAAAATCTTGAGACTCAGATGGGACAATTAGCTAACGGGTTGAATAGTCGACTGCAAGGAGCTTTGCCCATCAATATCGAGGTTAATCCAAAGAATAATGATAATGAGCAGTACAAAGCAGTTACTCTTCGCAGTGGAAAAGATTTGGGAAAATCTGATGCTGAAATCGGTAGTTCAAGCCCGCATAAATCAAAAAAAATGAAACAAGTTACAGAGGTGGAGAAGGAAACTGATGTCAGTCAAAAAGAGTGTGCAAGGGAGGAAGAACAAACAGCAGTTGTACCTCCAATTCCATACCTACAACATTTTTAGAAATAAATGCTTGACAAGAAATTCTCAAAATTTTTAGAGGTATTCAAGAAATTACAGATAAACATCCCATTTGCAGATGCATTAGATCAAATGCACAGCCATGCAAAGTTCATGAAGGATATTCTATCGAGGAAGAAAACGTTAGGTGACTTTGAGACAGTGGCTTTAACGGAGGAGTGCAGTGTGCTTCTGCAAAAGAAGCTACCACTAAAACTCAAATATCCGAGTAGTTTCACTATTCCTTGCACGATTGGAAATCAGTTGTTCAGTCGATACTTATGTGATTTGGGGGCAAGCATAAATTTGATGCCTCTATACGTTTATCAGTAACTTGGGTTGAAAGAGGTAATACCAACAAATGTGACACTGCAGCTTGCGGATTGTTCTTTGACTTATCCAAGGGGTATTATGGAAGATGTGCGTGTGAAAGTTGATAAATTTATCTTCCTAGTGGATTTTATTGTGTTAGACTTTGAAGAGGATCGTGATATCCCTATCATCTTGGGACGACCATTCTTGGCCACGGGTAGAACTCTTATTGATGTACAGAAAGGTTAACTCACTATGCAAGTTCAGGACCAGGAAGTAACATTTAACATTTTTAAAGCCATAAAGTTCCCGTCAAATATGGAAGAAGTCTAGCAAGTTAATTTAGTGGAAGAAGCACTTCAGGATGAATTGTTGGAATTACTGGGTTCTGATCCGTTAGAAAGCTCGTTGATATTTGACACGGATTCGGAAGATCCAAAAATATTGGAATATTTGCAAGTCTTAGATGCGACTCCACGGGTGCATAAATTCAAGATACCATTTGAACCCTTGGAGAGACCTACAAACTCGGAGGCCCGTGTGAAAACATCGTTGGAAGAACCACCAACATTAGAGCTTAAACCATTACCAATTCATCCCATATACGCTTATTTGGGTAATTCAGCTACTTTACCTGTTATTATCTCTGCTGCACTTAACGAATTTCAGGAAAGTAAGCTATTGCGGATTCTTCAGGAGTATAAATCCGCCATTGAATGGACTATTGCGGATATCAAGGGAATTAGCCCTTCTTTTTGTATGCACAAGATTCTCATGGAAGATGAAGCCAAACCAAGTGTGGAACAACAGCGGAGACTAATCTGATCATGAAAGAGGTGGTTAAGAAGGAGATAATCAAGTGTCTCTGTAATGAATGAGATTTTGTATATTTAATTGTAAATATTTATTGAATTAAATAAATATTTTAATTTATTTATTTATTGAGTTAAATAAATAATTTATGTGATTATGTTCTGGAGTAATTTAATTAAGTGCAATAGGATTAATTAAATTGATGTGTAAGTAATTGTGTAGTATAATTCTAATTTAATTGAGAATAATTAAATTAGAGAAATATTATGTGCTAAGTGTTTATAATGATTTACTAATTTGTTACAGGAATTATGATTAATAAGGGAATTACAATTGTGTAGCAATTTAGTATAATGTGCAATTTTAATTAATTAATTAATGTTAGCTTGTATTTAATTAAAATTAGAAGGTTGTGATTTAATTAAATAGAGTGTAACATTTAAACTATGTGTTAAAATAATTTATTAAAGAATTATTAAGGATTTTAAATTAGTTTTACTAAACAAGGCCCTTAAACCTATTTTAAATAGTTTTTTTTACCAAACATGGCCTTAAGTCCTAAAAGTCTGTTTTTAAAAATAATGGGTTTTTTGCCAAACAGGCCCTAGTGGCTTTTAATTTTCAAAAAAAATATAACTGCTATGTATTAAGTAGAGATATTATTATATGGCAGTTATATATTATATAATTATGTTTTATATTATATTCGTATATCAGTTATGTATATTTTATTACGTTAGTTAAGTTATAGAGTTAGTCTGTGTTAGAAAGAAAGAGCAGAGTAAGAAAACTAGAGAGAAAAGAGAGAAGAAGAGAGAAAGGAAGAGGAGGAAGAAGAAGCTTTGAGAAATCAAAAGCAAGAATCAAAACAAAATTCATCATCTTTTTCTCCTAATCAAAGCAAAGGTACAATCAAACTTTTGAATTTGTTGTTCTTCATTGTTCTTTCTTGTGTTCATGATAGTTTAAGTTCTCTGTAATTCTATTTCTTTGATGTTTTATGTAATATGGTTCATATATGTTTAATATGTATTATAACATGCTTATATATGATTCATATAGTTGTCTAAGTGATTAAATTCATGTAAATAGAAATCATGTTCATAGCAATTTACAGTGAACTAGTTTTGAAAAATAGTCTTTAAATTATCAAAATTCGTGTTTGATTGTGATATATTATGTAAATTGATAATAGATTATGATAATATATCAAGAAACAAAATTAAAATGCTTTGAATTGTTTGATTTGGTTTAAAAATAAAGTCCCAGTGTTAATTGTCTTCAAGAACGCTTAACAATGGTGTTTTCTTCAAAATCATGAAAATTAGTGTTTTGATTATGTGTTGTGGTGTTTATGTATGTTAAAATCATGTTAAAAGTTTAAGATTTTATTTTCATAAAGTTTCATATACATTATGTCAGTTAAAATTGGACTTTGGTGCGAAGAAATAAGCCAAATTGGCTTATTTCTCTGCACAGTTCGCGAGCCGGGGAACCCACCAGTGGGGGGCCCCGCCACAGCGGGGCTACATGCTGTCCGAAAAATTTAGTTTGGTTCCGAGTAGTTTTGATGCAGTACATGATTAGCTAACTTAATGTGATGGCATGTTAAGTGTATTAAACAATAAGATAACATATTTTTAACATGTTTAAAACAATTTGAGGTCTCATATTAATATGTTATGTGTGTACTTGGATATTATTATCATAGGATACGATATGATAGTTTAAAGTGTTATATGCGTATGATATGTATATTGTGAGTTTAGGCTCACGTATGTGGTTAGTTAGCAAGTTAAGTTGTAAACCACGTTGTTAAGTTGAAATTAAGTAAGAAGTTCAATGGTTAAACATAATGATTAGGAACTAATTGATATTGTAAATGTAATGTAATGTGTAGAACGATTGAGAAAGTGATTTGTATATTGTAAAGTGTAGCTTGCGCTTGAGGCAAGTTTTCTAAACTCAAACTTTACTTGAGCTATCTTTATTGATTATAATGATGCGAGTTATTTGTATTCTTTATAAATTCTATATTGAACAAATACCTTATCAAAGTTTATTATTGAATTAACATGACCTTGACTATATCGTTCAAGCAAGGTTTATCTATCTTTCAAATGCTTTAAGTTATTTTTAAGTATGCCTATTTAATATGAAGTCTATTGTTATGACTTATACTTGGTTCATAATTCTTGTATTATTGAACTCTTAATTATTGTGAGTCAATTCAACTACTTCTTAGTTGATGATAGTTGAACTCTAAATTTCTTTTTAAGCTTATCCAAACCAAACTTTCTTTGGTGCAGACTTGTACCAACCTATTTAATAGGGGATTACCACGCGAAAGCGTTAAGATGTTTGTGCACAATACATGGTACGAAAGGGCTGATCCCCCTAAGTACGAGTTAAGAGTCCATAGTCTAAACGACTGTTAAAGGTTTTAAATACAAATGTTTATAACCTAGGACAAAGTTCAAGGTCTTATGACCCTCAGATGATTTCTATATTTAAAATTCTAAATGTTGATGAAAGGATTATTATTCAATTCTTTATTGATGAAAGAAAAGTTATTCAAATCTATTGAAGCTATTCAGTTTATGTCATTATTATTGTATTCCAAATGAGCTTTTGTTAGCTCACTCTTGCAATTAAATAACCATTACAGCTAAAGTCGAGAACGTTGATGTATCGTCAATGAGTAAAGGGAAAGGCGAGATGAACAAGTGAAAACTTGTTGTGTTTTGATTATGATTGTAATAAGACTTTATGATGTCATGTTTTATTTCCGCACTTATTATTGGCGTTATGGTTAGATAAAACCTGGGATATTTTGATTAAGGTTGTAATCCTTTTATAAGGAAGATTTTTATTTAATTATAAGGTTGTAATTTATTTTGCATTCCTTTCTATTGGGCAGTAGTTGTATTTTATTTAGATAGTGAGCACCAAATCCCGTGAAATTGAAGTACCCAAATTTGGGGGTGCCACAGTCTCGATGCAAGAATCATCTACCCTATTTTAGACAGCTTATGGGTGAGCCCAGTATAATGTGTTCCTAAAAGGGGTGGTATGACTGTGGTGACCAATGAAAATAATGAGTTGATCCCAACTAGAACAGTGACCGGCTGGCGGGTATGCATGGATTGCAGGAAGTTGAATAAAGCCACTCGCAAGGACCACTTCCCGCTACCATTCCTTGATCAGATACTTAATCGCTTGGTAGTTCATGCATATTATTGTCTCTTAGATGGGTACTCTGGGTATAATCAAATCGTTATTGCACCGGAAGATCAGGAAAAGACTACATTCACGTGCCCATACGGAACCTTTGCTTTTCAAAGAATGTCATTTGGGTTATGTAATGCACAGACAACCTTTCAACGGTGTATGATGGCAAATTTAACAGACATGGTGGAGCGCAACGTAGAAGTATTCATGGATGATTTTTCAGTATTCGGGGACTCGTTCTACCTATGTTTGGATAATTTGGTGTTGGTGCTACAAAGGTGTGTGGAGACGAATCTAGTACTAAATTGGGAAAAATGTCACTTCATGGCCCAAGAGGGAATCATACTGGGAAACAAATATTAGAAAAAGGAATTAAAGTTGACAAAGCAAAGATAGAGAAAATTGAGAACCTCCCACTTCCATCATCAGTCACATGTATTTAGAGTTTCTTAGGCCATGCGGGTTTTTACAGACGGTTCATCAAAGATTTTTCCAAGATCACAAAGCCACTGTGTAATTTGCTGGAAAAAGATGTACCATTCAGATTTGATGAGGCATGTCATGAAGCATTCGAAGTGCTGAAGAAGAAGTTGATTACATCGCCAATTATTATCGCACCAAATTGGACTTTGCCATTTGAACTCATGTGCGACGCTAGCGACTATGCGGTTGGCGCCGTTTTGGGAGAATGCAAGGATAACGTTTTTTTATGCCATATACTATGCTAGCAAGACACTCACGGACATCCAATTGAACTACACCACGACCGAAAAGGAGCTCTTAGCAGGTGTTTATGCATTCGACAAATTTCTTTCCAACCTCATTGGAACTAAAGTAGTGGTGTTCACGGACCATTCTGCAATTAAATACCTGATTTCAAAGAAAGATGTGAAGCCGAGGTTGATTAGGTGCATTTTATTGCTTCAAGAATTTGACTTGGAAATTCGGGATAGAAAGGGCACCGAGAATCAAGTGGCGAACCATTTTTCGAGATTGGAAAATAGTGCACAAGGAGAAGCAGATAATATAGCAATCAATGATTTTTTTCCTGACGATCAGTTGTTTGCAATAAAATCTGAGGTTCCATGGTATCCAGATTTTGTCAACTATATTGTAAGTAATGTACTTCCTCCGAATTTGACAAGACCACAACGGAAGAAATTTCTACATGATGTGAGGCAATACATGTAAGATGAACCCTTTTTCTTCAAATAATGTGGTGATCAAATGATAAGAAGGTGCGTCCCACTCAAACAAGTGTCAGATATTTTTCACCATTGTCATGATTCACTATACGAAGGGTACTATGGGGGAGACCGTACGGCAGCCAAAGTTCTTCAATTCGGGTTGTATTGGCCTACCTTATTCAAAGATGCCCATCAATTTGTGCTCCAATGTGACCGCTGTCAAAGAACAAGTAATATTTCCAAGCGCAATGAGATGCCTCTAACACTATTTTGGAAGTTTAATTGTTTGATATGTGGGGGATTGACTTTATGGGACCCTTCCCGATGTCCTTCAACAATGAATATATTCTTATTGCTGTAGATTACGTCTCAAAGTGGGTCGAAGCAGCTGCATTGCCCACCAATGACTCTAAAGTGGTTCTCAAATTTCTCTAAAAGAATATATTCACTAGATTAAGCACACCTTGAGCGATTATTAGCGATGAAGGTACTCATTTTTGCAACAAATATTTCTCCGCATTGCTTGCAAAATATGGAGTCACACATAAGATAGCCACGACTTACCACCCCCAAACTAGTTGTCAAGCCGAAGTATCGAATAGAGAGATGAAGCGTATTTTGGAGAAGATGGTGAACCCAAATAAAAATTGGTCACTCAAGTTAGACTATGCACTTTGGGCATAGCGGACAGCTTATAAAACACCGATTGGGATGTCACCATATCGATTGGTGTATGGCAAGGCGTGTCATCTCCCCGTGGAGCTATAACACAATGCATATTGAGCTGTTCGAAAATTAAATTTTGACTTGCAAGAAGCGGGAGAGAAAAGATTGATACAACTCAATAAGATAGATGAATTTCGCCTTCAATCGTATGAAAATGCAAAATTATACAAGGAAAAAGTAAAAAGGTGGCATGACAAGAAAATTATGGATCAAAAATTTGAACCCGGTCAAACTGTAATACTCTACAATTCCCAGTTGAAACTTTTCCCGGGAAAACTCAAATCACGGTGGTCGGGTCCATTTATAATCAAGGAAGTTTTCCCTCATGGCGTTGTTGAACTGATAGGACGCAATCCAAATGAATCATTCAAGGTGAATGGTCAACGGTTGAAACATTATTGGGGTGGATCTGTCAATCGCCACAAGACTTCCATCACTCTTGCCGATCAACCTTGAAACAGGGAATGGTCGAGCTAAGACTTTAAAACAAGCACTTGTTGGGAGGCAACCCAACCTTTCTCAAATATTATTTAACAATTTTTTTAGTTTTTAGAGTAAAGTTAGACATAGTAATATATTAGTTTCGTGTTTCAAGTCCTGCCTCTCCATGGGAAACGAAAGTGCACCAAACGCGACCCAATATCACAATCTGGATAAAAGGCGTGGCAACCCCATTAAAAGGACCAGCAGCGCCAAATCAACAGGGTATTCTCCACAGAATAAGTGCGGCCGCTCCCCAATTGCACCAGATATGTGACGAACGAGATTTTATAATTTAATTTGAATATTTATTGAATTAAATAAATATTTTTTAATAATTTAATTATTGAATTAAATAATTAATTAATGAATTCGTGGTAGATTAATTTAATTATATGTGTTAATGGGATTAAATTAATGTGGAGAATTTTATTATTCAAAGTATGTATTTAATTGAGCTTATTCTATTAAATAAATTATTTAAATAAGCATAATGTAGTCTAATTAATTTAATAATTAATTAGAGATTTAATGATTTGACATAATTAATAAATGAGAAATTTAATTATGTGACTATGTGATTTAATGTGAAATTATTCTATTTTATTTAATTGATTTAAATAAGATTATATGATTAATTGGGTGTGATATTATTTAACTATATTATAAGAGATTAATTAAATTAAAGGGGAAATGATTAATAAGAACTAGCCAAACAAAGCTTTAGTGGGGATTGGAGCCAGTTAACCTATTATGAGATTAACTGACAACCACTCACCCATTATGCTTATATATCTTACACATATTATAACTATACTTATATCTTATATCAGTTGTATAGTTCATAATTTTCCATCAAAGAGGGTTTAGAGAGAAAATTGAGAGAATAGATTGAGGGAGAAGAATTTGAGAAGTCTCTATCATCATCTTCCTATCATATTGACAAATATTGCAAGGGGTAATCTCTTCAACCCAAAAACTTAATTACGTTCTTATATTTTCTATGAAAAACTATTTTTAAAGTCCTCTGTGATTGAAGAGATTGATAATTGATGAGTATATAATGATATGTATGTTAGTATATGTTCTTAATATGTTTTATATCATGTATTCATGTTTTAAAACAATCAATGTCATGTAAGCATGCTTTAATTAGAGTTTCATGAACTACAGAGTATAAAAGTTGTATATATGGCCCTTATGGCCCTTACGAACAATTGTATGCCATGAATGATGTTTTTAACTTACATTTGACAGTATATTATGATAATACATGTTAAAAGAAGGAAAACAAACTTTGAACGGACGGATTCGGAGTTATAACGAATCCGTGACGTCAAATTTTATGTTTTTCTTCAAAACCGTCAAGAACACCAGGAACAGTAAAATTTTATGATTTGATTGGAGTAATTGTATGATTTAAGATGTTAAAAACATGTTAGTAACATTGTATGATGTTTCTATGAAGTTTATACTTCATAGAAATCACGGTGTTAGTTTAATTTGCATTTAATTGGAGTAATTAGGCCAACGAACTGTCAAAATCGCGAACCAGAACATGCACCAGCAGGGGGCCCCACCCCAGCAGGTCCTCATAGGCTTAAAGCACCGCCCCAGCGAGAGTGGGTGCTGTCCGGGAGCTTTTTTTGGTTTTCGAGACTGTTTTGACCTCCTATAGTAAAATAAGCATAACTTAACTTCTTCATACGAACTCCGATTAAAGCGATTCAGGATGATTTGGAAAGATAACGAGTAGATCTACAACTTTAATTCTTTAAGTTTTTTGATTTGAAGTTGTTAAATGGGGTCAAAATGGTCATCTTTGTGACTGATGCGTATTCGGAGGCAATCGGAGGGCGTCGGACATGCCCGTACGCAAGTGTAGTGCTCTCGACGATAAAAGATGTTATTATAAGTTATAAAACATGAATATTATGAAATAAAATGATATTTAACATTAATCAATGATGTGTTAGATAAATTGCATGAACATGTTAAGCGTACACAAGAGGGACGAGTAGGGCGTGCGACGAATGAACGTCGAAACGTCAGTGCCAAGTGTAATACTATACTATAACCTACTTGAGGACTTGATGAACATATAATGTTATGCTATAACATGTTATTAACACATATTATATGATTTAAAGTTCATGTTAATAAACTAAGTTGTTGACATGTATAAGATAATGTAAAGGTTCAAGTTAACAAACTAAGTGTGAACTTGAATATTATGATTGTTTGAATGATTATACCTATAGGATACGCATATTGTGAATTCATACTCATGTTATGTGGTTAGTTAATAAGTTAACACTATGAACCAAGTTGTAAGTTGACTTAAATGAAAAGTTCAACAGTTGAACATAGAAGTGATGAAACTAATCGGCATCGTATGCATAATGTAATGTGTAGGACGTTGAGGAATTGAATTGTAACTAGATTTGTAGCTTGCGCACGAGGCAAGTATTCTATCCCTAACTCATTATCGTTAAGCAAGTTTTCTTATCTAAACTCTTTAAGTTGAATAAGCGTTCTATTCCTTATTCTTATGTCAAGCAAGTTACTAAACTCAAAGTTTAGTTTTATTGAGCAAGTTTTCTATTCTTGAAATATTATCATGATACAAGTCCTTATACTTGTTAGTCAAGTTGAGATTTCATATGAGATATTATATTACCTTTAAAAGCATGATTCCAGTTATACAATACTTATTCGATTGTATACTCTTGAGAAGTTATTATTCAATTTGAATATCATTTATTGTTGAACCTTGTAAGACTAGCGAACCCTTATTGATACGACTAGTATGTAGTTGATGAGCGTTCTAAATTCTAGAATTATTATTGAGCTTACCCAAACCAAACTTCCTTTGGTGGGAACTCTGATGTCAAACTAAGATGAACAACCCTGTATAGGGGATTATTTACGCTTTAGCGTTGAGATATTGTGCACAGTATGGTACTAAGGGCTGATCCTCCTAAGTACGAGAAGAAGAGTCCATAGTCTTATGACTGTTAAAGGTTTAAAGTATAAACACTTTACAACCTAGGACATAGTTCGAGGTCTTATGACCCTCAGATGTTCTTTTGCTTCTTATTATTCATTATTAAGTCAAAAGTCGAGTTTTCATTATTCAGATATCTTTGATTCACTCACATGTTATTATATTATTGTCATATTGTTATACTTGTTGGCAATCGTGCTCACTCTTGCGTAATAATAACATTGCAGTTAAGAACGAAAGATCTGACAAGCCTTCCACTAGCAAAGGCAAGGGGAAAGTTAACAAGTGTTGAAGACTTGTTATTTAATTTAAGAATGTTTATTGATAAGACTTGATGTTGTTTAAAGACTTATTTATTTATTTATGTTTCCGCACAGATGTTTAAGGTTAGTATGACCTGGGATTGTATTTATTTTCAGATGTTGTAACCCCATAAGGGGAGGATTTATTTCAATCTATTGCATGGTTTGCATTTATTATGGGTAGATAGATGATATTTGTACAGTGAACACCAAATCCTGTGGAATTGAAGTACCCGGATTTGGGGGTGTCACAGGTTGGTATCAAAGCTGTAGGTTATAAACCTTAGGTGGGGGAAAACCTTAAGGTAGTAGCCTTTTAAGAGATCGAGAACATAGTAATGATAAACTCTTATCGAGTTTTAAGAAAGATAATAAATTAACTTATGTGCTATGTGCTTATACTTATGTACTCGAGTATCGATTAGCATTACGTAGTAACTAAGACTTAAAATTTTATTTGTTAGGATGACGGATGCTGGAAAACCTAGTCAGCCTAGGGACATTGTACCCCGAGAGGAGGAGCCCCGAGACATCCACACAGTCTGGGAGCAGTTAGTTTGAGGAGAGCCATCTCCCTTGATCACAGTCGTTGGTCAGGAGTATGTGTCGATGTTTGATTCAGAGGAAAACTCTGAGGAAGACCCTGAGGAGATTGAGGTTCAGGCTGAGGCAGCCGAAGAGGAGGAGGAAGACCCTGAAAAGTTCCCACCGAAATCTATCAGTGTTGAGATGTACGACGAGCTATATGACCGTAACATAGAGTTACGAGATACTGTTTAGGAGCTGAGGGAGTGGACGGTTACTCAACAGTCTACCATCGAGCAGAGGGATAGAGAGTTTGAGGCTCTTCACACACGTCTGGGAAATGTAGAGTGGGATTTGGTTCACGAGAAGGGCCAAACCGAGCAGAAGTCAGAGGAAATAGAGGAGTTGAAGAATGAACTGAAAGAGAAATCAACGAGGCTAGCCATAGCAGAGGAGGCCTGGGTAAGGGAATCACGACATGCAGATATTGCAGAAGATAACTGTCGGGCGAAGAAGGCCAAGCTTGAAGAGACGCACTCTACGCACTCTACGCTTCAAAATGCAATTGATGAGGCCCAGGATCGGGTTATGAGATACCCAATTCAGTTCGAAGGACTACCGTCATACATGCTAGATTGCAGGACGATGTCCCGCATTATGGAAGAAGAGCGTAGCAAAGCTATTCAACGCCTTAGCAGGCAGTGATAGGAATAGTTTAATTATGTGAAAACCTATCTGGTAGTTAATAATGTAAATTCTGATGTGTATATAAATAGAGGAATATTTTGATGTTTTAAATCCTGTAGATTCTTTATCTCGGGATAGTTGATGTAAATGGCAGAGATGCTATTGTATTATGTTAAAACTTTTGATTCAATAAAATATCAGAGTTTATTTGAGATAATATGTTAAGTGATTATATTTAAATGTTTAAGTTAAGCCTTAGATATTTAAGAGAATTGAATAAAGATCTAATAAGCGTATATCTTAACAGAAATATACCGCCGAGGAGAAGACCAAACCGTCGACCGGCCCAGGAAGGGTCAACTAACAACAACAACGATGCCAATGCGAACCCTGTTCAACAGTTGGTAAATCTTCTAACGGGAGCAATAAACAATAAACCTCTAGCTCCACCAAATACTACATTCAAGGACTTCAAGGCAATAGGACCGCCAGAGTTTAAGGGCTCCATGAACCCAATAGAAGTTCAAACTTGGGTTATGGAGATGGAAAAAGTTTTTGACGTCGCCTAGAGTCAGAGAGGACCAGAAAACCGCTTACGCAACGTTCATGCTGAAATCAGAGGCCAGCTATTGGTGGCAGGTAAACAAGGTCCATAGGGGAGAAGGTGTGATCATATGGGAAATATTCAAAGATATGTTCTTCGAGATGTATTTTTCGACAAGCTCGCAGAATCAGATGGAGGTCCAGTTTCTGGAGCTGAAGCAGGGGAATATGTCCGTACCAGACTATGCGGCGAAATTCAATGAATTGGCTAGGTTTGCCACGTATCAAGTGCACATCGATGAGAGGAAGGCAAGGAGATTTGAGCAGGGCCTGAAACCCTAGTTGTATAGTAAAGTGTCAATGTTTCAATTGAACACTTTTGCTGGGGTGCTGGAGAAGGCCATACTCGCTGAAGGACGAAGCGATGCGGTGACTAAGTACAATCAGGATCAGAAGAAGAAGAAGAATGAAAGTGAAGGAAATAACAAAGCTAGTGGCAGCAACACGGGATGAAGTAACAATCAGAAGAGGAGGTGGACTGACAACTCATTAACTGGAAATTAGCAAGGAGGTCAGAAGAAGATGATCGAAGCATGTTCGACCTGCGGGAAAGCTCACATGGGGGTCTATATGAAGGAAAAATGAGTGTGCTACAATTGTGGTCAGGAAGGCCACATAGCACCTAACTGTCCTAACCCAAAGAAGGGCGCCTGCTTCACTTGTGGCTCAAAAGACCATCTGGCAATGGACTGTCCCAAGAAGGGATCTGGAAGGGCAGGACTATAAGGGAACAGAGGAGGCAGCGGGGGCAATGCTCTAACTATCACAGGACCAACCGCAACTAACCGACCGATCGACCGCCAGAACCTTTAATATGGTAGTACAGGATGCTGTACAATCTCGTGATGTGGTGTCAGGTATCATTCCTATCAATAAAGTTAATGCTTATGTATTATTTGATTCGGGTGCTACTTGTTCATTTATATCCGATGACTTTGCTAAGAACTTAGAATTGCCTATGGACGAGTTAGAATACCCCATGAACATAGAGATTGCGAATAGAGAAGTGATCCCTATTAAGTATGTACACAAGAACTGTAGGGTGGATATTAAGGGTAATATTATGAATGTAGATCTTATCCCGATTAGACTTGGGAGAGTTCGACGTTATTCTAGGAATGGATTGGCTATTCAATTATGGGGCTGTAATTGATTGCCAGAAGAAATGTATTAACCTTATGACTCCATTAAATGTTGTGTTTTATAGCAGCAAGTCTCTTAAACAAGCGAGTTATCTGACGATGATGCAGGCCAGGAAGTTGTTAAGACAAGGCTGTGTAGGATATTTAGCTTACATAGTCGACAGTCGTAAAGTGAACCCAAAATTGGAAGATATACCAGTCGTGAGGGACTTCATAGACGTATTTTTAGATGATCTGCCAGGACTTTCGCCAGACAGAGAGGTTGAGTTTGTGATCAATTTGGCGCCAAGAATGGCTCTAATTTCGAAGGCACCATATCGAATGGCTCTGGTAGAGATGAAAGAGTTGATGGTACAACTGCAAGAATTACTGGACAAAAAGTACATCCAACCGAGCGTATCGCCGTGGGGAGCGCCGGTGTTGATTTTAAAGAAGAAGGATGGGACGATGCAGCTCTGCATCGACTACAGAGAACTGAATAAGGTCACCATTAAGAATAGATATCCATTATCGAGGATCGACGACCTGTTTGATCAATTGAAGGGAGCAAGATACTTTTCGAAGATAGACTTGAGGAGTGGTTATCATCAACTGAAGGTGAAACCAGAGGATGTTCCAAAGACAGCATTCAGGACTCGATATGGTCACTATGAATTTCT
Organism: Panax stipuleanatus; assembly: GCA_020205555.1. Taxonomy (NCBI): domain Eukaryota; kingdom Viridiplantae; phylum Streptophyta; class Magnoliopsida; order Apiales; family Araliaceae; genus Panax; species Panax stipuleanatus. The sequence goes on along the minus strand of CM035120.1, from coordinate 127,434,404 downwards.
GGTCATGTCATTTGGTCTAACGAATGCTCCTGCAGCATTTATGGGCCTAATGAACGAAGTGTTCAAGCCGTTTTTGGACAAATTCGTGGTGGTGTTTATCGATGACATTTTGGTATACTCGAAGACCAAGGAAGAACATGTAGAGCATTTAAAAGTAACACTAGAGGCGTTGAGAAGAGAGAAGTTGTACGCCAAATTTTTGAAATGTGAATTCTGGATTGAAAGGGTGCAATTTCTTGGACATGTGATCGATAAGGACGAAATTTTGATAGATCCCTCTAAATTTAAAGTTGTGATGAACTAGGATCAGTCGAAAATGCCGTCGGAAGTGAGAAGTTTTCTTGGATTGGCAGGTTATTATAGAATATTCATTCAGGGCTTTTCCAAAATTGTAACTCCGCTGACGAATTTGACTAGGAAATAGGTGAAATTCATTTGGACGGAGAAGTGTGAGGAAAGCTTCCAAGAGCTTAAGAAAAGGTTGAGTTCAGCACCTGTGTTATCTCTTCCGGATGACACAAGAAATTTTGTGATTTATAGTGATGCGACGTATAAAGGACTTGGTTGCGTGCTTATGAAAAACGGCAGGGTCATTGCGTATGCGTCATAACAACTGAAGGACTATGAGAAGGGGTATCCAACCTATGACTTGGAGTTAGCTGCAGTGGTTTTTGCCTTGAAGATCTGGAGACACTATCTCTATGGGGAGAAGTGTGAAATATATATACAGACCACAAGAGTCTGAAATATATGTTTACACAGAAGGACTTGAATATGCGCCAGAGAAGGTGGCTGGAGTTAATTAAGGACTATGACTGCGATATCTTATACCATCCGGGTAAGACAAATGTGGTTGCCGACGCCTTAAGCAGAAAGGGTCGGGAGAAGCTGATGATGTTGACCGCTCAAGAAGAGCTAATTTCAGCAATGGAGAACTAGAATTGGAAGTGAAGTGTCCGATGGAGATTGACGAGAAGCTCTTTCAACTGCAAGCTGGTACAACTTCGCTGGATAGAGTTAAGGAAGCTCAACTTCAGGACAAAGAATGTGAGAAAGTAAGGAAGAAAATATCTGAAGGAACCGAACCGAGATTCAAGATGGATAGTGAGGGACTACTGAGATTTGAGAACAGAGTTTAGGTACCGTCAGTGCCAGAGATTAAGGAGGACATTTTGAACGAGGACTCATAGCTCACGGTATTCGATTCACCCCGGTAGCACCAAGATGTACCAGGATCTTCGACAACATTTTTGGTGGCCAAATTTGAAATGAGATGTTGCAGAGTGTGTTGCCAAGTGTCTGATATGTCAGAAAGTGAAAGCAGAACATCAAAGGCCGAGTGGGTTGCTACAACCTTTAGAGATCCCAGAATGGAAATAGGAACATATTACAATGGATTTCGTGGTTGGCCTTCCGACAACTCAGAAAGGCTACGACGTAGTATGGGTTATCGTTGACCGATTGACGAAATCCTGCACACTTTCTTCCTATCAGAATCAAATTCAACTTAGACTAGTTGGCCAGGTTATATGTGAAAGAGATTATTTCGAGGCACATAGTTCCGGTGTCGAATTGCTTTCGATAGGGATCCGTGCTTTACATCGAACTTCTGGAAGCGACTATAAGAGTGCATGGGGACACAGTTAAGAATGAGTATGGCTTATCACCCTCAGACAGACAGGTATAGTGAAACAACGATCCAGACATTGGAAGATATGCTGAGAGCATGCATCATGGATTTCAAAGGCAACTGGGATGACCACTTACCACTTATTGAATTCGGTTACAACAACAGTTACCACGCTAGTATTGGCATGCCGCCTTACGAAGCATTGTACGGAAGAAAATGCAGAACTCCGCTATACTAGGATGAAGTTGGCGAGAGACGATTACTAGGTCCAGAACTGGTACAGCAGACAGCAGAGATAGTCAAAGTAATCCGAATGAGATTGATAGCAGCTCAAGATAGGCAAAAGAAATACGCCGATCCACACCGTAAATTGTTGAGTTTGAATCGAGTAGCTGTGTGTTTTTGAAAGTCTCTCCCTGGAAAGGGAATATCAGATTCGGTAAGAAAGGAAAATTGAGCCCGAGGTTCATTGGACCCTTTGAGGCATTGCGAAGGATTGGAGAAGTTGCGTATGAGGTAGCCTTACCTCCGGCGCTCGAGAATGTCCACAAGGTCTTCCATGTTTCAGTTTTACGACCCTACAAACCCGATTACAAGCATGTAATTGAATATGAACCCCTACATTTTGAGAAAGACTTATCCTATGAAGAAATTCCTGTTCAGATTGTTGACAGGAAAGAGCAAGTTCTCAGAAATAAAGTAATACCTTCTGTTAGGTAATTTGGAGAAACCACAACGCTGAAGAAGCTACGTGGGAACTCGAAGAGCATATGATAAAAAATTACCCATAGTTATTTACGTAATTTATGTGTAAGCGATTGTTGGGACAGAATCTTTGTAAGGAGATGAGAATGTAACGGGACGAAATTTTTAATTGAACCGTGATTCTGAGGACAGAATCCTTTTAAGGGGGAAAAGATGTGACGAACGAGATTTTGTAATTTAATCTGAATATTTATTGAATTAAATAAATATTTTTTGATGATTTAATTATTAAATTAAATAATTAATTGGTGAATTCGTGGTAGATTAATTTAATTATATGTGTTATAGTGATTAAATTAATGTGAAAATTTTATTATTCAAAGTATGTATTTAATTGAGCTTATTCTATTAAATGAATTATTTAAATAAGCATAATGTAGTCTAATTAATTTAATAATTAATTAGAGATTTAATGATTTGACATAATTAATAAATAAAAATTTTAATTATGTGACTATGTGATTTAATATAGAATTATTCTACTTTATTTAATTGATTTAAATAAGATTATATGATTAATTGGGTGTGACATTATTTAACTATATTATAATAGATTAATTAAATTAAGGGGAAAAAGATTAATAAGAACTAGCCAAACATGGCCTTAGTGGGGGTTGGAGCCAGTTAACCCATTATGGGATTAACTGACAACCACTCACCCATTACACTTATATATCTTATACGTATTATAACTATACTTATATCTTATATCAGTACTATAGTTTGTACTTTTCCATCAGAGAGAGTTTGGAGAGAAAAATTGAGAGAATGAATTGAGGGAAAAGAATTTGAGAAGTCTCTATCATCATCTTCCTATCATATTCACAAATATTACAAGGGGTAATCTCTTCAACCCAAAAACTTAATTGCGTTCTTATATTTTTTATGAAAAAACTATTTTTAAAGTCCTCTATGATTGAAGAGATTGATAATTGATGAGTATATGATGATATGTATGTTAGTATATGTTCTTAATATGTTTTATATCATGTATTCATGTTTTAAAACAATCAATTTCATGTAAGCATGCTTTAATAGGAATTTCATGAACTACAGAGTATAAAAGTTGTATATATGGCCCTTACGAACAATTGTATGCCATGAATGATGTTTCTAACTTAAATTTGATAGTAGATTATGATAATACATGTTAGTAACATTGTATGATGTTTCTATGAAGTTTAACCTCATAAAAATCACGGTGTTAGTTTAATTTACATTTAATTGGAGTAATTGGGCCAACGAACTGTCAAAATCGCAAACCAGAACATGCACCAGCAGGGGGCCCCGCCCCAGCGGGTCCTCATAGGCTTAAAACCCTGCCCCAGCGAGGGTGGGTGCTCTCCGGGAGCTTTTTTTGGTTTTCGAGACTGTTTTGACCTTCCTATAGTAAAATAAGCATAACTTAACTTCTTCATACAAACTCCGATTAAGGCGATTAAAAATGATTTGAAAAGATAACGAGTAGATCTACAACTTTCATTCTTTAAATTTTTTGATTTGAAGTTGTTAAACAGGGTCAAAATGGTCATCTTTGTGACTGATGCGTATTCGGAGGCAATCGGAGGGCGTCGGACATGCCCGTACGCAAGTGTAGTGCTCTCGACGATAAAAGATGTTGTTATAAGTTATAAAACATGAATATTATGAAATATAATGATATTTAACATTAATCAATGATGTGTTAGACAAATTGCATGAACATGTTAAGCGTACGCAAGAGGGACGAGTCGGACGTGCGACGAATGAACGTCGAAACGTCGTGCCAAGTGTAATACTATACTATAACCTACTTGAGGACTTGATGAACATGTAATGCTATGCTATAACATGTTATTAACATATATTATATGATTTAAAGTTCATGTTAATAAACTAAGTTGTTGACATGTATAAGATAATGTAAAGGTTCAAGTTAACAAACTAAGTGTGAACTTGAATATATGATTGTTTGAATGATTATACCTATAGGATACGCATATTGTGAATTCATACTCATGTTATGTGGTTAGTTAATAAGTTAACACTATGAACCAAGTTGTAAGTTGACTTAAATGAAAAGTTCAACAGTTGAACAAAGAAGTGATGAAACTAATCGACATCGTATGCATAATATAATGTGTAGGACGTTGAGGAATTGAATTGTAACTAGATTTGTAGCTTGCGCACGAGGCAAGTATTCTATCCCTAGCTCATTATCGTTAAGCAAGTTTTCTTATCTAAACTCTTTAAGTTGAATAAGCGTTCTATTCCTTATTCTTATGTCAAGCAAGTTACTAAACTCAAAGTTTAGTTTGATTGAGCAAGTTTTCTATTCTTGAAATATTATCATGATACAAGTCCTTATACTCGTTAGTCAAGTTGAGATTTCATATGAGATATTATATTACCTTTAGAAGCATGATTCCAGTTATACAATACTTATTCGATTGTATACTCTTGAGAAGTTATTATTCAATTTGAATATCATTTATTGTTGAACCTTGTAAGACTAGCGAACCCTTATTGATACGACTAGTCTGTAGTTGATGAGCGTTCTAAATTCTAGAATTATTATTGAGCTTATCCAAATCAAACTTCCTTTGGTGGGAACTCTGATGTCAAACTAAGATGAACAACCCTGTATAGGAGATTATTTACGCTTTAGCGTTGAGATATTGTGCACAGTATGGTACTAAGGGCTGATCCACCTAAGTACGAGAAGAAGAGTCCATAGTCTTATGACTGTTAAAGGTTTAAAGTATAAACACTTTACAACCTAGGACATAGTTCGAGGTCTTATGACCCTCAGATGTTCTTTTGCTTCTTATTATTCATTATTAAGTCAAAAGTCGAGTTTTCATTATTCAGATATCTTTGATTCACTCGCATGTTATTATATTATTGTCATATTGTTATACTTGTGGGCAATCGTGTTCACTCTTGCGTAATAATAACATTGCAGTTAAGAACGAAAGATCTGACGAGCCTTCCACTAGCAAAGGCAAGGGAAAAGTTAACAAGTGTTGAAGACTTGTTATTTAATTTAAGAATGTTTATTGATAAGACTTGATGTTGTTTAAAGACTTATTTATTTGTTTATGTTTCCGCACAGATGTTTAAGGTTAGTATGACCTGGGATTGTATTTATTTTCAGATGTTGTAACCCCATAAGGGGAGGATTTATTTCAATCTATTGCATAGTTTGCATTTATTATGGGTAGATAGATAGATGATATTTGTACAGTGAACACCAAATCCTGTGGAATTGAAGTACCCGGATTTGGGGGTGTCACAGGTTGGTATCAGAGCTGTAGGTTATAAACCTTAGGTGGGAAAAAATCTTAGGGTAGTAGCCTTTTAAGAGATCAAGAACATAGTAATGATAAACTTTTATCGAGTTCTAAGAAAGATAATAAATTAACTTATGTGCTATGTGCTTATACTTATGTACTCGAGTATCGATTAGCATTACGTAGTAACTAAGACTTAAAATTTTATTTGTTAGGATGACGGATGCTGGAGAACCTAGTCAGCCTACGGACATTATACCCCGAGAGGAGGAGCCCCGAGACATCCACACGGTCTGGGAGCAGTTAGTTTGAGGAGAGCCATCTCCCTTGATCACAGTCATTGGTCAGGAGCATGTGTCGATGTTTGATTCAGTGGAGAACTCTGAGGAAGACCTTGAGGAGATTGAGGTTCAGGCTGAAGCAGCCGAAGAGGAGGAGGAAGACCCTGAAAAGTTCCCACCGAAATCTATCAGTGCTGAGAATGTACGACGAGCTATATGACCGTAACATAGAGTTACAAGATACTGTTTAGGAGCTGAGGGAGTGGACGGTTACTCAACAGTCTACCATCGAGCAGAGAGATAGAGAGTTTGAGGCTCTTCACACACGTCTGGGAAATGTAGAGTGGGATTTGGTTCACGAGAAGGGCCAAACCGAGCAGAAGTCAGAGGAAATAGAGGAGTTGAAGAATGAACTGAAAGAGAAATCAGCAAGGCTGGCCATAGCAGAGGAGGCCTGGGTAAGGGAATCACGACATGCAGATATTGCAGAAGATAACTGTTGGGCGAAGAAGGCCAAGCTTGAAGAGACGCACTCTACGCTTCAAAATGCAATTAATGAGGCTCAGGATCGGGTTATGAGATACCCAATTCAGTTCGAAGGACTACCGTCATACATGCTAGATCGCAGGACGATGTCTATGCTACCGTCATACGAGCCTTCCACTAGCAAAGGCAAGGAAAAAGTTAACAAGTGTTGAAGACTTGTTATTTAATTTAAGAATGTTTATTGAAAAGACTTGATGTTGTTTAAAGACTTATTTATTTGTTTATGTTTCCGCACAGATGTTTAAGGTTAGTATGACTTAGGATTGTATTTATTTTCAGATGTTATAACCCTATAAGGGGAGAATTTATTTCAATCTATTTCATAATTTGCATTTATTATGGATAGATAGATAGATGACATTTGTACAATGAACACCAAATTTCATAGAATTAAAGTACCCGAATTTGTGGGTGTCACAAGATAAATGTGTGGCAGCGCTTGTATCATCACTCAAACCCTGGACCAAATGTGCGACAGCGCCTCTATCAGCTTTATCCAAAGCGCGTCCGCGCCACATTTAGATTTAACCTAGTCACAACTGCAGATCGCGACATATCCGAGCCCTAACCCAATCCTTCTCCCACTTAGCCTCACTTTCTCAAACAAGTCTAACTCTAATTCACAACTCCCCTCCTACGCACACACACATCCTTTCTCCATCTCGAAGTCAAACTCTCCAAGTCACTCACCTACTATCCAATTCACCCACCCTAACCCAACATCCCCAAACCGCTCCCCGTTCTCTCTCTCCCCACTTCGCAGCCGCTCTCCAACAACTCGACAGGTGCAATCCGATTGGGTCGCGACTAACAGATGAGGAAATCATCTTTGCACCACCTTTGCCTTCACAACTCCTCAAGTCCAATACTGGTAAGCAACTCCTCATTTTTCTAAGTGATTTGGTATCAACACAGTGCTAGGATAGTAGAATTTGGGTTGCCATATTCGACGAATCTGAGGAATTTGGGGGACCTCTCAAGGCTGCAGTGGGTGTTTACTTTAACTTTATTAAAGTATTCAGTAGAAATTGTGCAATCAGTGGGTTTCCATCTGTGTGATTTGGTGATAGTCACAGATAAGTTTGGGGGTGCACACCAAGTGTTTGTGTATTTGCCTCAGTTAGTTGTTCGAACTTCTAGTAAGCCACTTGGTTGTATTGCTTGTTTTTGTTGGCGTGTCTCAAACTGAATTGACATACCACTCGTTATGCCTCCCAAACGCCCAGGCCCAAAATATCCCGTGTCACCCGTGCCTATGACCACGACAAGTTCACGAGTTTGGAGGCATCGGACAACTTTCGCAACGTGCTAGCTGGGAAATCTTTTGTGTTAGAAAGAGGATTACAACCGGACGAAGGGGATGGCGAATTAACAGTGATGATTGCGGAGTGCCAATGGTTCGACTTTATAGCACAACCCAACGCAACCGTAATCAGTTTAGTAAAAGAGTTTTACGCCAATGAGCAGAATGTTGTCAATGATGTGGTTCAAGTTAGGGGACACCCAATTTCATTTAGTACAGTAACTATCAACACGTACTACCACTTGCCCACAGTACGACACGATTGCCACTATTTGAGTCGCGTCCCTGACAATTATGATTTGTATACAGTGCTTCGCAGTTTGGGAAAGTTGGGAACACATTGGAAGTTAAAACCAGGCACAACACAAAAAGTCAGTTTCCCTCACACCGCATTGAGCCATTATGCCAAAGCCTGGTACAGTTTTATTTGCGCAAATTTGATGCCAACAACTCATCAAAATGAGGTAACCAAGTACTGAGCAATCTTATTATTTGCATTAGTGAAGGGTTTTCCTATGGATATGGGTCATACAATCAGAAGGTCTATCCTGCGGTATCTAAAAGGGAGTACAACTGGTGCATTGCCCCGTGCCTCCTTGATTTCGGGTATGTGCCGGCAAGCGGGTATCCAATGGCGCCCCGATGAGCTCTGATTTAACCTCCCATGGTTATTATTGATCATGCAACTATGTAAAAGTACAAGGTTTGGGAAGGTGGACAGTCACATGTTCGCGGCAAACGATTTATTCTCTCAACGCCGGATCAATCTACAAATCCTTCTTCTACTGCTGGGCCATCCGCCGCTGACCCGACTGATATTCCACCATGGCAACACTAGCTTAATCAGGTTGAACGCCGCATGGAAAGATGATTCGATGAATTAGCAGAATAAATGAATGTCATTCACCAATTTAATGCTCAATTCTCCACCACACTTGCCCAGATTTTCACAGCTGGTGCACATCCTGACATGGGTACAGTTCAATTCCCAGTGTATCCTAATATCCCAGCTTATCCACCTTCTGATTCGCCTGACGAGGATGACATTGTTGATGACTCGAGTCAGGGAAGTCCTACATTCTGAATACTTGTCTTTATTTTAACAATGTGGACATTGTTGGTTTTAAGTTTGGGGGTATTCATATTCATGTTACATATTAGTTTATAATTGCATAAGAGTAGTAATTAATGGTGTTAGGATTGTGTTGTAGTTAATTTGCATGATACATGATCAGGATGTTCATATTTGTGTGCATGTTGCATGGTAATTAGGAGGCATATGTGTTTGCATGTTTTAGCTGTTACATTAGCATGTGCGCGTATAGTATAGTTGCATTTTGCATGAATTTGTGTGATGAGTTGGTATAATTTTGGCTCGGCCAATGATGAGATTGGTATTTCACGATTAATTTGAATAGAACTGATAATTGGTGCTTAGCTTTAAATTGAGTCATGATGGTAATCCTAACTTGTCAGAAACTTGTGTAATTGGGTAGCACGTAGAATTGTTCGTTTTAATAAACTTAGATCAAAGGAATTCATAAATATCTTCTGGGAGGAGGAATTGAGTTCATCTGCAAATGATATCTGTAAATCATGACATGAGGCTAGAAGAGCTTAATTGAACAAGTTTGGGGGAATCCATGGTAAAAAAATCAAAAAAAAAGTTAAAATGTTGGCTTAGTTCAACTCTGTGGTCTTTGTTACTCGAATAAGTATGCACTTAGGAGTGTCTCTACACTTATCACCCTAAAATCATCTGATTTGGGAATCGTTGGTCGAAAGTTCGCTAAAAGGGTAGCTCTTAAAAGCCTAAGAGGGTTGAACATCGCACAAGTCTGAACAAAAATATAATAAACACTTGACTTATTAATTTTGTGGCCTTTGTTACTTGAGTTATTAGATCCAGAGGGGTGTCTCAACACCTAATGCCCTAAAACCAACTGGTTTGGGAGTCATTGGTCGAAAGATTGCTATATGAGTGACATTGAAAAGCTTAAAAGAATTAGACATTGCACAGCCGAGCTTGCTTAGCAGGGATAGTAAGAATAAAACCTCATGGACCCTTTAGCTTGATAAATATGTGAATTTGGCTTGCATTGTTGTGTTTACAGATATAGTTGCATTGAATGACGAATTTTGCCGCCTAAGAAGTAATTTATGAATCCCAATTTGATATTCATTCTGTTAAAGCTAGTAATGGATCACACACGCACTACACAGGTAATGATGGGATTTGATTACCGGAGTAATTTGGTTGAATGGTTTACGCTAATTTGATGTTCTGTGAGTTTATTGAGTTTATCTCTGAGGCATGACGTTTAAATTTATATAGACTTGTTGCCAGATTCATTATATTAGTATAGTATAGGTTGCATTCGCATCATGTTTGACTTCGTTTTGCATTATGCAATTTTGTTTTGCTTGAGGACAAGGAAAGGATTAAGTTTGGGGGTATTTGATGAGTGGGTTTTATACCCATGAGTCTGGTATGTTTGAGCTTAATTTGTGCTAGTTTTTGTTTGTGATCATTTCATGCATTTATCATTTTGTTTTGTAGGAATCGTAGTATGGGATGAGAATTGGATCACTTGGAGAAGGAAAGCATAGAAAAAAAATAAGGAAGCAACTCTGGTAGATAGGCGCAGCCGCGCTTGGTCAAGCACAAATAAATGTGTGGCAACACCAGTTGTCTAGGGAATTCAAGAAGCATCAGAGGCGCGGCAGCGCTATGATTACCGAAGAAGAGGGCTAGGCCGCATAGCTGTTTCAGGAATTTCAGAGTCGAAGAAATCAAGTGCGCGACGGCGCTCCCTACAAGGAAAATTCTGGCACGGTCGCGCCAGGTCGGGTCAACAGGCGATCAAAGTCAGTTGTTTGTCAGTTTTGGAAGGAAATCAAAGGCAGATTTGTTTTGTAATTCTTTGGGAAGTTGGAATTGGGCAAGGAAATATAAATAGAGAGACTTTTATTTATTAGGGGGAATCTTAGAAAAACCCTAGTTTTTGGAGAAGGACAAGGAGGCTTGAAGCAAGATTTAATCAAAAAGGAAGAGCAACATTGGAGAGCAAGTCAGAGTCGAGGATTTTTCACAAGAGTTTTTCCTTTATCTTCATCTTTAATTTGTAATTTCTGAATGATGATTAAATTGTAGATGGTGATTTTTAGTTTAATCATGAACTAAACTTTTATTTAGGATTACAATGGAACTTGATGAGTAGCTTTAATTAATATATTTTTTGGCAAAATTATCATTGGTTAATATTGGATTGTCTATTATATCATGTGCATAATTATTTAATTGCTTGGCCAGTAATTAGTGGAATAATTCATATGAAATTGATGAATGGAAAATGGATTTGGATCTAGATATAATAGTGTAAGATTATAATGTCTGCATGTGTTGGAAATTGTAATTTGTGTATAGGATATAGATATACCTATATGTCTTATGTGATCTAAATAAGAACATGTGCTTGAAATTCTTGTTAATTTCAATTCAAATAAAGATATAATGAATTGATTAGTTAGGGTGTTCTTCCTAATTCTAATTTTTATTAGATTTAGGGATATTTGTCTATATTTTCATTGAAAGATGCTTATAGACGCTAATAAGTTCTTGGTCAATAATCCATATTAATTGAACTAATTCAGCAGGAGATATTGACATTAAAGTGAATCATCAAGGGAAGTTGTGATCCTAAGCCATTTTAATCTGATCCTAAATTCTTGGTAGTTGAGTTTAATTATTTTATTCACTTAGTTTCCATAAATTCATCACAATTATCAACTTGTTTAATAAAATTGGTTTAATATAAAGTTAGTAGGTGATAGTTATTTAATACAATTCTCTGTGGGATACGATACTTTATTTGTTGCTTTACTACTATTCGATCGCGTATACTTGCATGTTTTGCTAGTACGTATTTAGGCAAATAGTAGCCCCAAGAAGTAGTTTAGCTCCCCTATTAAGCTCATGTTAAATTCATTATGCATGCATTTTGAGAACCACTCACACAAAGAGATATTCGTAGCACCAAAAATAATATCATCAACGTAAATTTGAATAATAAGTATATCTTTATTTTTAGTCTTAATGAAAAGTGTGGAGTTAATTTTTCCTCAATTAAAACCAATGTCTAGAAGGAATTTGTTGAGCCTATCATACCAAGCTCTTGGAGCTTATTTTAGTCCATACAATGTTTTCTTTAATTTGTAAACATAATTAAGATATGTTTCATGTTCAAAACCGGGTGGTTGCCTAATATATACTTCTTCATTTAAATAACCATTTAAGAAGACACTTTTCACATCCATTTGATATAATTTAAACTTTCTATAACAAGCATAAGCTAGCAATATCCTAATTGCTTTTAACCTTGCACTAGGGCAAAGGTTTCTTGAAAATCTATTCCTTCTTGTTGGTTATATCCTTGAGCCACCAACCTAGCTTTGTTTCTAGTTATTATGTTATTTTCATCAAGTTTATTTTTAAAAACCCATTTTGTGCCAATTATAGATGCATCTTTAGGAGGCTTAACAAGTTCTCATACCTAATATCTTTCAAATTGGTTTAGTTCTTCTTGAATGGCAATAGACCAATTCTCATCTTGAATTACTTACTTGGCATTCTTTGGTTCTATCTGTGATAGAAATGCTGAAAAGGCACAATAACTGCGAGTTTTTCTTCTTGTGTTCATCCAAGTGTTGGGATCTCCTATGATCAGATTCGGAGGATGACTTCTCACTGTTCTAGATGATCTGGGTAGTCTAATATTGGGCATTTCCTTATCTTGAGCATGCATAGGTGTATCACTTTTTGCTTCAGTGTGTCTGTATATGTCATATTCTGCTTCTGCATGATTGTCAGATATGTCTTCTGAAGTAGACGGGCTATCTGGATGGTGCTATCTTGTCTGATTTTTTCCTTCTGAAATAGACGAGTCATCAGGTTGTCTGAATGTTATGGTTTTATCAGAAGCAGACGACTGATCAGGTTGTCTGGATACTACTGTTTTATCTAAAGAAAACGGCTGGTCAGGCTGTCTGGATAAGTTTGGCTGAACTCTGACTTCCATATTCTGTTTTTCTGCATCAACTTTAATTTCTTCTTTTGACAAAACATGGTTAATCTCATCAAATATTACATGGACAGATTCCTCAACTTTTTGTTTGTCAAGATTATAAACTCTATATGCCTTACTATGCAATGAATACCCAAGAAATATGGCTTCAGATGATTTTGCATCAATTTTCCCTAGATAACCTTGACTATTTAGAATGAAGCATTTAGCACCAAACACTTTAAAATAACTAATATTAGGTATTCTTTTGTTTAGCAGTTCATATGGTGTTTCAATAAGATAAGCCTAATTAAAACCCTATTTAAAATATAACATGCAGTATTTACAGTCTCTGCCCAGAATCTTCTAGGCAGCTTACTTTCTTGAAGAAGCGTTCTTGCTGTTTCTTGGAGTGTTCGATTTTTTCGTTCCACCACCCCATTTTGTTGTGGAGTTCTTGGAGCAGAAAATTCATGTGAAACACCTTTCTCATTGCAATATGGAATGAAGTCTTTAACGAACTCACCACCATGGTCACTTTGAACACTAATTAACTTAAGAATACGCTTTGTTTCAAGATTCTTTATAAGCTTGTCAAATTTTGCAAAAGATTGATCTTTAGTTTTTAAAAACAATACCCATGTAAATCTTAAAAAGTCATCGACAATAACAAATGCATAATGATTATTTCCTAAGCTAGCATATCTTTCTGAACCAAATAAATCAAGATGTAACAATTGATGAGATAAGGAAGTAGATACCTAATTTTTACTCGAAAATGAGTTTCTTACTTATTTACCTAACTGGCATGCATCACAAACACCTTTCTTTTCATAGTTTAGCTTTGGAAGTCCCTTGGCAAGATTCTTTGAAGATAACTTACTGATTAGTTCTATGTGTATATGTCCTAAGCTTCTATGTCATAGACTTGACTGATCCTGGACATCAGCTAAACAGACGTCTGCATCTTGATGTTCAAAGCAGATTGTATATATATTCCCTTCTCTATTAGCTACATTTCCTACTTTACCTTTATCGATAATTTTACATGTGTTGTCATCTCCAAATGTAACAGGTCCTCTTTTCATTGATACAAGTGAGGTGAATTTAGACTTATCCCCTGTCATGTGTCTAGAGCACCCACTGTCCAATACCCATTTATTTGATGGCACCTTTGCCTTTAAGCATAATTCGGACGTTTCTTGATTGTCTAGCCCGGTGAAGCATAATTGGGCAGTTTCATCTTCTTGCTTCGCTTCATTTTTTGATTCATCATCGTTCCATGACATCAAGGCTCGTCTTTTTGAAGTGTTGCCTTTGTTCTTCTTTTTAAGTTGAAAACAGTCCCTCTTGAAATGGTCAGGCTTTCCACACTCAAAACAGATTTCTTCTGGAGATTTTTGTTTGAACTTTTTCTTGTTTTTAAAGTTCTTTCCTTGAAGCTTTACTTGGTTATTCTTTCTGATTAGATCTCCCAACTTCCTGGTCATTAGTGTTACATCAGAGTCATCCTAGTCCCCATCATTGTTGCTTTCGGCTTGAAGAGCTAAGGTTTTCTTCTTCGGTGTCTCATCTTCCTCATCGTATCTTTTTAGTTAATTCTCGAATTCTCAAGTTCTCCAAACAATGTAAGTGTTTCCATGGTGCTGATGGTTGAAGAATCTTGTAGAGTAGTGACTTTTGGTGTGAATCTTTTGTGCATGACACTTAGTAACTTTTTATTGATTTCACTTTGATCAATCTTCCTCCCAAGCATATTAAGACAGTTCATTATAGTGAGGAACCTTGCTTGAGCTTCCTTGATTGTCTCATTCTTTTCTAGTTTGAACAATTCATACTCTTGCATCAACATACTAAGTTTCACCTCTTTCACTTTGGACGTCCCTTTATTGCTCATGATGATAGTATCCCATATTTCTTTCGGTGTACTACATCTAGAGACTTTGTCGATTTTTAATTGTACCACACTTAGCGAGGTATTCATGGCTTGTGAATGGTAGGACATCATGTACGATTCATTCGCATCCATCTCCATGAGCGTTTTGGGTCTGCCATCATCATACCTAGGAATGACGGGTCCATTTTCAACAACCCACCATTCCTATGGGTCTTTGTTAAGATATATCTTCATCTTGAACTTTCAGAAATTAAAGTTCTCACTACCCAGCAACAATGGAGGTCGACTAGTGGACTGCCCCTCTTAAAAATTAAGGTGGGTCATTAGAATCTTACCCTACGGTCTGCAAATACACATGTTAGTAGAGCCAATGCTTTGATACCAAATGAAATTCAGAAGTGTGTGCACACCTGGAGGGGGGTGAATATGTCCTTATGATGAAAGTGATCTACAATGGAAAATTTTAAATTCTCTGCTAACTAAACTATTCAAACAGGTTATCACCTGTTTGCATACGTATTTAAACTAATATGCAAAACATGTTAACTGATTTGCAGAACCTGTTAAGTAGTAACTTCTTTTATCAATGCAGAATATGAAGTGTTTAAGTGCAGAATTGAAAAAATGCAAACAAGATAAACAGTAAATAAGAACACCAAGATTTTTACGTGGTTCTGCCCTTAACCTCTAATGGCTTAATCCACGTCCAATACCAATTGGTATTGGAGACTCTTTTATTAACTTTAGTATTTAAGCAATTACACAGTTAACTCCCAGTACAAAGCAACTCATATAATGATGGACACCACTGCCACTTGTTGCACAACAGCAACCTTTTGCGCCACAGCAACCTTCTAAGTCTGCTTTGCATTAACCTATCCACCACTGGATCAAGCACAAGCCACAATAGCTTGTATACACTTTTTGATTAAGAAAGAATATTATAACAACATCTATAAATCTCTAGCAACAACGAATTAATATCAAGGCACAAACAGTTTGCTAGAACTTTTTCAATAGAAGCACTGATAAGTATAATCTCGCAATTCGTTGTTTGCTTAAGTTTTAGCCAAAAGGATGTATATATATAAATAAGGGCTAACGGTCAAAAAACCAATTTCCTTAACTTCAGAATCCCAATAGATATATATTAAAAGAACCAAGATATGAGAGATTTGAATTTTGAAGTTAACTGCTAGAATAAAGGAATAAGCATTTAGAAAGATCAATAGCATAAAATCAGCCATACAAAGATCTTTTGACTTAGTAAAACAAGGTTGAGATTTTCGAAATTGATTTTATTTCCAAAATAACTTCCCATCTTTTGAAATATGAAAATTCAGCTTCAAGCAGGATTGACTCAGTTTTTCAATAGAGGCTTCCAAGATATAGATTTGAAACAACAGCTCTTTGGAATAAGGAAAAAACTAGGCTTCCAAAAATAAGAAACTTTTGATTACAGCACTATGAAATTGTCTTGAAATTAATTAAATGAACTAGAAATTCTTACATTTGATTTCCTAGGTGAAGTCCTATGGACCTAACTATGTGATGGCACTAAACACCTCTTCTTCATATATGCTTCACTTGATATCTTGCATAAACATTTCATAACCTGTGAATCACAAAACAACTTCATACAAAACATATGTTGTCATCATTAAAATAAAGCCATAAATCAACATAATGATGTTTGAGTAGCAAATGCTTTGTCATATATGCACCATGATTGTTTGCCTACTATTGTTCATCGAGACATATCAAGCAAGAATGTACTGCTAGATTCAGAACTTGATGCCCACATTTCTGATTTTGGCACGGCTAAACTTTTAAAGTCAAACTCAAATATTTGGTCTTCATTTGCCAGAACATTAGGATATGCAGCTCTGGGTAAGTTCTTTTTTCCCCCAAAAAATGCATCAATTTTTTTTAATATTGCTCTACATATGTTAGGAATCGCTTATATAGGGATCTCTATAGATGGGTAACTGATTAATTTGTCTACTAGCAATAAGAATTGAAATTTTTTTGTTACAATATAAATCTTGTTTGTTCTTTTATTTATATTTTCTAATTTTTTTAAATATTATTTTGGTAATATTAATGTAGAGCATGCATACTCAATGGAAGTGAACGAGAAGAATAATGTCTTTAGCTTTGGAGTGTTATCACTGGAAGTGGTTATGGGGAGGCATCCGGGTGATTTTATCTCATCTTTCGTAGTCTTCCTCCTTAGCTAACCGTGATATGTAGTTGAATGATTTGTTGGACGAACGCCTCTCACCTCCTATGAATCAAGTGGCAATGGAAATTAGCATTCAAATGTTTACATCCAAGTCCACAACATCGCCCCAACATGCAACAAGTTTCTGTTCAACTAATGAAGGAATGTCAACAATTAAAAAGTTCACTTCAAATGCATACATTAGGCCAGTTGTTAGATATGGAGTCTCCGGCATCTTGAAAAGTAATATTTGCCATGTACTATGCAAGTTATGTTTGTATGTATATTTCTATTTTGCTTAAAGTTATTTAGAATGAAAATTTTATTAAGTGATAGACGTTTACATTTAACTATGTATAAGAAGTATAATTATTTAAGTTTATCGCTTGTCTTGGTGGTTTAAGGGAGAACTTAAGTTCAGCTGTAAATTCGAAGGTCTTGAGTTCGACTCCCACTAGAGCAGCATATGGGCCACAGACCGTAGACGTAAGCCTGTTATTGAAAGCCTTGTTTCTAGAGAGGAGATGTAAGACCCCAACTTTTATGAATAAAGATTTAATTTTCTTTATATTATTTCCAAATAGTAAAGTGTTGATTTGATAAATGTGAAAAGTTATGGGTGAAATGTGCAAATATTTTAAAATGAGCAAGTGGTTATAAAATATTCTTGTTGTCGGGGAATATTCGTTTGGTCGTGGAATATTCTTGTTGTCGGGGAATATTCGTACGACGGCACAGCTATTTGTGGGCCCCACAACGGAATAACTGTAGGATATAGAAAGCGACAAAAATAACCTTTTTATAAAATAACGGCGTAGTTGTTACCGTTAGTACTGTTGAAATACTCGGTGGTTAAACTACAGTAATACGCGGTGTTGCACAGTAGCACACGGTATTGCACAGTATTTTGAATTATTGATTCTTACGTAAGAAGGCACTTACTCAATTATTGTTACAGTAATTACTGTTCAATATTTTATATTATTGATTCAATAATTGCATGATATTTTATTGATTCAATAATTACTACGTTGATATTTATATCAATAATTGCTACGCTGCTATTTTATATGATTGATTCAATAATTGCTACCGTTGATATTTTGTATTATTGATTCAATAATTATCACTGCACAGTATTTCACATTATCAACTCAATAATTCATATTATTTGAATAATATTATTAGATAGCATTATTGACAATGTCTAAGAAAGTTCTGTCTAGGAGGGGTTATTTAATTGCGCGCCAGTAAGGAGAAGTCCTTATCGGAAGGCCCCCTCTTTCTTGAGAACGACCTGGTTGTCAATATTGTAGTTCTGTAATATTATTTGTGAATAAATAATTATTGATTTATATGATAAGGAAATATTTATTTTGTGGATATAAAAGAAGAAATTAGTGCTGATGTGTTTTTATCAGTATTTTGGTGTGGAAAATCATCCGTTTATGAAATTCGGATTATTTATGTTTGGAATTTGGAAAAACTTCCTTCTACAAAGTTGTAGAGAATTAAATTTTCTATGAAAAAGACATGGAATTTGTATTTTTCTGACAAAAGGGCTATTTATTATGAATTATTAAAGTTTTGGAAAATAAATATATTTTTTAATAGGAGGTGGGCCCCACCGGTGGTTGGTGGCTGATAACTTTTGGCAGGCGGCGGAAATTTTTTTTTAAAAAAATATTATTTTATTAAAAAGTCTACTTTGGCATCCTAAGCTTTTCCTATAAATAGGGTGCTTAGGTTATAATTGAAAATCACACCAGAATCAAAAGTTTTCTCTCTCTATAATATCGAGCTTATTTTTGTGAGTATTTAGATACTTTAAGTGTTACTATTCAGTGCAAGTTTCCTTCGGTGTTATATTCAATATTCCAGTCAGAAATATTATTTTTTGAGGTAAGGGATGTTATTTTCTTTCGTAAATGATGTTATTCTTTTCAATATCATTATACCAAAATATTGGCATGGATTTTATTATGAAATTCTTATTTTTTTTCGTCGGAGTTACTATTCACGTATACGGTACTATTCACGTATACGGCACTATTCACGGAAAAACTAAATTTTCTTCTATTTGTCTAAATTGTCTGTTATGGTTACTATCTTTGATTGGATCTAAGTTTTGAGCTTTATTCTTGAATTTGCTCCACAAAGTATTATTATGGAATATTCTTGAACTTGAATAAACTAAAATACGAATACTTAGTCTTTGTCCTTTATCTCACTGGATTCGTTCTTTAAAATATTTTTCATCATCCTCAGTCCTAAAAGGTGATATAACTGAATATCTTTGGCTTGTAGAGCAAAGATGAATGATTTTCTGATGAATATCTTTGGCCCGTAGTGCAAAGATGAACAAGTGTTGAGATGAACATGACCACTGGTGATACAAATGAATATCTTTGGCATGTAGTGCAAAGATGAATATTTGATTCGAGATGTATATTGATTGATGTTACAGGGATAAAATATTGATGATGGACTTTTAAATCATAGAAGATAGTAGACTTCATTCTCTACTTAACTCTTCTAATGAATTGTTATTTCCGCTGCGAATATTGATCTAAAACTTGTTGTCAATAATATTTTATCTGAATTGTTGAAGACTAACGATAATTTATTTTCCATTATCTTAGTCCTAATATTATTTACTGGGCTAGTTGAGCTCACCCTTTTCATCTATTGTCCTCTTCAGGAAATGAGAATGTCGCAGGAACTAGTCGGGGGACAGAGTGATGGTCCGAGTTAGAGCAGTAGTAGTTCTCACTATTTCTAATAAATAGTGTGAGAATAATTGTAATAAGGACTTAGTTTGAATGCTAATATTTTCTACATATTTGTATTGACACTCACAGTTGTGTGGTCGTATTTTGCACGACCGTGTGATATAAAGTTTGTATTTGAATTCTGTACCATGTATTTGACGACTCAGAATGGATTGGGTTGACTGGACCTATTCTGGGGGGCGTCACAGTTGGTATCAGAGCTTAGGGATATGGTCTCTGGTGGAGATCGGGGAATAAAACTAGGAGGGGAGAGACGAGTAAATCCTTCACTAGTATATCCTACCTAAGCTTATGTGGTATTTAATTGGTTAGTCGGAGCATAGGGTTAATATGTGATATGTTAATTTGTTTAATTAACCCTTGTTTTATGGCAGTATTTGAGAATGGCAGCTGAGAATGTTAACAACGAAGTGAATGAGACCGTGGAGACACCTTTAATCACCAACTAGGAGAACGTGCAATAAGAAGGCAATGTTCATCCTGAAAACAACGCTAATCAGACATTAAACAATGAGATATTTAGAAGTTTTTTGCAGTTCATGCAAAACCAGACGAGGGAGACTCGTGTGCAAAATACAGGTGGAGATAATAATAACTCGCGAATTGTCACTGCCAAGCAGTTCAAAGAGTTGGGACCACCAGAATTTCAGGAAAAGCCGGATCCGATCAAGGCGGAGACGTGGGTTAAGCAAATTACCAAGATATTTGATGTCTTGGGATGCACGCAGGAACAGAAGGTTCCATTTGCCACCTTTATGTTCCGTGGAGAGGCAGATTACTGGTGGAAATCTGTGAAGCGTACCCAGCCTGCCGCACTCAAGATGTCTTGGGAAGCGTTTCAGAAACTGTTCAATGACAAGTACTTTCCTGAAAGTATTCGTCATATGAAGGAGGTAGAGTTTATCCGACTAGAACAAAACAATATGACTGTGTCCCAGTACGAGGCTAAGTTCGCGGAGCTGTCTAGGTTTGCACCTCATTTGGTGGAGAATGAGGAACGTATGACGCGGATGTTTCTGAGAGGTTTGAAACCCGAAATACGTCAATACCTCATTTCTCATAAATTTTCTCTATATTCGGATGTAGTGAACAGGGCCCAGTTGTTAGAACGAGATAGTGATTATGTTCAACCAAGGGACAACAACCAAGGTCGTACCGGTGGCAGTAGTCATCGGAGCAATGACAACTAGCGGAGAGGAAAGTATGACAGAAGCGGTAACCACTCCGGTGGTAATCGTGGCCATGATAGTAGAAAAAGCGAATCGGGGGGAGATTTCAAGAAGAGAAGGTACAATAATGAGAACGTGAAGACGTCGACATCAGCACCAGCATCAACTGTTTCTAGGGGAGGAGAACGACCACCGGTCGTATGCTATAAATGCGGGAAAGAGGAACACATCAGCCCAAACTGCCCACAACAATTCAAAGCATGCTATAACTGCGGAAAAGAAGGACATATAGCTCAAGATTGTCCTGTTGCGAAACCAAATCCAGCGGGGGTGGTGATTCCCAAGGCGGTTTCGGACAAGTCAAAGTCGGTGATTCCTAGAAGAGCGTTTGTCGTGACAGCCCAAAACGCAAGGAATCCACACCAGGTGATTACGGGTAAGCTAATCATAAACTCTTGCGAAGTTTACACCTTGTTAGATACCGGTGCTACCCATTCTTTTATTTCACCTGCTTGTGCTCAACGTTTGAACTTGACTTCTGATAAATTAGACTTTGACTTATTTGTTGAAACTCCGTTGGGAGAAACCTTTGTTACATTCACAGTTTACAAATCTTGCTTGATTCAGATTGGTACCCTTACCTTACCTGTTGATCTTATATCTTTGAAAATACTTGCATTTGACGTGATTTTAGGAATTGACTGGTTAACCACTTATCATGCCAAAATTCATTGTTTTCGTAAGGTTGTTAGTTTTCATATACCTAATCAACCTGTTGTGCGAATCCAAACCACCAAACCACTAAAATCAGTCAATATCATTTCAAGTCACAAAGCAATTCGTTTATTAAAAAACGGATGTCAAGCTTTCTTAACACATGTCACTGATCTAAACCAGAATACATTAGGTTTGAATGATATTTTCGTTGTTAATGAGTTTCCTGATGTATTTCCCGAAGAACTTCCCGGTCTACCCCCAGAACGTGAAGTTGAATTCTTTATTGACCTTGAGCCCGGTACAAAACCCATTTCTAAAACCCCATATCGAATGGCTCCTATTGAATTTCAAGAGTTAAAGGTCCAATTACAGGAATTGTTAGACATCGGTTTTATACGTCCTAGTACATCTCCTTGAGGTGCTCCTGTTTTATTCGTAAAGAAGAAAGACGAAAGTATGCGACTTTGTATTGACTATCGAGAGTTAAACCATGTCACCATCAAGAATAGGTATCCGCTACCTCGTATTGATGACCTGTTCGACCAGTTGCAAGGAGCACAATTCTTTTCAAAGATCGATCTTCGTTCTGGATATCATCAGCTGAAGATTAAAACTGAGGATATTCCGAAGACTGCTTTCAGAATTCGGTACGGGCATTATGAGTTCTGAGTCATGTCTTTTGGATTGACTAATGCTCCTGCTGCTTTTATGGATATGATGAACCGTGTATTCAAGGAATATTTGGATCAATTTGTTGTTGTCTTTATTGATGACATCCTCATCTATTCTAAAAGCCGTGAAGATCATGAGCACCACTTGAAGCTAGTACTTCAAAAGCTTCGTGAGAACAAGCTATATGCCAAGCTGAAGAAATGCGAGTTCTGGTTTGAGGAAGTAGCACTCCTTGGGCACGTGGTATCGAAACGTGGAGTATCTGTTGACCCGACGAAGATTAAAGCAATACAAAGCTGGGAGCAACCTAAGTCGGTGACCGAAGTACGAAGCTTTCTGGGCTTAGCTGGTTATTATCGGAGGTTCGTAGAGGGATTTTCTCGAATCGCTACTCCATTACCTCAGTTGACTAGAAAAAATATAAAATTCGTTTGGAGCGAGGAATGCGAGAAGAGCTTCCAAGAGCTCAAGAGAAGACTTATCTCGGCACCTGTTCTGACAATACCATCTGGTTTAGATGGATTTGTTATCTACAGCGATGCTTCGGGCAAAGGGTTAGGATGTGTTCTCATGCAACATGAAAAAGTCATAGCCTATGCCTCACGACAACTCAAAGAATATGAGAGGAATTATCTTACTCATGATCTAGAGTTAGCAGCAGTCGTTTTCGCGTTGAAGATCTGGAAACACTACTTGTAAGGGGAGAAAGTGGAGATATATACGGATCATAAGAGCCTTAAATATTTCTTCACTCAAAAAGAACTCAACATACGGCAACGACGTTGGCTTGAGCTGTTGAAAGATTAAGATCATACCATCCAATACCATCCTGAAAAAGCGAACGTGGTAGCTGATGCGTTGAGTAGAAGATCATATATGGGAACGAGTGCGATGATGTCAAGAAAACGCGTGGAACCAGCTTTGATTGATAAAGTTAAAGCTGCTCAAGCTACAAATCCGGAGCTGATGAAGATGAAGAAGAAGATGCAAGAAGGTTCCATTCCAGAAGCAAGAATCGATGAAGAGGGAATACTTCGAGTCAACTCCAGACTTTGTGTTCCTAACGATTTCGACTTGAAGCATAGAATCATGATGGAGGCACACAACACACCGTTTGCAATCCATCCTGGGAGTACTAAAATATATCGTGATCTTCGACATACATTTTGGTGGAGCAATATGAAAAGAGAGATCGCGGAGTTTATTTCGAGATGTTTAACTTGTCAACGTGTAAAGGCGGAGCATCAAGTGCCGAAGGGTCCATTGCAACCACTGGAAATTCTGAAATGGAAGTGGGAACACATTACGATGGATTTCGTTACGGGTCTTCCCAAGGTTTCTCAAGGCATAGATGCGATTTGGGTTATTGTTGATAGATTAACCAAGTCTGCTCATTTCTTGCCGATACGAGAGACTTATTACCTTGAACGTCTTGCTCGTATGTACATGAATGAGATTATGAGATTGCATGGCATGCCAGTATCCATAGTTTCGGATCGTGACCCCAGATTTACTTCACGATTTTGGATCAGTTTGCAGAAAGCTATGGGCACGAATTTACGATTTAGTTTGGCTTATCATCCTCAAACAGACGGACAATCAGAAAGGACTATTCAAACTCTTGAAGATCTATTGAGACTCTGTGTTCTAGACTTTAAAGGGAGTTGGGATAAGTACTTACCATTGGTGGAATTCTCTTACAACAACAGTTATCAGACAAGTATAGGCGTGGCTCCATTCGAAGCGTTGTATGGACGAAAGTGTCGCTCTCCAGTATGCTGGAATGAGGTTGGTGAAGCAACATTATCGGGACCGGAGTTGGTACGTATGACTACGGAAAAGATCCAAATGATCCGGCAACGGATACGAACAGCACAAGATCGACAAAAGAGTTATGCGGATATTCATCGAAAGGACGTGGAATTTAATGTTGGGGACCATGTGTTATTACGTGTTGCTCCGTGGCAGGGAGTTACGAGATTCGGGAATAGAGGAAAGCTCAATCCACGGTTCATTGGTCCATTTGAGATCCTTGACCGAGTAGGAAATGTGGCCTATAGACTCGCTTTACCTCCAAGCATGTCTCGTGTTCATAATGTTTTTCACATATCCGTGCTGCGTAAATATGAAGATCCAAACCACATTATTCAGTTAGAACCGGACGAGATAGTTGAATATTTAACATACGAGGAGGATACCTGTCAAGATCTTGGATAGGAAGGACAATGTCCTACACTCGAAAATTATACCCCAAGTTAAAGTTTTGTGGAGAAACCATGCTATTGAGGAAATGACCTGGGAGTTGAAATCGGAAATGAAAGCGAGGTATCCTCACCTTTTCGACATACCAGGTACGTACGTCAATTTCGAGGACGAAATTTCATAAGGAGGGGAGGTTGTAAGACCCCAACTTTTATGACTAAAGATTTAATTTTCTTTATATTATTTTCAAATAGTAAGGTGTTGATTTGATAAATGTGAAAAGTTATGGGTGAAATGTGCAAATATTTTAAAATGAGCAAGTGGTTATAAAATATTCTTGTTGTTGGGGAATATTCGTTTGGTCGTGGAATATTCTTGTTGTCGGGGAATATTCGTACGACGGCGCAGCTATTTGTGGGCACCACAACGGAATAACTGTCGGATATAGAAAGCGACAGAAATAACCTTTTTATAAAATAACGGCGTAGTTGTTACCGTTAGTACTGCTGAAATATCCGGTGGTTAAAATACAGTGATACGCGGTGTTGCACAGTAGCACACGGTATTGCACAGTATTTTGAATTATTGATTCTTATGTAAGAAGACACTTACTCAATTATTGTTACAGTAATTACTGTTCAATATTTTATATTATTGATTCAAAATTGCATGATATTTTATTGATTCAATAATTGCTACGTTGATATTTTATATCAATAATTGCTACGTTGCTATTTTATATGATTGATTCAATAATTGCTACCGTTGATATTTTGTATTATTGATTCAATAATTGTCACTGCACAGTATTTTACATTATCAACTCAATAATTTATATTATTTGAATAATATAATTAGATAGCATTATTGACAATGTCTAAGAAAGTTCTGTCTAGGAGGGGTTATTTAATTGGGCGTCAGTAAGAAGAAGTCCTTATCGGAAGGCCCCCTCTTTCTTGGGAACGACCTGGTTGTCAATATTGTAGTTCTATAATATTATTTGTGAATAATTAATTATTGATTTATATTATAAAGAAATATTTATTTTGTTGATATAAAAGAAGGAATTAGTGCTGATGTGTTTTTATCAGTATTTTAGTGTGAAAAATCATCCGTTTATGAAATTCGGCATAATTTATGTTTGGAATTTGGAAAAACTTCCTTCTACAAAGTTGTAGAGAATTAAATTTCCTATGAAAAGGACATAAAATTTATATTTTTCTGACAAAAGGACTATTTATTATGAATTATTGAAGTTTCAAACAATAAATATTTTTTTTAATGGGAGGTGGGCCCCACCGGTGGCTGGTGGCTGATGGCTTTTGGCAGGCGGCGAATTTTTTTTTTTAAAAATATTATTTAATTAAAAAGTCTACTTTGGCATCATAAACTTTTTCTATAAATAGGGTGCTTATGTTAGAATTGAAAATCACACCAGAATCAGAAGTTTTCTCTCTCTATAATATCGAGCGTATTTTTGTGAGTATTTAGATACTTTGAGTGTTACTATTCAATGCAAGTTTTTTTCGGTGTTATATCCAATATTCCAGTCAGAAGTACTATTTTTTGAGGTAAGGGATGTTATTTTCTTTCGTAAATGATGTTATTCTTTTCAATATCATTATACCAAAATATTCGCATGGATTTTATTATGAAATTCTTACTTTTTTCGTCGGGATTACTATTCACGTATACGGCACTATTCACGTATACGGCACTATTCGCGAAAAAACTAAATTTTCTTCTATTTGTCCAAATTGTCTGTTATGGTTACTATCTTTGATTGGATCTAAGTTTTGAGCTTTATTCTTGAATTTTGCTCCACAAAGTATTATTATAGAATATTCTTGAACTTGAATAAACTAAAATACGAATCCTTAGTCTTTGTCCTTTATCTCACTGGATTCGTTCTTTAAAATATTTTTCATCATCCTCAGTCCTAAAAGGTGATATAACTGAATATCTTTGACTTGTAGAGCAAAGATGAATCATTACCTGATGAATATCTTTGGCCCGTAGTGCAAAGATGAACAGGTGTTGAGATGAACATGACCACTGGTGATATAAATGAATATCTTTGGCCTATAGTGCAAAGATGAATATTTGATTTGAGATGTATATTGATTGATGTTACAGGGATAAAATATTGATGATGGACTTTTAAATCATAGAAGATAGTAGACTTCATTCTCTACTTAACTCTTCTAATGAATTGTTATTTTCGCTGCGAATAGTGATCTAAAATTTGTTGTCAATAATATTTTATCTGAATTATTGAAGACTAACGATAATTTATTTTCCATTATCTTAGTCATAATATTCTTTACTAGGCTAGTTAAGCTCACCCTTTTAATCTATTGTCCTCTTCAGGAAATGAGAATGTCGCAGGAACTAGTCGGGGGACAGAGTGATGGTCCGAGTTAGAGCAGTAGTAGTCCTCACTATTTCTAATAAATAGTGTGAGAATAATTGTAATGAGGACTTAGTTTGAATGTTAATATTTTTTACATATTTGTATTGACACTCACAGTTGTGTGGTCGTATTTTGCACGACCGTGTGATATAAAGTTTGTATTTGAATTCTGTACCATGTATTTAACGACTCAGAATGGATTGGGTTGACTGGACCTATTCTGGGGGGCGTCACAGGAGAGATATAGTGTGGTCGCAAGATCAAAAAATTCTCTTTATCAAAACAAAAAAAAAGTTTAATTATTTTGGAGGAAAACACAAATTTAGTACTTGTAGTTTACACTTTTTTGTATTTAGCTATTTGTGATTAAAAAGTCAAAAATAATCATCAGTCATATATAAAGAGTTGCACAGTATCTCAATTTCCTCCAACTTAATGGAAAGTGTGATTCACTTGCTTTTCTAAAAGCAAATGTAATGGATCACTGTATCTCTGGTGACTAGCTAGTTTGTTTGCTTAAAGGATTGAAATGCCATTTTTTGATCTTATATAAGTTATAATGAGCTCTTTTATTATGTCTTAATTTTTTATTTTTTTTAACCAACTATATAGTGAAAGTAGTATGTCCTCAAGCCAATTACATTTGATGTAATAAGTATTTACTTTGTAATATTATTTATTTATTAATAAGAGAATTCATTTTATAAAAGGCATCTTTATCCATGTTAATTAGTTGAATTAATAAATGAGATAAACTCATAGTTATTGAGCAATACTTTTAGAATCATGAAATTGATCATGTTAATGAGATCTAAATTCTTGATAGCTCAAAACTAAAATATTTCTAATCGTATGGATCACTAATATGGGATTACTGATTCCGGATAGATTAGTACATATTATATTTGCTCTGTTGAAGAGGATGATTGATCTCATAATCATTTGTGTAGAGACACTAAAGCAAGTATGTAGGTGCTTATTAGAGAATAAGTTCACTGAACGTGACTAATAAAAGAACCCTAATGGAGTTTTACTTGTCTGTCAATAGGAGTTCCTAATGTGATAGTAGTACAAGTAATCCTTAGACTTGAGACCATTATAGTATCTTGTATATACTGAATTATGTTTTAACATAGTCCTTAATACTCTTGAGTATGTCGTAAGGTATGCTCGAACATAATAAAGTATATATGGAGATAAGTGAATGATCAACAAAGAATCTATCACTTTCAGTAAAGGGAGAGAATGTACTATGCGATTCGATAAAATGACAACATGAAAATCCCTGGTCATGGTTAAATGAAAATTAGAAAGGAGTTTCTAATTTACATTAACTATTGTTGTGCATTTAAGAATTGAAATACATATAATCAAATAAATAAAAATTGTCAGTGATTCCATGTTTTATATTTGATAAGAAAATTATGGTAAAAGGATTGAATTGTACGGTAACTATTCACGGAATAGGTTGTTTGTATTTTTTGTGATAATCTTTGCGATTAGCGTTGAATTCATATTATCCGGATAGTCATGATACATTCTTTATAAGGTGTCACTCATGATATAGAATAAATATTATTTATTTATATTTGAATTAAAAGAGTTTAATTCATTATAAATAATATTATAATTGTTCTAATTTATTTATTCTACTACTTACTTAATATTGAACCTAGAGGATCACACCATAAAAGGAAAAAATATGATTTTAGAATTGATTTGCTAAATAATAATAAATTAAGTGTATTTAATTTATTAGTGGAATAAATTAAATAGCTTAAGATTTATAATTAAGTATTTGGATAAATACTAATATTATAAATTAATAAGATTGGTCATCTTACTATTATTATTATTATTATTAAATTGACTAAATAATAATAATATGTATTTGGAGAAATACATATATTTATAATTAAGTACCTGGAGAAATACTAGATTATAAATAAATAAGAGAAGGCTTATTATTATTATTATTTTATATTTAGTTCCTTGATAATTAAATTAAAATCCTAAATTCTAAATGATTTAGGATTAAGATTAGTCTTTAAATAAGAGGAGTCTTATTGTGGAAAAAAATATAATTTATGCAACTTGCTTCTCTCTTGCAAGTATTATCTAAAACCCTAAGTTGTTAAGAAAGTGATAATTAGGATTAGCCATCCAAGACCTAGTTGAGTCTAAATTCATTCTTCAATCAATTACTCTTGGTGGATACCTCTTGGGCATTGCATACACTTTGTAATAAATGTGTGATCCGGAGATTAGAGAGATCGTGAAAGAGCAAAGATTCAATTTGAAAGCTACATCAAATCGTTGAATCTCTTCAAATGTATTTCTTTATCCTTCCACAATTAATGATATTACATAAGGTTATACATTGAAATTGCAGAAAATTTTAAATTGTTATTTTGCATGCATCCGTTATCTATACAATTTGATTGTATGTTTTTATTACGTTTCCGTAATCCTACCTATAGCTCACCAAATTAATCCCAAATAATCTCCAATCATCACATATAATCTCTACTCCCTAAATTAGGTATGAGAAAATTTAATTTTTATTGTGCCCAATACAAGAATTCAATCCCAAAAAAGTTATTCTTTTAATATATATATATAGACACATACACGGTGAGGACGGATCTAAAGTAAGGCTGTAAAATGAGCAATTGGTTCGGGATCGATTCGTATTCGCTCGACTAAAAGTTCGATTCGAGCTCGACTCGAAATATAAATGATCCAAATATAAGCAAATATTAAAGTTCAACAAATTACTCAAACCTTCTCAAATTATAATTTTCTAATGATACTCGAATCATATTCGTTCGAAAAGTTAAACTGCTCGTGCTCGATTCATAGCTAAACGAGCCTCAATCAACCATATTTTTTACTCGATATACTTTGCAAACCAAATCTGAGCAACTCAATACTGTGACACCCCCAAATCCGAGTACTTCGTTTTCACATGATTTGGTGTTCACTTTCTAAATAGAACATACATCTACCCATAATAAGGAATGTAAAATAAATTACAACCTTGAATAAATAATAAAATCTTCCTTAAAAAGGAATTACAATCTTATTCAAAATCATCCCAGGGTTTATCTAACATTAACATAAATAATAATGCGAAAAAACATAACATAAAGTCTTATTACAATCAAAATCAAAAGATAACAAGTCTTCACTTGTTCATCTTGTCTTTCCCTTTACTCGTTGACAGTACGTCAACGTTCTTGGCTTTAACTACAAGGGATTATTAAATATGCAAGAGTGAGCAAACAAACGCTCACTGGAATACAACAATAATAAGGATATAATTGAATAGTTTCAATAGGTCTGAATAACTTTACTTTCATCAACCATAAAGAATTGAATAATAATTCTTCCATTAATAACTACAATTTCGAATATTGAAATCATCTGAGGGTCATAAGACCTTGAACTTTTGTCCTAGGTTATAAATATTTCTATTTAAAACCTTTAACAGTCATTTAGACTATGGACCTTAACTAGTACTTAGGGGGATCAGCCCTTCGTACCATGTATTGTGCACAAACATCTTAACGCTTTCGCATAGTAACCTCCCCTAATAAATAGGGTTGTTCATCTCAGTATTTGAGTACAAGTCCGCACCAAAGAAATTTTGGTTTGAATAAGCTTAAAGGGTAATTTAGGATTCAACGTTCATCAACTAAGGAATAGTTGAATCGACTTACAATAATCAAGAATAATTCAATAATAAAGAATTACGAAACAATTTATGCTTTAGAGGTAACTTAAAGCATTTGAAAGACTTAGTAGATCTTATTTGAACAATTAAGTCAAGGTCACATCAATTCATAAATGAACTTCGCTAATATATTTATTCAATATATAAATTATAGAGAATACAATAATTGACATAAACAAAATCAAGAAAGGATAGAATAACTTGCCTCGAGCGCAAGCTACAGTTACTATCACGTTCCTAAATAATTCCTACATATATATAATTAATCACAATAATCTAAATTAGTTAACACGTAACTAATTCACATAATTGGTTAAACCATATAGGTTAACTCTTTCTAGTTTAATTAATAAGTTAATAATTAACCGTCACATAATTAATTACACCACATAGGCATGCTCACATAATTAAATTAATAATAATTATGTGTTTCATATTAATTGAATTATAATTAAATAAATTATAATTTAAATATTTAATCTAATTATAATTACTCAAATTATAATCACATCTTATATTAATTAAATTATAAAAAATTTATAATTTATAATTAATTAAACTACATCATGTATTTACTAAATTATAATTACACAAATTATAATTAATCATGCAAATATTGAATTATAATACACAAATTATAACTTATAATTAATCATGCATTTATTACATAAATTATAATTTAAATTAACATTTACTTGATTAAAATAAATCAAATAATATTCATTATAATTTAACAAAATTATAATTTAAATTAAATCTTTACTCTAATTATAATTATTCAAAATTATAACCACACTATATATTTTATTAATATAATATATTAATTTTCATTTTCATGTCATCAAATTATCACCTTCAATTAACCTTTTATTATACAACAAAATACATAAAAGAAATAATCCATCTTGACTTTCTGCAGCCCCCCCCCCCCCCCCCCCCGCGCTGGGGTGGGGGTTTTACTCTTGATAGGCCCGTCGGGGCGGGCCTCTTGCAGGGTCGGCAGACATGCTCTCGAACTGTGTAGAGAAAAAGTCAATTTGGCTTATTTCTCCACACCAAATTTTAATTCCAGTCAATGCAATTCATATCAATTTTATAGAAAACATAAGCTTAAAGTTCTAATATGATTTTAACATATATACACAATACAACACATAATCAAAACAACCAATTTCATGATTTTTGAAGAAAAGTCATTGTTAAGTGTTCTTCATGAAATTGAACACTGTATTTTTATTTTTAAACCAATTCACACAATTTCAAGCATAGTCAATCAATTTCTAAACATGCTATCATCACCTACCATTAATTTAAACACAATGAACAATCAAACATGAATTCCTTTGATTTTTAAGAGAAAACTATACATATATATATATATATATATATATATATATATATATAATTTCAAAATACTTTCACTGTAACTCTTTGAAAAACATAAATTTCTCATGTTTATCACATATGCATGAATTAACAACTAAACCAAGCATACAATCATACATAAACATGCTATAAAATAAAATATATGTATATAAACTATAATTATACAATTTTCATGAAATTTCATGTTTACAAAGAATCAACTATATGAAAAACATTAAACAAAATATATAAACTGAATTTAGAGGTTATACCCTTTGATTAGTGCTAGGAGAAAAGATGAAGATGATGGTGTTGAATTTCTCAGACTTGCTTCTCCTTCTCCTTCTCTCTTCTTCCTTTTCTCTCTATCTTTTCTGTATTCTCTTTTCTTTGTTTTGTTCTAACACTGACTAACCTTTCTAACTAACGTATAATACAATACATATATTATATAACATATATACATATAACTGACAATCATATAATAATTATAATAACTGACAATTAAATCACATACTAATTACATCAGTTATAAATTTTTGAAAATCAAAAGCCATAAGGCTTTGTTTGGCAAAAGCAGTTTATTTTTAAAAACTAACTTTTTGAGCTTATGGCCCTGTTTGGTAAAACAAGATTAAAACAAAAGTAAATGCCTTGTTTGGTAAAATCTTTTTCTTTATTTTAATAAATCCTTTTAACACATACTTTAAATGTTACACTTTAATTAATTAAATCTTTAACATTCTTATTTAATTAATTAAAATCTAATATTAATTAATCACATAAAAAAATTGTTACATAACAATTATAATTACTCGCTAATTATAATTCATGTAACACTCATCACATAACTCATCTAATTTAATTATCTCAATTAAATTAGAACTATATTATAAAATCAATACATATTAATTAAATTAAATATTAATTATTCACTTAATTAATATATAACTCTTAATTAAATTACTCCACAACAATCACATAATTTATTTATTTAACTCAATAAATAAATAAATAAAATATTTATTTAATTCAATAAATATTTAAAATTACTATATAAAATCTCATTCGTTACAAATACTCGGCTCGACTCGGTTCATATACACCCTTAATCTAAAGTATATCTCTTAAATAGCATACCTCTGTTAAATAACATATCTTTATTAAAACTACGTCGTTCTGAAAATTCTTTTAACAAACAAAATAATATTAAAAGAGAGTAGTCCAGCTTACTTTCCTTTTATTTACAAAAATGTCACCCACGACCCCTCTTGTTTTTAAAAGAATCTCCAACGTAGTTTTAATAAAAACGTGTTATTTAAGAGAGGTATGTTATTTAAGAGGTATGCTTTAGATCCGTACTGCATGCACGGTAGCCAAACTTTTTATTGTAACATTTATCAAATAGCCAAAAATAAAATGAAGAAAATAAAATTATGCTTAATATGTATAATACTCCCTCTGTTTCAAAATATAGGATCAATATTGACTTTTTATAATCAACTTAAAATATTTTCAAACTCAAAAAGATATTTTTCAATTCAAAATTACAGTAATAGATATTATAAAGGGATAAACGCTTTTTTGGTCACTGTACTTTATGTCAACTTATAAGTGAGTCACTCAACCGTTTTTTCTTACAGTCAACTCATTATAATTTTATTTACTTACAAACCGTTAGAAAATCCGTTAAAACATATTGACTTTAAACGGTTTGCCACATCTGATTCCACATAAGAGAGAAAAAGTTTACATGGCAAGAGAG
This sequence comes from Panax stipuleanatus, assembly GCA_020205555.1. Taxonomy (NCBI): domain Eukaryota; kingdom Viridiplantae; phylum Streptophyta; class Magnoliopsida; order Apiales; family Araliaceae; genus Panax; species Panax stipuleanatus. The sequence continues at coordinate 127,400,592 of CM035120.1, read as the reverse complement.
AAAAAGCTAACATTATGATGTGGACACTCTTTAGTGAAAATGAAAGAATTTTTTAAATAAAATAAAATAAAAGTAGAAAAGTCAACAAAAAATTGGAAAAATAAAATAATAATTTACTTATTTTTGTGATTTAATGAACATAAGTTTTTAGATAATTAGTAACAAGTATGATTATTTAAAAAATTATAAAAATAAAATATACTAAAATTACAAATCAATTCTTATTGATTTTATATACATACATATTTATAAATTTATTTTGACATTATATACATGCATTCTTGGTTTATATAGATTCTTTTTATTTGAATTTCAGTTTGAGTTCTATTCTTGGGTGTATGTATATATACAAACACATATACACATATATATATATGTATGTAGATATATGCATACACAAACCATATACTCTGTTATACCAACAACACAAACAGGGCTATAATAAAGGGAAGGTAAAGATTTTCGTTCGATTTCTTCTTATTTTTTTCTCTGATTTCTCTCTCTTTTTTCTTGGAAATCCAAAATGTTATCAAGAAACCCAAAACCTAGATGAAGAAATGGCACAAGAAGAAGAAGACCCGGATGAAGAAGAAGATTCGAGGGCTTTTAGATCATGGGGGCAGAACTGTAGAAGATTAGTAGAGGGTTTGAATTGAGTGTGAATTTTGTAGTTATGTTCTGGAATGGTGGAGTTTTGGGGCTAAAGGCTTTGGGCTTCAGATCTTGGTGATCTCAAACATCATCGTTCTTTAGGTCTAAATAGTAGCAAAGATCTATGATCTCAATCAATAAATATTTCAAATCAATAATTTATCTTTGCACTACAGGCCAAAGATAGTCATTTGTATCACCAGTGGTCATGATCATGCCAAACACCTGTTCATCTTTGCACTACGGACCAAAGATATTTATCAATCAACAGTTCATCTTTGCACTACGGGCCAAAGATATTCACTGCGGGCCAAAGATAACTTTCACCATAATTTAAGACTGAGGATGATGAAAAATGATATAAAGAACGAATCAAGTGAGATCAAGAACAAATATTAAAAATTTATAATTTAATTTATCCAAGTTCAAAAATGCTCAAATTATCAACATAATAATCAATTGTGAAGTAAAATTCAAAAATGATATTCATATATCAAACAAAATTTGGACAGAAAAGAAATCAATTTTTATCGTGAATAGTACTCTATGAATAGTACCCCGTATGAATAGTACCCCGACATGAAAATATTAAAATTTGATAAAAAAAAAAATGTTCAAACCAATATTCCGGTGAAATGATATTAGATGAAGCGCAAAGCTCAAAGAATTTCTAATCATTTCAGGAATTATAGAAGCAATACTTACCATAATAAGTTTAAATTTAAGAATATGAAATGAAATAATATCACTTTCATAAATGGAGTATGAAAGAAAATATTATCTTTACGAATATTGAAAGAAAATAACATCCTTTACCTTAGTAGAAAACTAGATTTGACTGGTATACCGGATATTATTCTAAGAAAATCTTGCACTATAAACTACACTCAAAGTATTTTTATACTCAAAAGAAATACTCACAATATAATAGTAGAAACACTTATATTTTTGGTGTGTTAGGATGAAGGGGTAACCCCCCCCCCCCCCCTTTTATAGTGCAACTTCGAAAGAAAAAAATAAAATGAGCTGCCTAACCTTTTTTTTTCTTTCTCCGCCTAACTGTGCTTTTTTTCCTTTCTTTCTTTGCCTAACCTGCCTAACTTGCCTAACTTCTTATTGGTTGATGAAGGACCACAATTTGGAAATAAAAGAATTTTGCAGGAAGTATTCCTCCCAATAGGAAAGGAGAAGTGCACGGAAAGTTTTGAAAAATCTTAACAATCTAACAAAGTTAATATAATATTATATTATTATAATATTATATTTAAAAAACTATATTATTATAATATAATATTATAATAATATATTTGAATGAATATTTTATCGGAGGAGACAATTATAATTTTACATAAAAATATGCCAAACTTTCAACAAATATCACATGCTAAATTTCTCCATTTGTAACAAAAATTGGACAAATATCCCCCACATAACAATTATTCACAATTAATATTATAAACTCACAATATTGACAACCAGATTGTTCCTAGAAAAAAGGGGGGTTTTCGATAAGGATTTATCCTTATTGGCGCGCAATTATATAACCTAACCCATTTCCTTGACAGAACTTTCTAGACATTGTCAATAATGCTATCTAATAATATTATTTCAATAATACGAGTTACTGTGTTGTGGCAATTATTGATTTGATAATATAAAATACTATGCAATTATCACTATAGCAATTATTGAATGAAATACTGAGTGACTTCTTACGTAAACATCAATAACCAGAGATACTGTGTGACGCCCCCCCCCAGAATAGGTCCAGTCAACTCAACTCATTCTGAGTCGCCAAATACATGATATAGAATTCAAATACAAACTTTATATCACACGATCGTGCAAAATACGACCACACAACTGTGAGTGTCAATACAAATATATAACAAATATTAACATTCAAACTAAGTTCTCATTACAATTATTCTCACACTATTTATTAGAAATAGTGAGGACTGCTACTGCTCTAACTCGGACAATCACTCTGTCCCCCGACTAGTTCCTGCAACATTCTCATTTCCTAAAGAGGACAATAGATGAAAAGGGTGAGCTCAACTAGCCCAGTAAATGATATTATGACTAAGATAATGAAAATAAATTATCGTTAGTCTTCAACAATTCAGATAAAATATTATTGACAACAAGTTTTAGATCAATATTCGCAGCGAAAATAACAATTCATTAGAAGAGTTAAGTAGAGAATGAAGTCTACTATCTTCTATGATTTAAAAGTCCATCATCAATATCTTATCCCTGTAACATCAATCAATATCAAATATTCAACTTTGCACTACGGGCCAAAGATATTCATTTGTATCACCAGTGGTCATGTTCATCTCAACACCTGTCCATCTTTGCACTACGGCCAAAGATATTCATCAGGTAATCATTCATCTTTGCTCTACAGTCCAAAGATATTCAGTTATATCACCTTTTAGGACTGAGAATGATGAAAATAATATAAATAACGAATCTAGTGATATAAAAGACAAAGATTAGGGATTCGTAATTTAGTTTATCTAAGTTCAAGAATATTTCATAATAATACTTTGTGGAGCAAAATTCAAGAATAAAGATAAAAACTTGGATCCAATCAACGATAGGAACCTTAACAATCCACTTAGACAAATAGAAAAAAATTTAATTTTTCCGTGAATAGTGTCGTATACGTGAATAGTAATTTCGACGAAAAAAGTAAGAATTTCATAATAGAATTCATGCTAATATTTTGGTATAATGATATTGAAAAGAATAACATCATTTACGAAAGAAAATAACATCCATTACCTCAAAAGAATAGTACTTCTGACTGAAATATCGGATATAATACCAAAGGAAACTTGCACTGAATACTAACACTCAAAGTATCTAAATATTCGTAAAAATACGCTCGATATTATAAAAAGAGAAAACTTCTGATTCTGGTGTGATTTTCAATTCTAACATAAGCACCGTATTTATAGGAAAAGCTTAGAATGCCAAAGTAGACTTTTTACTAAAATAATATTTTTTTAAAAAAAAATTCGCCTCATGCCAAAAGCCATCAGCCACCAGCCACCGGTGGGGCCCACCTCCCATTAAAAAATATTTATTTTCTGAAACTTTAATAATTCATAATAAATAGCCCTTTTGTCAGAAAAATACAAATTCTATGTCCTTTTCATAGGAAATTTAATTCTCTACAACTTTGTAGAAGGAAGTTTTTCCAAATTCCAAACATAAATTATCCGAATTTTATAAACGGATGATTTTCCACACCAAAATACTGATAAAAACACATCAGCACTAATTCCTTCTTTTATATCCACAAAATAAATATTTCCTTATCATATAAATCAATAATTAATTATTCACAAATAATATTATAGAACTACAATATTGACAACCAGGTCGTTCCCAAGAAAGAGGGGGCCTTCTGATAAGGACTTCTCCTTACTGGCGCGCAATTAAATAACCCCTCCTAGACAGAACTTCCTTAGACATTGTCAATAATGCTATCTAATAATATTATTCAAATAATATGAATTATTGAGTTGATAATGTGAAATACTGTGTAGTGAAATTATTGAATCAATAATACAAAATATCAACGGTGGCAATTATTGAATCAATCATATAAAATAGCAACGTAGCAATTATTGATATAAAATATCAACGTAGTAATTATTGAATCAATAAAATATCATGCAATTATTGAATCAATAATATAAAATATTGAACAGTAATTACTGTAACAATAATTGAGTAAGTGCCTTCTTACGTAAGAATCAATAATTCAAAATACTGTGCAATACCGTGTGCTACTGTGCAACACCGCATATTACTGTATTTTAACCACCGGGTATTTCAACAGTACTAACGGTAACAACTACGCCGTTATTTTATAAAAAGGTTGTTTCTGTCGCTTTCTATATCCGACAGTTATTCCGTTGTGGGGCCCACAAATAGTTGCGCCGTCGTACGAATATTTCCCGACAACAAGAATATTTTATAACCACTTGCTTATTTTGAAATATTTGCACATTTCACCCATAATTTTTCTCATTTATCAAATCAACACTTTACCATTTTGAAATAATATATAAAGAAAATTAAATCTTTATTTATAAAATTCGGGGTCTTACATCCTCCCCTCCTTATAAAATTTCATCCTCTAAATTGACGTACGTACCTGGTATATCAAAATGGTGAGGATACCTTGCTTTCATTTCTGATTCCAACTCCCAGGTCATTTCCTCAATTTCATGGTTTTTCCACAAAACTTTAACTTGAGGTATAATTTTTGAGCGCAGGACATGCTCCTTCCTATCCAAGATCTTGACAGATACCTCCTCGTACGTTAAATCTTCGGCTATCTCGTCTGGTTCTAACTCAATAACGTGATTTGGATCTTTCACATATTTACGCAACATGGATATGTGAAAAACATTATGAACACGAGACATTCTTGGAGGTAAAGCGAGTCTATAGGCCACATTTTCTACTCGGTCAAGGATCTCAAATGGACCAATGAATCGTGGATTGAGCTTTCCTCTCTTGCCAAACCTCGTAACTCCCTTCCACGGAGCAACACGTAATAACCCATGGTCCCCAACATTAAATTCCACGTCCTTCGATGAAGATCCGCATAACTCTTTTGTCGATCTTGTGCGGTTTGTATACGTTGCCGGATCATTTGAATCTTTTCTGTAGTCATACGTACCAACTCCGGTCCCAACAATGTTGCTTCACTCACCTCATTCCAGCAAACTGGAGAGCGACACTTTCGCCCATACAACGCTTCGAATGGAGCCACGCCTATACTTGCCTGATAACTGTTGTTGTAGGAGAATTCCACCAATGGTAAGTATTTATCCCAACTCCCTTTGAAGTCTAGAACACAGAGTCTCAATAGATCTTCAAGAGTTTGAATAGTCCTTTCTGATTGTCCGTCTATTTGGCAGGATGATAAGCCCAACGTCGTTGCCGCATGTTGAGTTCCTTTTGAGTGAAAAAATATTTGAGGCTCTTATGATCCATATAGATCTCCACTTTCTCTCCATATAGGTAGATCTTTAATGCGAAAACGACAGTTGCCAACTCTAAATCATGAGTAGGATAATTCCTCTCATATTCCTTGAGTTGTCGCGAGGCATACGCTATGACTTTTCCATGTTGCATGAGAACATATCCTAACCCTTTGCCCGAAGTAGCGCTGTAGATAACAAATCCATCTAAACCAGATGGTATTGTCAGAACAGGTGCCGAGATAAGTCTTCTCTTGAGCTCTTAGAAGCTCTTCTCGCATTCCTCGCTCCAAATGAATTTTGTATCTTTCCGAGTCAACTGAGTTAATGGAGTAGCGATTCTAGAAAATCCCTCTACGAACCTCCGATAATAACCAGCTAAGCCCAGAAAGCTTCGTACTTCGGTCACCGACTTAGGTTGCTCCCAGCTTTGTATTACTTCAATCTTCGTCGGGTCAACAGGTACTCCACGTTTCGATACCACGTGCCCAAGGAATGCTACTTCCTCAAGCCAAAACTCGCATTTCTTCAGCTTCGCATATAGCTTGTTCTCACAAAGCTTTTGAAGTACCAACTTCAAGTGGTGCTCATGATCTTCACGGCTTTTAGAATAGATGAGGACATCATCAATAAAGACAGCAACGAACTGATCCAAATATTCCTTGAATACACGGTTCATCATATCCATGAAAGCAGCAGGAGCATTAGTCAATCCAAAAGACTTGACTAAAAACTCATAATGCCCATACCGAGTTCTGAAAGTAGTCTTTGGAATATCCTCAGTTTTAATCTTCAGCTGATGATATCCAGAACGAAGATCGATCTTTGAAAAGAATTGTGCTCCTTGTAACTGGTCGAACAGGTCATCAATACGAGGTAGCGAATACCTATTCTTGATGGTGACATGGTCTAACCCCCGATAGTCAATACAAAGTCGCATACTCCCTTCTTTCTTCTTTACGAATAAAACAGGAGCACCCCAAGGAGACGTACTAGGACTTATAAAATCGATGTCTATTAATTCCTGTAATTGGACCTTTAACTCCTGAAGTTCAATAGGAGCCATTCGATATGGGGTTTTAGAAAAAGGTTTTGTACCGGGTTCAAGGTCAATAAAGAATTCAACTTCACGTTCTGGGGGTAGACCGGGAAGTTCTTTAGGAAATACATCAGGAAACTCATTAACAACGAAAATATCATTCAAACCTAACGTATTCTGGTTTAGATCAGTGACATGAGCTAAGAAAGCATGACATCCGTTTTTCAATAAACGAATAGCTTTGTGACTTGAAATGATATTGACTGATTTTAGTGGTTTGGTGGTTTGGATTCACACAACAGGTTGATTAGGAATATGAAAACTAACAACCTTATGAAAACAATCAATTTTGACATGGTAAGTGGTTAACCAGTCAATTCCTAAAATCACATCAAATGCAAGTATTTTCAAAGATATAAGATCGACAAGTAAGGTAAGGGTACCAATCTGAATCAAGCAAGATTTGTAAACTATGGATGTAACAAAGGTTTCTCCCAACGGAGTTTCAACAGATAAGTCAAAGTCTAATTTATCAGAAGTCAAGTTCAAACGTTGAGCACAAGCAGGTGAAATAAAAGAATGGGTAGCACCGGTATCTAACAAGGTGTAAACTTCGCAAGAGTTTATGATTAGCTTACCCGTAATCACCTCGTGTGGATTCCTTGCGTTTTGGGCTGTCACGACAAACGCTCTTCCAAGAATCACCGACTTTGACTTGTCTGAAACCGCCTTGGAAATCACCACCCCCGCTGGATTTGGTTTCGCAACAGGACAATCTCGAGCTATATGTCCTTCTTTTCCACACTTATAGCATGCTTTGAATTGTTGTGGGCAGTTTGGGCTGATGTGTCCCTTTTTTCTGCATTTATAGCATACTACCGGTGGTTGTTCTCCTCCCCTTGAAACAGTTGATGCTGGTGCTGATGTTGACATCTTCACGTTCTCATTATTGTACCTTCTCTTCTTGAAATCTCCTCCCAATTCGCTTTTTCTACTATCATGGCCACGATTACCACCGGAGTGGTTACCGCTTCTGTCATACTTTCCTCCCCGCTGGTTGTCATTGCTCCGATGATTGCTGCCACCGGTACGACCTTGGTTGTTGTCCCTTGGTTGAATCTAAGCACTATCTCGTTCTAACAACTGGGCCCTGTTCACTACATCCGAATATAGAGAAAATTTGTGAGAAATGAGGTATTGACGTATTTCGGGTTTCAAACCTCTCAGAAACATCCGCGTCATACGTTCCTCATTCTCCACCAAATGAGGTGCAAACCTGGACAGCTCCGCGAACTTAGCCTCGTACTGGGACACAGTCATGTTGTTTTGTTCTAGTCGGATAAACTCTACCACCTTCCTATGACGAATACTTTCAAGAAAGTACTTGTCATTGAACAGTTTCTGAAACGCTTCCCAAGACATCTTGAGTTCGGCAGGCTGGGTACGCTTCATAGATTCCCACCAGCAATCTGCTTCTTCACGGAACATAAAGGTGGAAAATGGAACCTTCTGTTCCTCCGTGCATCCCAAGACGTCAAATATCTTGGTAATTTGCTTAACCCACGTCTTTGCCTTGATCGGATCCTGCTTTCCCTGAAATTCTGGTGGTCCCAACTCTTTGAACTTCTTGGCAGTGACAATTCGCGTGTTGTTATTATCTCCACCTGTATTTTGCATACGAGTTTCCCTCGTCTGGTTTTGCATGAACTGCAAAAAACATCTAAACATCTCATTGTTTATCGTCTGATCAGCGTTGTTTTCAGGATGAACATTGTCTTCTTGTTGCACGTTCTCCTAGTTGGTCATTAAAGGTGTCTCCACGGTCTCATTCACTTCATTGTTAACATTCTCAGCTGTCATTCTCAAATACTGCCATAAAACAAGGGTTAATTAAACAAATTAACATATCACATATTAACCCTATGCTCCGACTGACCAATTAAATACCACTTAAGCTTAAGTAGGACATACTAGTGAAGGATTTACTCGTCCCTCCCCTCCTAGTTCTATTCCCCGATCTCCACCAGAAATCATATCCCTAAGCTCTGATACCAACTGTGACGCCCCCCAGAATAGGTCCAGTCAACCCAACCCATTTTGAGTCGCCAAATACATGGTACAGAATTCAAATACAAACTTTATATCACACGGTCGTGCAAAATACGACCACACAACTGTGAGTGTCAATACAAATATGTAAAAAATATTAACATTCAAACTAAGTCCTCATTACAATTATTCTCACACTATTTATTAGAAATAGTGAAGACTACTATTGCTCTAACTCGGACCATCACTCTGTCCCCCAACTAGTTCCTGCGAGATTCTCATTTCCTAAAGAGGACAATAGATGAAAAGGGTGAGCTCAACTAGCCCAGTAAATAATATTATGACTAAGATAATGGAAAATAAATTATCGTTAGTCTTCAACAATTCAAATAAAATATAATTGACAACAAGTTTTAGATCAATATTCGCAGCGGAAATAACAATTCATTAGAAGAGTTAAGTAGAGAATGAAGTCTACTATCTTCTATGATTTAAAAGTCCATCATCAATATCTTATCCCTGTAACATCAATCAATATCAAATATTCATCTTTGTACTACAGGCCAAAGATATTCATTTGTATCACCAGTGGTCATGTTCATCTCAACACCTGTCCATCTTTGTACTACGGCCAAAGATATTCATCAGGTAATCATTCATCTTTGCTCTACAAGCCAAAGATATTCAGTTATATCACCTTTTAGGACTGAGGATGATGAAAACAATATAAATAACGAATTCAGTGAGATAAAAGACAAAGATTAGGGATTCGTAATTTAATTTCTCCAAGTTCAAAAATATTTCATAATAATACTTTGTGGAGCAAAATCCAAGAATAAAGATAAAAACTTGGATCCAATCAAAGATAGGAACCTTAACAGGCCACTTGGACAAATAGAAGAAAATTTAATTTTTTCGTGAATAGTGCCGTATACGTGAATAATGCCGTATACGTGAATAGTAACCCCGACGAAAAAAGTAAGAATTTCATAATAAAATCCATGCCAATATTTTGGTATAATGATATTGAAAAGAATAACATCATTTACGAAAGAAAATAACATCCCTTACCTCAAAAGAATAGTACTTCTGACTAGAATATCGGATATAATACAAAAAAAAATTTGCACCGAATACTAACACTCAAAGTATCTAAATATTGGCAAAAATACGCTCGATATTATAGAGAGAGAAAACTTCTGATTCTGGTGTGATTTTCAATTCTAACATAAGCACCCTATTTATAGAAAAAGTTTATGATGCCAAAGTAGACTTTTTAATTAAATAATATTTTTTAAAAAAAAATTCGCCGCCTGCCAAAAGCCATCAGCCACCAGCCACCGGTGGGGCCCACCTCCCATTAAAAAAAATATTTATTGTTTGAAACTTCAATAATTCATAATAAATAGCCCTTTTGTCAGAAAAATGTAAATTTTATGTCCTTTTCATAGGAAATTTAATTCTCTACAACTTTGTAGAAGGAAGTTTTTCCAAATTCCAAACATAAATTATGCCGAATTTCATAAACGGATGATTTTTCACACCAAAATACTGATAAAAACACATCAGCACTAATTCCTTCTTTTATATCCACAAAATAAATATTTCTTTATAATATAAATCAATAATTAATTATTCACAAATAATATTATAGAACTACAATATTGACAACCAGGTCGTTCCCAAGAAAGAGGGGGCCTTCCGATAAGGACTTCTCCTTACTGACGCGCAATTAAATAACCCCTCCTAGACAGAACTTTCTTAGACATTGTCAATAATGCTATCTAATTATATTATTCAAATAATATAAATTATTGAGTTGATAATGTAAAATACTGTGCAGTGACAATTATTGAATCAATAATACAAAATATCAACGGTAGCAATTATTGAATCAATCATATAAAATAGCAATGTAGCAATTATTGATATAAAATATCAACGTAGCAATTATTGAATCAATAAAATATCATGCAATTTTGAATCAATAATATAAAATATTGAACAGTAATTACTGTAACAATAATTGAGTAAGTGTCTTCTTACGTAAGAATCAATAATTCAAAATACTGTGCAATACCGTGTGCTACTGTGCAACACCGCGTATCACTGTATTTTAACCACCGGATATTTCAGCAGTACTAACGGTAACAACTACGCCGTTATTTTATAAAAAAGTTATTTCTGTCGCTTTCTATATCCGACAGTTATTCCGTTGTGGGGCCCACAAATAGCTGCGCCATCGTACGAATATTTTTCGACAACAAGAATTTTTTATAACCACTTGCTTATTTTGAAATATTTGCACATTTCACCCATAATTTTTCACATTTATCAAATCAACACCTTACCATTTTGAAATAATATATAAAGAAAATTAAATCTTTATTTATAAAATTCGGGGTCTTACATACTGTGCAATATAATGTGCTACAATGCAACAACGTGTATTACTGTACTTTTATCACCGAGTATTTCAACAGTTAACGATAAAAGTTCCGCCGTCAATTTTTAGAAAATTTATTTTTGTCGTTTTTGTCATCCGACAGTTATTATGTTATGGGGGCCATCAATGATTGCGCCGTCGTACGAATATTCTCTGACAAAAAGAATATTCTCCGACCAAACGAATATTCCTAGAATATTTTATGACAACTTGCTTACTTTGAAAATTTTGAACATATCACCTCTAACTATCACATTTATCAAATACATACCTTACTATTTAAAATAATATATAGAGGAAATTAAATCTTATTCATAAAAAGTTGGGGTCTTACAACCTCTCCTCCTTATGAAATTTAGTCCTCGAAATTGACGTACGTACCTGGTATTTCGAAGAGGTGAGGATACCTTGCTTTCATTTCAGATTCTAACTCTCAGGTCATGTCCTCAATATCATGGCTTCTCCATAAAACTTTGACTTGAGGTATCACCTTTGAGCTTAGAATATGTTCCTTCTTATCCAAGATCTTGACAGGTACCTCCTCATACGTTAAATCTTCGGCTATCTCGTCTAGTTCTAATTCAATAATGTGATTTGGGTCTTTCACATATTTACGTAACATGGATATGTGAAAAACGTTATGAACACGAGATATGCTTGGTGGTAAGGCGAGTTTATATGCCACAGTTCCTACTCGATCGAGGATTTCAAATGGAACAATAAATCATGGGTTGAGCTTTCCTCTCTTTTCGAATCTCGTAACTCCTTTCCATGGAGCAACGCGTAACAATACATGGTCTTCAATATTAAATTCCACGTCTCTTCGATGAAGATCAACATAACTCTTTTATCGATCTTGTGTTGTTTGTATACGTTGCCGGATCATTTGAATCTTTTCTGTAGTCATACGTACTAACTCTGGTTCCAACAATGTTGCTTCACCCACCTCGTCACAGCATACTGGAGAACGACACTTTCGTCCATACAACGCCTCGAATGGAGCCATGCCTATACTTGCCTGATAACTGTTATTGTAGGAGAATTCCACCAATGATAAATACTTGTCCCAACTTCCTTTGAAGTCTAGAACGCAGAGTCTCAATAGATCTTCAAGAGTTTGAATAGTCATTTTTGATTGCCCGTCCATTTGAGGATGATATGCAGAACTAAATCGTAAATCAGTGCCCATAGCTTTCTGCAAGCTGACCTAAAATCATGAAGTGAATCTTGGGTCTCAATCAAAAACTATGCATACTGGCATACCATGCAGTCTTACAATCTCATTTATGTATATACGACCAAGACGTTCAAGTGAATAAGTTTCTCGTATAGGCAAGAAATGAGCAGACTTGGTTAATATATCGACAATAACCCAAATTGCATATATGCCTTAAGAAACCTTAGGAAGACCCGTAACGAAATCCATGTTGATGTGTTCCCACTTCTATTTTGGAATTTCAAGTGGTTTCAATGGACCTTTTGGCACATGATGCTCTGCCTTGACACGTTGACACGTTAAATACCTCGAGATAAATTTCGCGATCTCTCTCATAATATTGCTCCACCAAAATGTATGTCGAAGATCACGATACATTTTGGTACTCCCAGGATGGATTGCAAACGGTGTGTTGTGTGCCTCCATCGTGATTTTATACTTCAAATCAGAGTCGTTGGCAACACAAAGTCTGGAGTTGCCTTAAAGTATTCGCTCTTCGTCGATTCTTGCTTCTGGAATAATACCTTCTTGCACCTTCTTCTTCATATTCATCAGCTCCGGGTCTGTAGCTTGAGCATCTTTAACTCTATCAATTAAAGCTGGTTCTACGCGTATATTTGCCATCTTCACGTGGGTCCCTGGAGTCTTTAACTCTATCTCCATCCTTTGTAAGTCATACAAAATAAGTCTTTGTGTTGACAGCATCACACTCGTTCCCGCATATGATCTTTTACTCAACGCGCCCGCTACCACGTTCGCTTTTCCAGGATGGTATTGGATGGTATGGTCGTAAAATTTTAACAACTCAAGCTAACGTTGTTGTCGCATGTTGAGTTCTTTTTGAGTGAAGCAATATTTAAGGCTCTTATGATCCGTATAGATCTCCACTTTCTCCCCATACAAGTAGTGTCTCCAAATCTTCAACGCGAAAACGACAACTATCAATTCTAGATCATGAGTAGGATAATTCCTCTCATATTCTTTGAGTTGTCGTAAGGCATAGGCTATGAATTTTCCATGTTGCATGAGAATGCATCCTAACCCTTTGCCTGACGCATCCCTGTAGATGACAAATCCCTCTGAACCAGATGGTATTATCAGAACAGGTACTGAAATGAGTCCTCTTAAGCTCTTGGAAGCTCTTCTCACATTCCTCGCTCCATCCGAATTTTGTATCTTTTTGAATCAACTGAGTTAATGAAGTAGCGATTCGAGAAAATTCTTCCACGAATCTCCGATAATAGAAAGCTACGTATTTCGGTTATTGACTTAGATTGCTCCCAACTTTGTATTGCTTCAATCTTCGTCGAGTCAATTGATATTTCATGTTTCGATACCACGTGCCCAAGGAATGCTACTTCCTCAAGCCAGAACTCGCATTTCTTCAACTTGGCATACAGTTTATTTTCACGAAGCTTTTGGAGTATCAATCTCAAGTGTTGCTCATATCTTCACGGCTTTTGGAGTAAATGAGGTTGTCATCAATAAAAACAACCACAAAATGATTCAAATATTCCTTGAATATCCGGTTCATCATATCCATGAAGACAGCAGGAACATTAGTCAATCCAAAAGACATGACTAAGAATTCATAATGCCCGTATCGAGTTCTGAAGGCAGTCTTTGGAGTATCATCAGTTTTAATCTTTAACTGATAATATCCAGAACGAAGATCGATCTTTGAGAAGAATATAGCACCTTGCAACTGGTCAAATAAGTCATCAATGCGAGGTAACGGATACCTATTTTTTGATGGTGACATGGTTTAACTCCCGATAATCAATACAAAGTCACATACTCCCGTCTTTCTTCTTTACGAATAAAATAGGAGCACCCCAAGGAGATGTGCTAGGACGAATGAAACCAATATCTAATAACTCCTGTAGTTGGATCTTTAACTCTTGAAGTTCAATAGGAGTCATTCGATATGGGGTTTTGGAAATGGGTTTTGTACCGGTTCTAAGATCAATAAAAAATTCAACTTCACGTTCTGTGGGTAGACTAGGAAGTTCTTCGAAAAATACATCAGGAAATTTATTAACAACAAAAATATCATTCAGATCTGACGTATTCTTGTTTAAATCGATGACATGGGCTAAAGAAAGCTTGACATCCGTTTTTTAATAAACGAATAGCTTTATGACTTGAATTGACAGTAATTGATTTTAGTGGTTTGGTTGTTTGAATTCGCATAACAGGTTGGTTAGGAATATGAAAGCTAACAACCTTACGAAAACAATCAATTTTAGCATGATGAGTGGTTAACCAGTCGATTTCTAAAATCACATCAAATGCAAGTATTTTCAAAGAGATGAGATCAACAGGTAATGTGAGGGTGCCAATTTGAATCAAACAAGATTTGTAAACTATGTATGTAACAAAGGTTTCTCCTAACGGAGTTTCACAGATAAGTCAAAGTCTAATTTTTCATGGGTCAAGTTCAAACGTTGAGCACAAGTAAGTGAAATAAAAGAATGGGTAGAACCGGTATCTAATAAGGTATAGACTTCGCAAGAGTTTATGATTAGCTTACACATGATAACTTCATTCGGGTTCCTTTCTTTTTGAGTAGTCACGACAAAAGCTCTCCCATGAACCACCGACTTTGACTTGTCTGGGATAGTCTTTGGTGTCACCATCCCAGCTTGACTTGACTTCGCTATAGGGCACACTCGAGCTATGTGACCTTCCTTTCCACAATTGTATCACACCTTGGATTGCTGTGTAAAGTTTGGACTGATGTGTCCCTCTTGTATGCATTTGTAACATATAACCAGTGGTCGTTCCCCTCCCCTAGAAACTGTTGCTGGTGCTGGTGCTACTGCGGATGTCTTTCCGTCGTCATTGTTGAATCTTCTCTTTTTAAAATTTCCACCTGACTCACTTTTTCTATTATCTTGGCCATGATTACCACCAAAGTGGTTACCATTTCTGGCCTGATAATTTTCTCCACGCTGGTTATGATGACTGTTGCCACCGGTAAGACTATGGTTGTTGTCCTTTGGTTGAACAGTCTCATTATCTCGCTCCAATAATTGAGCTCTATTCACAACATCTGAATACAAACAAAGTTTATGAGAAACGAGGTATTGACGAATTTCAGATTTCAAACCTCTCAAAAACATTTGTGTCATTCATTCGTCATTATCCACCAAATGGGATGCACACCGGGATAATTCCGTAAACTTGGTCTCGTATTGTGATACAGTCATATTGTTCTGCTCCAGTTTGATGAATTCCACCTCCTTTATATGAAGAATACTTTCTGGAAAGTACTTATCATTGAACAATTCCTGGAACTTCTCCCAAGACATCTTAAGTGCGAAAAGCTGAGTACGTTTCACAGATTCCCACCAGTAATCTGCCTCTACACTCAACATAAAGGTGACGAAGGAGACCTTTTGCTCCTCTGTGCATCCCAGAACATCAAATATTTTGGTGATCTACTTAATCCAAACTTCTGCCTTGAGTGACTCTGGCTTTTCCAAAAAGTCCGACGGTCCTAACTCCTTGAATTCCTTAGCAGTGACCAGCCGTGAGTTATCATTTTTTCCACCTGCATTTTGAATAGGAGTCTCTCTCTTCTGGTTTTGCATGAATTATAGAAAGCTTCTAAACACCCCATCGTTCATCATTTGGTCGGTGGTGTTGTTTACAAGAGTATTATTGCCTTCCTGAGGCACATTATCCTTGTTATTGATTGGCGGTGTCTCAATGGTCTCATATGCTCCATTGCTTATCTCCCGATTTTCAGATGTCATTCTCAAATACTGCCATAAAACAAGGGTTAATTAAAGAAATGGGCATGTCATATATTATCCCTATATTTCGACCGACCAATTAAATAACAAATAAGCTTAGGTAGGACACACTAGCAAAGATTTTACTCGTCTCTTCCCTCCTAGTTCTAATCTCAGATCTCCAACAGAGATCATATCCCTAAGCTCTGATACCAACTGTGACACCCTCAAAATAGGTCCACACAACTCATTCTGAGTCGCCAAATACATAGTACAGAATTCAAATACAAATCTTTTTATATAAAATTGTCGTGTAAAATACAACCACACAAACTGTAAGCTTCAATACAGATATTATGTCGTATATAATACAAAAATATCAACTCTCAAATTCAGTACTCATTACAATTATTATCACACTATTTTATAAAATAATGAGGACTACTATAGAACTATCTTGGACCATCACTCCATTCTCCGGCTAGTCCCAGCTATATTCTCATTTCCTGAAGAGAACAATAAGAGAAAAGGGTGAACTCAACTAGCTCAGTAAAGAATATTATGACCAAGATAATGAAGAATAAATTATCTTTAACCTTTAACAATAACAAATCAGATAAAATATAATAGACAACAAGTTTTAGATCAACAACTTTAGCGGAAATAACAATCCATTAGAAGAGTCAAGTAGAGCATGATGTCTACTATCTTCTATGATTTAAAAGTCCATCATCAATATTGTATCCCTGTAACACCAATCAATAAATATTTCAAATCAATAATTTATCTTTGCACTATGGGACAAAGATATTCATTTATATCATCAGTAGTCATGATCATGCCTAAACACATGTCTATCTTTGCACTACGGGCCAAAGATATTTATCAATCAACAGTTCATCTTTTCACTACGGGCCAAAGATATTCATCAATCAACAGTTCATCTTTGCACTGCGGGCCAAAGATAACTTTTACCACAATTTAAGACTGAGAATGAAAAAAAATAATATAAAGAACGAATCAAGTGAGATCAAGGACAAATATTAGAGATTTGTAATTTAATTTATCCAAGTTCAAGAATGCTCAAATTGTCAACATAATAATCAATTGTGGAGTGAAATTCAAGAAGGATATTCATATATCAAAAATAATTTGGACAGAAAAGAAATCAATTTTTATCATGAATAGTACTCCGTGAATAGTACCCTGTATGAATAGTACTGTATGAATAGTACCGTATGAATAGTACTCCGACATGAAAATATTAAAATTTGATAAAAAAAAAAGTTCAAACTCAAAGAATATTATATGAAGTGCAAAACTCAAAGAATTTCTAATCATTTTAAGAATTATAGAAGCAATACTTACCATAGTAAGTTTAAATTTAAGAATATGAAATGAAATAATATCACTTTCATAATATGGAGTATGAAAGAAAATAATATCTTTTACGAATATTGAAAAAAAATAACATCCTTTTGTAAGACCCCAACTTTTATGAATAAAGATTTAATTTTTTTATATATTATTTTAAAATAATAAGGTGTTGATTTGATAAATGTGGTGATTTATGGGTGAAATGTGCAAATATTTTAAAGTAAGCAAGTAATTATAAAATATTAATTGTGTCGGGGAATATTCGTTTGGTAGAGGAATAATTTTTTTGTAGGAGAATATTCGTACAACGGTGCAGTCATTGGTGGACCCCACAACGAAATGAATGTCGGATACAGAAAGCGACAAAAATAACTTTTTTACAAAAATAACGGTAAAACTGTTACAGTTAAATTGTTAAAATACTCAGTGATAAAAATACAATAATACGCGTTGTACACAGTAGCACACGGTATGACACAATATTTTGAATTATTGGTTCTTACGTAAGAAGTCACTTACTCAATAATTGTTACATTGATAATTGTATAATATTTTATTGATTGAATAGTTGCTACGTTGATATTTTGTATTATTGATTCAATAATTATCACTGCACAGTATTTCAAATTATAAAATCAATAATTTATAATATTTGAATAATATTATTAGATAGGATTATTGGCAATGTCTAAGAAAGTTCTGTCTAGAAAAGGTGT
Organism: Panax stipuleanatus; assembly: GCA_020205555.1. Classification (NCBI taxonomy): domain Eukaryota; kingdom Viridiplantae; phylum Streptophyta; class Magnoliopsida; order Apiales; family Araliaceae; genus Panax; species Panax stipuleanatus. Next base: position 127,382,349 of record CM035120.1, on the reverse strand, counting down.
TAGTTAATTGCGCGCCAGTAAGGAGAAATCTTTATCGGAAGGCCCCATCTTTCCTGGGAACGACCTGGTTGTCATTATTGTGGTTCTGTAATATTATTTATGAATAATAATTATTGATTAAAGTGATAATTAAATATTTATTCAATGTGAATTTAAACGGAGGAATTTTTAGCAAAAATGATAATTATTGAGAATGGATATTTTATCTGTTTTGATAAAATAATTCATTCAAATATATTATTATAATATTACATTATAAGTGTATAATGTGATAATATAATAATATAATAGTGATGATATTTTTTTGCAACAAATTCACGATATATGAATAAAATGAGATAGAAGAGAGAAAATAAAATTTGGAATTCTTTTAATAATTATAAATATTTTAATATATATATATATATATATATATATATATAAACATGTGGTGGAATTCATTATTTCAAAAGTGAAGGCTTTGAAATTTTGAGTGTGCTGGAGATTTTCAAGAGTGGTGAGTGTGGAAAAATCATCCGTATATAAACTTGGGTCATTTTTCGTTCGGAATTTAGAAAAATTTTCTTCTACAAAATTGTAGAGAATTAAATTTCATATGGAATGGACATAAGGTTCGTATTTTTCTGATAAAAGGATTATTTATTATAAATTATTGAAGTTTCAAACATAAATATTTTTAAAACATATGGTGGGCCCCACTCTTGTCTTTTGTTTGTTGTAAAATGTTGAATTCATTAATTCTAAGGAGGTGTGCTGATGTTATTTTCCAAGAGTGGTATACTGAGCCACCGAGGGTTGCATTTGTCAATCCTGGTGTGCTAAGCATTTTCTATAAATAGGATGTTTATTAGAAATGAAAATCACACCAGAATTAGAAAATTTTCTCTCTATAATATCAAGCGCATTTCTTGTGAGTATAAGGATAGTTTGAGTGTGAATTATGGTGCAAGATTTTTCTCAACAAAATATCCGATATTCCAGTCAGATCTAGTATTTTACTATGATAAAGGATGTTATTTTTCTCGTAAATGATGTTATTTTCTTTCAATATTCATATAGAATATTATTTTCTTTCATATTCCATATTATGAAAGTTATAATATTTCATTTCATATTCCTATATTTAAACTTACTACGGTAAGTATTGCTTCTATAATTCCTGAAATGATCATAAATTCTTTGAGTTTTGCGCTTCATCTAATATCATTTCACCGGAATGATTTTTGAAACTTTCTCGTGAAATTTTTAGCTTTTCATGTCGAGTTACTATTCACGAGGTACTATTCACGGTAAAAAAAATATTTTTTTATCTTTGATTGGATCCAGTTTTTGATCTTCATTCTTGAACTTTGGATAAATTCTCTAATATTTGTCTTTTATCTCACTGAATTTGTTATTCGTATTGTTTTTCATCATCCTCAGTCCTAAATGGTGATATAACTTAATATCTTTGGCCTGTAGTGCAAAGATGAATGATTACTTGATGAATATCTTTGGCCTGTAGTGCAAAGATGAATGATTACCTGATGAATATTTTGGCCCGTAGTGCAAAGATGGACAGGTGTTGAGATGAACATGACCAACTGGTGATACAAATGAATATCTTTGGCCCGTAGTGCAAAAGATGAATATTTAATTTGAGATGCATATTGATTGATGTTACAGGGATAAAATATTGATGATGGACTTTTAAATCATAGAAGATAATAGACTTCATTCTCTACTTAACTCTTCTAATGAATTGTTATTTTCGCTGCGAATATTGATCTAAAATTTGTTGTCCATTATATTTTATCTGATTTATTGAAGGCTAACGATAATTTATTTTTCATTATCTTAGTCATAATATTCTTTACTGTACTAGTTGAGCTCACCATTTTCTTTCATTGTTCTCTTCAGGAAATGAGAATGTTACGGAGACTAGTCGGAGAACAGTGTGATGATCAGAGTTAGATCTGTAGAAGTCCTCACTATTTTATAAAATAGTGGGACAATAATTGTAATGAATAAAGAATGAATTTGAATGTTTATATTTCGTATTATATACGATTTGTATCGAAGCTCATAGTTTGTGTGGTCGTATTTTACACGACCGTATATTATAAAAGATTGTATTTGAATTCTGTACCATGTATTTGACGACTCAGAATGGGTTGAGTATTGAACCTATTTTGGGGGCGTCACACCTTTACCGTAGTAGAAAACTAGATTTGACTGGTATACCGGATATTATTCTAATAAAATCTTACACTATAAACTACACTCAAAGTATTCTTATACTCAAGAAAAATACTCACAATATAATTTTAGAAACACTTATATTTTTGGTGTGTTAGGATGAAGGGGTAAACCCCTTTTATAGTGCAACCTCGGAAAAAAAAATGAGATGCCTAACTTTTTCTTTCTTTCTCCGCCTAACTGTCCTTTTTTTTCATTCTTACTTTGCCTAACTTGCCTAACCTGCCTAACTTGCCTAACTTCTTATTGGTTGATGAGAGCCCATAATTTGGAAATAAAAGAATTTTGCAGGAAGTATTCCTCCCATTAGAAAAAAGAGAAGTGCACGGGAAGTTTTGAAAAACCTTAACAATCTAACAAAGTTAATATAATATTATAATATTATATTATTATAATATTGTATTAAAAAAATATACTATTATAATATAATATTATAATAATATATTTTTATGAATATTTTATCGAAGGAGATAATTATAATTTCATAAAAAAATATGTCAAACTTTCAATAAATATCTCATGCTAAATTCCTCCATTTATAATAAAAATTGGACAAATATCCACCACATAACAATTATTCACAATTAATATTATAAGCTCACAATATTGACAACCAGATCGTTCCTAAGAAATAGAGGACTTTTCGATAAGGATTTATCTTTATTGGCGCACAATTATATAATCTAACCCCTTTTCTTGACAAAATTTTTTAGACATTGTCAATAATGTTATCTAATAATATCATTTCAATTATACGAGTTACTGTATTGTGGTAATTATTGATTTGATAATATAAAATACTATGCAATTATCACTGTAGCAATTATTTAATGAAATATTGAGTGACTTCTTACGTAAGCATCAATAATCAGAGATACTATGCAATACCGTGTGCTACTGTGCAACAACGCGTATTACTGTACTTTTATCACCGAGTATTTCAACAGTTAACGGTAAAAGTTCCGCCGTCAATTTTTAGAAAACTTATTTTTGTCGTTTTTTTCATCCGACAGTTATTCTATTATGGGGGCCATCAATGATTGCGTCGTCGTACGAATATTCTCCAACAAAAAGAATATTCCCCGACTAAACGAATATTCCTCGAATATTTTATGACAACTTGCTTACTTTAAAAATTTTGCACATATCATCCTTCACTATCACATTTATCAAATCCATACCTTACTATTTAAAATAATATATAGAGAAAATTAAATCTTATTCATAAAAATTTGGGGTCTTACATTTATGGATAATTTTGTTTTTGAAAATTTAATGAATATAGATGATTTTGTTTGGAAAGAAGATGATGATGAACAGCAGGGAGTTATTTTTGTTAGAAACTCGGATGAAGAAGATGAAAACTATAGAGGCTTAATTGAAGATGATGATGATTTCTCAAATTATAACCATTGTAATTAAGCCCTAGAATTTGGGCATATCGTGTTGTGTATTTGAGAAGGTACAGTATATTTCTTATCTAATCTTATTTGGGCATATTGTGTTGTGTTTTCTTTTTGTTGGTGATGATGGTGGGCAGGAGACCAAGAGTAATGGTGGTAGGTCTTTGCTATGGAGAGGAAAGAGAAGGATGAAGAATAAAAATGGTGAAAGGACGGTTGTGGTGCTATGGTAGATATTGGTGGGGGCAAATTAATTTAATTGAAAACATTTTCAATAATTTCTTCAATCTTCAATTCAACAAATTAATCGTTTATTTAAGTCATTATCAAAACCTCATTTTGCATTTGATTGTTCTTTGCTTGATAAAATGAGAGAGAGAGAAGTGTATGACATTTAATAAATATAAAAAATTCATTTGAAATAATATTTAAGCCTTACCTAAAAAATTATTTTTTATTAATTACAAAAATAGGTAAAAAAAATTATTTTTTCCATGTTTTTTTCTTAAATTTTTTTATTTTATTTTATTTTTTAAAAAAATTCATATTCCCCATAATTTTAATTAGCATATTTTTAGTTTTTATGTTTTATAATTTCCTTAATTATATTTATCTGTCACTTGATTAAATAAAAAATTATTTGATATCAATTACAAAAATAATTATATTTATTTATTTTATTTATTTATTTTTTGTTTTTTTGGCTAAATTTTCTAATTTATATTATACTTTAAAACAAATTATTTTCTTCATAAATTTTTCTCTCCAAATTCACATAATGAAGGTCACGTAGGATAATCTTTGACACAAGCTTTTTATTTACAACTCAACAGCTTATGTGTATTTTCGTTTAAAGTCAAAATGATTTAACGAATTTTCTAACGGTTTGTAAGTAAACAAAAGTATAATGAGTTGACTGTAAAAAAAATAGTTGAGTGACTCACTTGTAAGTTGATCTAAAGTAGAGTGACAAAAAAAATATTTATCCCATATTATAAACAATCTAAAAAATACTACTCATTATAATTTTTTAAAGATTTATTTTTTCATAATTATTTTAATTTTAAATTTAAAAATATCTCAAATTGACTTTCAAAAATAATAATACTCTTATAATTTGAAAGAGAGGTTGTATTTTATTTTTTATTTTTCAATAACTTGAGATTGATTACTAAATGTAATACTTTGTATTTAAAGCTTTTACAACCATCATATTTAAGTATTTAGACTGTTATTCTTACTGTTTTGATTAAGGCTGTAAATGGTAACCGAAAAAATCGTATTCGTCCGCATTCGTATTCGAAAAAAATGGATATTATTCGCATTTGGAAAAAAACGGATATATCTGTATTCGGTTTAAAGGTATCCGCAAATAAACGGATACAAATATGAATATAGGTGTATTCATATTCGTTTAACATCCGACCGTAAATATATCTGACGAATAGCGAATATTCGGAATTCGATATTCGGATTCATATCCGTATCCAAATAACTTATATATATATATATATACGGTCCGGATCTTAGGCTCACCCAACTAAAAATTCACCCAAGCTCACCCCCTTTAGCGACGGACCGGACGACGGTTTGGTCCGTCGTTATATATACAATCGTCGTCTTAGCTTTTAGCAACGGACAACATATAGCGACATACAACATATAGACGACAGTTGTATATATAGCGACGGACCAAACCGTCGTCCGGTCCGTCGCTAAAGGGGGTGAGCTTTGGTGAATTTTTAGTTGGGTGAGCCTAAGATCCTTATCGTATATATATATACGGAGAAGATCAGGTGCATTCCTTTTTATTTTACATACTCTACTCATCACCTTTAGCGACGGACCGGATGACGATTCGATCTGCCGCGTATATCAGATATTCGTCGTCTTACCTTTTAGCGATATATCGAACCGTCGTCATAATATATAAACCATTTATCTGTTCTATAGCGACGGACCAAATCGTCGCCCGATCCGTCGTTCAAAGTGGTGAGCAGGGTATGTAAAATAGAAGTGTATGCATCAGAAACGAACTATATATATATATATATATATATATATATATATATATATATATATATATATTAACTTGTATATATAAAAGGGTCCTCTTAACATGTGTCTTTAGGGCACATGCTAAATATACAGTTTAAGAGAATATTCTATTAAACTGTGTGCATATTTTTTTGATTTTTGTATTTGCACCTAATTCAAAAGAATATACACACAATTCAAAAAAATATTCTCTTAAACTATATATTTAGCATATGCTTTAAAAACACATGTTAAAAAATTTCTATATAAAAATTATCAAATAGCATCTCTACCTTCCGTTACAATTATTAAAGGCGGTGATTAAAAATTTGAACCCAAAGTCCGCTAGTCATTCTAGCGGACGGATTAAATTTTTTATTTTTGACAATTATGCCTCCAAATCAACAACGAAGTCTCCAAGTCGTCAATGAAGAAATAAATCACTGCATCTGCTAGAATTACTTGCGTATTGTAATAAACCCAACCCAAGTCTCTCAATTCAAAAAAGAAAAAGAGAAATGAAGCAGCAATTAAAATAAATTAGTCTAACGGAACCCATTCCGAAACGAAGCCTTGAATCTCCATTCAATTGTATATAATTTATACTTTGCAATTATCTTTCGTCTCTTCATCTCCGGATCACTGAACCCACACGGCTTCGCTGCCGCTGACGACGTCACCACCTAACTCGGTTGAGTCACGTGAGTCGGAACTGTGGAAACTCGGCCGATACTTATCCATAACTTGCCGAAAAAAGTTTGTAGAGTGGGAGAAACAAGAGATAGATAATTAATTGAATGGTATGAGGAGGGTTTAGCAGATATAGAAGTAGTAAGATAAAATATTTGGGGGCTAGCTGTAAATGAAATTGTTTATAATAACTAATGTGTAGCTAGCTGTAAATGAAATTGTTTATTTGGGGGGTGGGGGTGGGGGGCGAGTGGTCTCTGTACTCGAGGACCTAATTGGTTGTTTTTTTTCTTTTTCATTATTCTCGGGAAAAATAATAAATATTCAATTCATTTTTTATAGAGTTTCATGACAGCCTCGAGATAATGGATCTGTGGTCTGCTCTTCAAAGATGATAAACTATGATTACATGTACATTTTTAAGTATTGTGTTCCACGTGTTGCGTCATTGTTTGGGATGCATTAAGTGGTCGCTAGTGGTCCGCTAGTAATTCTGGCGGATCCTTTAAAAAACCATGATGTTGACTTGGCTAATTGAGGGTATAATTGGAAAAAAAAACTAAGCATGACCGCTAAAAATTTTAGCAGACGCGAGCTTATCTTTTTATTAAAACAAAAGGTGGGATACTATTTGTCAATTTTTGATCCATAATAAATATTCTCTCTGTTTTTAAAAGATTATCGTTTTAGAAAAAAAAAATTTATTCTAAAATATTTGTCATTTATAATTTCCTAAAAGAATAAATGATTTACTTTCTTATATTACACATATCTTCTCTCATTGTCCTAATAAATTCTCTCCCTTGTATTAATAGTTTTTAATTTCCCATAAAGGGGCAGTGATGAAATTTTAAATTTTTTACTAATATTAAATAATTTTTTTAATCCATATACTAAAATCTTAAACGATAATATTTTAAAAACGGAAAAAATATATACTATAGATCATTGCCATATATCTATATAGACAGTTTCTTATACGTAAACCCACATGATCCCCTGCATGATTTATGCATGATTTCCTCCGCATGATTTCTCTCTACATATATATTTAGTATTGACAACCACCTAGAATTTTGACAGCCACAAGGAAATAATAATCATGTGGGTTTTGTACCACCCGCTTGGGGTGGTACGTATAAGAAGCTTCCTATATATATATATATATATATATATATATATATATATATATATATATATATATATATGGGATATGATCTATAGCAACTAGTTGCTATGGATGAAAAATCGGCATACACCATCTTAACTGTCCATTAGAAACATTGACAGCTGCGATTTAAATTAGGATATCATCGTCCGCTAGTATTACTAGCGGACGCTATTAGTATAATATCATGACCATTATGCCCCCACTTAGCCTTATTCATAGAAGAACATGGTCCGCTAGTAATACTAGCGGACGGTATGCAGAAACACAACTTGCAGCAGCAGAGTAGGAAAGACAATCTCAATCTGCAGTAAGACAATCTCGAAACAACAGCAGTACAATAGAATAACAAAGGTAGTCCAATCTCAATACAACAAAGACAGTCCAATCTCAATACAACAAAGGCAGTCCAATCTCAATACAACAAAGGCAGTCCAATCTGAATACAACAACAGTACAACAATAGAATTACAACAACCCAACAGCAGTAGAACTTCTGCCAAAACAAAATAGGCAATAAGAAAAAACTTACTTTGAGTTTCCTGTTTGATCTCTGTTCCCTATTAGATAAAGTGAGGTGGGTTCTGAACGGATGCAATGCAAGCAGGAACACTGGAACCCAAAAATCCTTCTAAAGCTGGGGGATCGGAATATGCAATACACTGGTCCAGTAATTGATATGGAATCTGCGGATCACCGAGCCTAACAAGGACAAGGTCAACTCTTTCAGATTGTCGGCCCTCCTTGGATGGATCAACAGTTTAATAGCATTTCTGGTGATATTTGCACTTTGTCCTGGAATCAGCCACAGGCTATACACTATGCATGGGGACTTTAATGGGGGTTGTATGGAGGCTGCCATAGCTAGCAACAGAAGCTCTGCAGTTTTTCTACGGTTTTACCACCTCCTCCTATACCCCGACCCCGAGGATAAAAATTCCTACGGCAATAAAATTCCTACGGCGATAAAATCCTAAGGATAAAATCTTACGGCGATAAAATCCCGAGGATAAAATTCTACGGCGATTAAAATCCTATGAGGATTAAAATTCTACGGCGATTTAAATCCTACGAGGATAAAAATTCCGAGGATAAAAATTTCGAGGATAAAATCCCGAGGATAAAAATCCCGAGCAGACTTTTTGATACTCTCTTATTTATAAGTTCCTTATAAATAAGAGACTAGGGGGCAATGTTGGAATATGATTATTTGGGTCTAGCCATGGTGCAGCCCAATCTATTTAATGGTCCGACCCATATGTATTTATTGTGACAGTAAGAGAGTCCTTATTAAAATAGGATTGTGTTTCCTTATTTGGAGGGATAAGGAGTCCTTCTCTTAGCTGGATTCGGGTGGAGGTGACTTCTATATATACGGTTACAAGCTATGATTATCATATATCAAGACGAAATATGATACAACACAAATACACAACTTGTACTCCCAATATTATTATAGTGAATTACTCTCTCTCTCCGTGGTTTTTTCCCAATTGGGTTTCCACGTAATTCTTGTGTTCATGCTTTATATTTCTTTTATTTATGTTTATGTGAGGGTATTTCGTGAGTTTAAATTCACAACGATACAATCAAACCGTTGGCGCTGTTTTGGCCCGTCTTTTTGGGTGATTTCGTCGGGCGTACAAAATCAGACGTTAACAAGAATCTTGCAGCAGTAGAACTTTTGCCAATTCCAAAAATAACACAGAACAATAACAAAGCAACTATATCTCTTGCCAAATCAAACCTTGACCTACCAAGGTTATCAAAATATTATACTTATTAAATCTTTGACCTACAAGGTTACCAAAATATTATAGCCTTCAATTGACATCAAAGAAGAAAACTACAAATCCATTAATCAAGCAAGGCTTCGCACCTCGATATCGTCAAGGTAAGTTTTGAATTATGGCTGAAGATATGTTTAATTCTAGTTCTTCAAATTCTTCTCATGATAATATTGACATGGATCATAATATTGGTGTTCATAACATGAACCAATCGCATATTAACGATTCAAAAAGTCCATACGAGGGTCAGATTTTTTCTACTATCCAAGAGGCTGAAGAATTTTATAGAAGTTATGCACGAAGTACTGGATTTGAAATAAAAATTGGAAAAAGTCATAAATATGCCCGCTCAAACAACTTGTCAAACAGACTTTTTACATGTATCAAAGCTAGAAAACCAATTGAAAGAAAGGCGCAAGACGTTGATAACGTTGAGGGTAGTAAGGTCAAAAGAAAAAGGGATTCAATAGGCCGCACGATGTGCAAAGCTAGAATGTCTGTTGTTCATCTAAAGAAAGAAGATACATGGAAAGTTTCAATAATTGAGTTAACTCACAATCATGATTTGGTGACTCCGAGCAAGAAAAAGTTCATTCAGACACGAAAAAATATAACTCCTGTTGCTCGAACATTGATCGAAACTTTAAACAGTTCTGGAATTGGGCCAAGTAAAATGTTGAATGTTTTTAGTGAACTAGGAGGAGAGATGGAAAATGTCAGTTTCGGTGATAAGGATATTCGGAATGTTGTGCGATATATAAGACATGACACAATAGATTCAAATGATGGCCATGTAGCGTTGCAGTATTTGAAAAAACTTTCGGCGAAAAATCCTCTATTTTTTTTCGATATCAAACGAGACGAAGATAATCGTATCGCATGCATTTTGTGAATAGATTACCGATCAATGATAGCTTACAAAAACTTTGGGGATGTAGTAACATTTGATACTACTTATCGGACGAATAAGTATTCCATGCCGTTTGTTCCATTCACGGGGGTAAATCATCATTATCATTCTGTCTTGTTTGGTTTTGCACCGATTAAAGATGAAATAGAGGATACTTTTGTATGGGTTTTTGAGACGTGGCTTCAAGCGATGAACAAAAAGGCACCGGTTACCATTATAACTGATCAGGATAAAGCTATGAGTAATGCGATTGCTAGGGTTCTTCCTGAAACACACCATGCACTTTGCACATGGCATATTAGTAACAAATTTCCAGAAAAGTTACATACATTGTATGATGAGTACCCAACATTTAAATAAGATTTTAATTGGTGTATGTATAAATCATTGACTTTTATGGATTTTGAGGAGCGATGGAAAAAGCTGATGATAGATTACGAATTGCATAACTATGATTGGCTCCAATCACTTTATGAGGTTAATCACAAATGGGTTATTGCATACACAAAGAATTTTTTTGCAGCGGGAATGACGACTACATCCAGGAGTGAGGGAATGAACAGTTTATTCGATGAGTATGTGAATGCGACAACGAGTATCAAGGAATTTATCGTAAACTTAGAAAAAGCCATTGAGAAACAAGTTATGAGAGAGAGACAAGCTGACTACGCAACTTGTCATCGGACACGAACTATGACTCTTGAATCACCGTTGGAAACTAATGGAGCAACTGTTTATACAAAGGAGATGTTTAGACACTTTCATATTGAGATTGTAAAATCTCATAAGTACATAATGAAGAAGCTTCAACATCTGACAACATCGGATACAAAGTCGTATGCATTGTACAAGTCAAACACCATCGAAGAATCAACAAGGTACTTTACTGTTGTTGGTAATGTTCAAACTGGAGATATAAATTGTAATTGTAAAAAATTTGAACATTCAGGTATGCTTTGTAGACACATTCTAAGACATATGATTGCCAAAAGTACTACAAATATACATGATAAATTCATTTTAAGTTGGTGGTGTAGAGATGGTAATAAAGTAAACGCTGAATTACCAAAGATTTTGACGAAAATCTCCAATTACGAGGAATCTCAGACGATGCGTTACAATTATTTGGTGACACTGCTCTTACGATTAGCTTCTACAGGATCATGTTCAATTAATGGTTTTAAGCATGTCGTACAGTTGTGCACTGAAAATCAACCCATTAGTCGAAAAATTTGACCTTGATGAAATTAATGCAAAAGAGGTGACAGCAGAACAAGTAGATGATGATGAGCCCACTGAAGATGAGCCGTTATTGGATCCTATTGGTTCTCAAACAAAGGGGCGCAAAAAAGCTACAAGAATAAAGAGTGGGATCGAAGAGACTGCGAGTCGTAAGCAACTGAGAAAGTGTGCAATATGCAATATGATGACCAATCACGATAAGTGAAACCACTACAAAGTTTTGGGCCAAGAAAAGGCGGGTGTCTGAAGTTTTCTTTATATGAGGTTGTATGGTTATTAAATTGCGAAATTATAACATTTTGGTCATACAATTTGATTTATCACAATGGTTTATATTTATTTTTGGTTGTGTAATTTTTTAAATTTGCTTTTATATTGGTAATAAACAAACTAAACCATTCTCATTCTCAGTCTTACTAATAAAGTATGGTTACACTAATAAAGTTTTTTAAACAGTAACTTGTATAAATTATGAGCATATGGTGGATAAGTTATTGTTTGTGTGTTTTTTGAATGTCTTAAAATATGTGCCACAAAGATAGATAGTTTTCAACTATGACATTTAGAGTGTAATGAAGAGAGTAATAGATTGTGTGATGAACTAATGATTCTCTAACAACCTATGTTGCATGGGATGTAATCTGTTTAAACTATCACTGTGACGCCCCCAGAATAGGTCCAATTAACCCAACCCATTCTGAGTATCCAAATACATGGTACAGAATTCAAATACAAACTTTATATCACACGGTCGTGCAAAATACGACCACACAACTGTGAGTGTCAATACAAATATATACAAAATATTAACATTCAAACTAAGTTCTCATTACAATTATTATCACACTATTTATCAGAAATAGTGAGGACTACTACTGCTCTAACTCGGACCATCACTCTGTACCCCGACTAGTTCCCGCAACATTCTCATTTCCTGAAGAGGACAATAGATGAAAAGGGTGAGCTCAATTAGCCCAGTAAAGAATATTATGACTAAGATAATGGAAAATAAATTATCGTTAGTCTTCAACAAGTCAGATAAAATATTATTGACAACAAGTTTTAGATCAATATTCGCAGCGAAAATAACCATTCATCATCAATATTTTATCCCTATAACATCAATCAACATACATCTCGAATCAAATATTCATCCTTGCACTACAGGCCAAAGATATTCATTTGTATCACCAGTGGTCATGTTCATCTCAATACCTGTTCATCTTTGCACTAGGGCCAAAGATATTCATTAGGTAATCATTCATCTTTGCTCTACAGGCCAAAGATATTCATCAGGTAATCATTCATCTTTGCTCTACAGGCCAAAGATATTCAGTTATATCATCTTTTAAGACTGAGGATGATGAAAAATATTTAAAGAACGAATTCAGTGAGATAAAGGACAAAGATTAAGGATTCGTATTTTAGTTTATCCAATTCAAAAATACTTCGTAATAATCAATTGTGGAGCAAAATTCAAGAATAAAGCTCAAAACTTAGATCCAATTAAAGATAAGAACTTTAACAAGCAACTTGGACATATAAAAGAAAATTTAATTTTTTCGTGAATAGTGCCGTATACGTGAATAGTAACTCCGACGGAAAAAGTAAGAATTTCATAATAAAATCCATGATAATATTTTGGTATAATGATATTGAAAAGAATAACATCATTTATGAAAGAAAATAGCATCCCTTACCTCAAAAGAATAGTACTTCTGACTGGAATATCGGATATAAGGCTGAAGAAAACTTGGCACTGAATAGTAACACTCAAAGTATCTTAATACTCACAAAAATACGCTCGATATTATAGAGAGAGAAAACTTCTAATTCTGGTGTGATTTTTAATTTTAACCTAAGCACCCTATTTATAGGAAAAGCTTAGGATGCCAAAGAAGACTTTTTAATAAAATAATATTTTTAAAAAAAAAAAATTCAGCCGCCTCGTGAGAAAAGAAATTTCAGCATTTTCCAAGCAATGACAAAAATGGGCCCACCATTTTATTTAAAAATATTTATTTTCCGAAACTACAATAATTCATAATAAATAGTCCTTTTGTCAGAAAAATACAAATTTATGTTCTTTTATAAGAAATTTAATTCTCTACAACTTTGTAGAAGGAAGTTTTTCCAAATTCCAAACATAAATTATCCGAAATCCATAAACGGATGATTTTCCACACTAAATACTGATAACAACACATCAGCACTAATTCCTTCTTTTATATCCACAAAATAAATATTTTCTTATCATATAAATCAATAATTAATTATTCATAAATAATATTACAGAACTACAATATTGACAACCAGGTTGTTCCCAGGAAATAGGGGGCCTTCCGATAAGGACTTCTCCTTACTGGCGCGCAATTAAATAACCCCTCCTAGACAGAACTTCCTTAGACATTGTCAATAATGCTATCTAATAATATTATTCAAATAATATGAATTATTGAGTTGATAATGTGAAATACTATGCAGTGACAATTATTGAATCAATAATACAACATATCAACGGTAGCAATTATTGAATCAATCATATAAAATAGCAACGTAATAATTATTGATATAAAATATCAACGTAGCAATTATTGAATCCATAAAATATCATGCAATTATTGAATTAATAATATAAAATATTGAACAGTAATTACTGTAACAATAATTGAGTAAGTGCATTCTTTCGTAAGAATCAATAATTCGAAATACTGTGCAATACCGTGTGCTACTGTGCAACACCGCGTATTACTGTATTTTAACCACCGGGAATTTCAACAGTACTAACGGTAACGACTACGCCGTTATTTTATAAAAAGGTTATTTCTGTCGCTTTCTATATCCGACAGTTATTCCGCTGTGGGACCCACAAATAGCTGCGCCGTCGTACGAATATTCCCCGACAACAAGAATATTCCACGACCAAACGAATATTCCCCGACAACAATGAATATTTTATAACCACTTGCTCATTTTGAAATATTTGCACATTTCACCCATAACTTTTCACATTTATCAAATCAACACCTTACTATTTCGAAATAATATATAAAGAAAATTAAACTTTTATTCATAAAAGTTGGGGTCTTACAACCTCCCCTCCTTATGAAATTTTATCCTCGAAATTGACGTACGTGCCTGGTATGTCGAAAAGGTGAGGATACCTCACTTTCATTTTCGATTCCAACTCCCAGGTCATTTCCTCAATTTCATGGTTTCTCCACAAAACTTTAACTTGAGGTATAATTTTCGAGCGTAGTACATGCTCCTTCCTATCCAAGATCTTGACAGGTACCTCCTCGTACGTTAAATCTTCGGCTATCTCGTCTGGTTCTAACTTAATAATGTGGTATGGATCTTTCACATATTTACGAAGCACGGATATGTGAAAAATATTATGAACACGAGACATACTTGGAGGTAAAGCGAGTCTATAGGCCACCTTTCCTATTCGGTCAAGGATCTCAAATGGACCAATGAATAGTGGATTGAGCTTTCCTCTCTTGCCAAACCTCGTAACTCCCTTCCACGGAGCAACACGTAATAACACATGGTCTCCGAACATTAAATTCCATATCCTTTCGATGAAGATCCGCATAACTCTTTTGTCGATCTTGTGCGGTTTGTATACGTTGCCGGATTATTTGAATCTTTTCGTAGTCATACGTACCAACTCCGGTCCCAACAATGTTGCTTCACCCACCTCATTCCAGCATACTGGAGAGCGACACTTTCGTCCATACAACGCTTTGAATGGAGTCACACCTATACTTGCATGATAACTGTTGTTGTAGGAGAATTTCACCAATGGTAAGTACTTATCCCAACTCCCTTTGAAGTCTAAAACACAGAGTCTTAATAGATCTTCAAGATTTTGAATAGTCCTTTCTGATTGTCCGTCCGTTTGAGGATGATAAGCCGAACTGAATCGTAAATTCGTGCCCATAGCTTTCTGTAAACTGATCCAAAATCGTGAAGTAAATTTGGAGTCACGATCCGAAACTATGGATACTGGCATGCCATGCAATCTCACAATCTCATTCACGTACATATGAGCAAGACGTTCAAGGGAATAAGTCTCTCGTATAGGCAAGAAATGAGCAGACTTGGTTAATCTATCAACAATAACCCAAATCGCATCTATGCCTTGAGAAACTTTGGGAAGACCCGTAACGAAATCCATCGTAATGTGTTCCCACTTCCATTTTGGAATCTCAAGTGGTTGCAATGGACCCTTCGATACTTGATGCTCCGCCTTTACACGTTGACAAGTTAAACATCTCAAAATAAACTCCACGATCTCTCTTTTCATATTGCTCCACCAAAATGTATGTCGAAGATCACGATACATTTTGGTACTCCCAGGAAGGATTGCAAATGGTGTGTTGTGTGCCTCCATCATGATTCTATGCTTCAAGTCGGAATCGTTAGGAACACAAAGTCTGGAGTTGACTCGAAGTATTCCCTCTTCATCGATTTTTGCTTCTAGAATAGCACCTTCTTGCACCTTCTTCTTCATCTTCATCAGCTTCCGGATCCGTAGCTTGAGCAGCTTTAACTTCATCAATCAAAGTTGGTTCTACGCGTATACTTGACATCATCGCACTCGTTCCCGCATATGATCTTCTACTCAACCCGTCAGCTACCACGTTCGCTTTTCCAGATGGTATTGGATGGTATGATCGTAATCTTTCAACAACTCAAGCCAACGTCGTTGTCCGCATGTTGAGTTCCTTCTGAGTGAAGAAATATTTGAGGCTCTTATGATCCGTATAGATCTCCACTTTCTCTCCATACAGGTAATGTCTCCAGATCTTCAACGCGAAAACGACAGCTGCCAACTCTAGATCATGAGTAAGATAATTTCTCTCATATTCTTTGAGTTGTCGCGAGGCATAGGCTATGACTTTCCCATGTTGCATGAGAACACATCCTAACCCTTTGCCCGAAGCATCGCTGTAGATAACAAATCCATCCGAACCAGATGGTATTGTCAGAACAGGTGCTGAAATAAGTCTCCTCTTGAGCTCTTGGAAGCTCTTCTCGTATTTCTCGCTCCAAATGAATTTTGTATCTTTTCGAGTCAACTGAGTTAATAGAGTAGCGATTCGAGATAATCCCTCTACGAACCTCCGATAATAACCAGCTAAGCCCAGAAAGCTTCGTACTTCGGTCACCGACTTAGGTTGCTCCCAATTTTGTATTACTTCAATCTTCGCCGGGACAACAGATACTCCACGTTTTGATACCACGTGCCCAAGGAATGCTACTTTCTCAAGCCAGAACTCGCATTTCTTCAGATTGACATATAGCTTGTTCTCACGAAGCTTTTGAAGTACCAACTTCAAGTGGTGCTCATGATCTTCACGGCTTTTAGAATAGATGAGGATGTCATCAATAAAGACAACAACGAATTGATCCAAATATTCCTTAAATATACGGTTCATCATATCCATAAAAGCAGCAGGAGCATTAGTCAATCCAAAAGACATGACTAAGAACTCATAATGCCCATATCGAGTTCTGAAGGCAGTATTCGGAATATCCTCAGATTTAATCTTCAGCTGATGATATCCAGAACGAAGATCAATCTTTGAAAAGAATTGTGCTCCTTGCAACTGGTCGAACAGGTCATCAATACAAGGTAGCGGATACCTATTCTTGATGGTGACATGGTTTAACTCCCAATAGTCAATACAAAGTCGCATACTCCCGTCTTTCTTCTTTACGAATAAAACAGGAGCACCCCAAGGAGACGTACTAGGACGTATAAAACTGATGTCTAACAATTCCTGTAATTGGACCTTTAACTCCTGAAGTTCAATAGGTGCCATTCGATATGGAGTTTTAAAAATGGGTTTTGTACCGGGTTCAAGGTCAATAAAAATTCAACTTCACGTTCTGGGGGTAGATCGGGAAGTTCTTCGGGAAATACATCAGGAAACTTATTAACAACAAAAATATCATTCAAATCTGACATATTCTGGTTTAGATCAGTCACATGAGCTAAGAAAGCTTGACATCCGTTTTTCAATAAACGAATAACCTTGTGATTTGAAATGATATTGACTGATTTTAGTGGTTTGGTGATTTGGATTCGTACAACAGGTTGATTAGGAATATGAAAACTAACAATCTTATGAAACAATCAATTTTGGCATGGTAAGTGGTTAACCAATCAATTCCTAAAATCACGTCAAATGCAAGTATTTTCAAAGATATAAGATCAACAAGTAAGGAAAGGGTACCAATCTGAATCAAGCAAGATTTGTAAACTGTAGATGTAACAAAGGTTTCTCCCAACGGAGTTTTAACAGATAAGTCAAAGTCTAATTTATCAGAAGTCAAGTTCAAACGTTGAGCACAAGCAGGTGAAATAAAGGAATGGGTAGCACCGGTATCTAACAAGGTGTAAACTTCGCAAGAGTTTATGATTAGCTTACCCGTAATCACCTCGTGTGGATTCCTCGCGTTTTAACGCTCTTCCAGGAATCACCGACTTTAACTTGTTCGAAACCGCCTTGGGAATTACCACCCCCGCTGGATTTGATTTCGCAAATGGACAATCTCGAGCTATATGTCCTTCTTTTCCACAGTTGTAGAATGATTTGAATTGTTGTGGGCAGTTTGGGCTGATGTGTCCCTCTTTCCCGCATTTATAGCATACGACCGGTGGTCATTCTCCTCCCCTAGAAACAGTTGATGCTAGTGCTGATGTTGATGTCTTCACGTTCTCATTGTTATACCTTCTCTTCTTGAAATCTCTCCCCGATTCGCTTTTTCTACTATCATGGACACGATTACCACCGGAGTGGTTACCGCTTCTGTCATACTTTCCTCCCCGCTGGTTGTCATTGCTCCGATGACTGCTGCCACCAGTACGACCTTGGTTGTTATCCCTTGGTTGAATATAATCACTATCTCGTTCTAACAACTGAGCCCTGTTCACTACATCCGAATATAAAGAAAATTTGTGAGAAATGAGGTATTGACGTATTTCGGGTTTCAAACCTCTCAGAAACATCTGCGTCATGCGTTCCTCATTCTCCACCAAATGAGGTGCAAACCTGGACAACTCCGCTAACTTAGCCTCATATTGGGACACCGTCATGTTGTTTTGTTCTAGTTTGATAAACTCTACCTCCTTCATATGACGAATACTTTCAGGAAAGTACTTGTCATTGAACAGTTTTTGGAACGCTTCCCAAGACATCTTGAGTACGGCAGGCTGGATACGCTTCACAGACTCCCACCAGTAATCTGCCTCTCCTCGGAACATAAAGGTGGCGAATAGAACCTTCTATTCCTCCGTGCATCCCAAGACATCAAATATCTTGGTAATTTGCTTAACCCATGTCTCCGCCTTGATCGGATCCAACTTTCCCTGAAATTCTGGTGGTCCCAATTCTTTGAACTGCTTGGCAGTGACAAGCCGCGAATTGTTATTATCTCCACCTGTATTTTGCACACGAGTCTCCCTCGTCTGGTTTTGCATGAACTGTAAAAAACTTCTAAACATCTCATCGTTTATCGTCTGACCAGCGTTGTCTTCAGGATGAACATTGCCTTCTTGTTGCACGTTCTCATGGTTGGTGATTAAAGGTGTCTCCACGGTCTCATTCACTTCATTGTTAACATTCTCAGCCGCCATTCTCAAATACTGCCACAAAATAAGGGTTAATTAAACAAATTAACATACCACATATGAACCCTATGCTCCGACTGACCAATTAAATACCACATAAGCTTAGGTAGGACATACTACTGAAGGATTTACTCGTCTCTCCCCTCCTAGTTCTATTCCCCGATCTCCGTTAGAGATCATATCTCTAAGCTCTGATACCAACTGTGACGCCCCCAGAATAGGTCCAGTCAACCCAACCCATTTTGAGTCGCCAAATACATGGTACAGAATTCAAATACAAACTTTATATCACACGGTCGTGCAAAATACGACCACACAACTGTGAGTGTCAATACAAATATGTACAAAATATTAACATTCAAACTAAGTCCTCATTACAATTATTATCTGTAAGACCCCAACTTTTATGAATAAAGATTTAGTATTCTTTATATATTATTTCGAAACAGTAAGGTGTTGTTTTGATAAATATGAAAGTTATGGGTGAAATGTGCAAACATTTTTAAAATGAGCAAGTGGTTATAAAATATTCTTGTTGTCGAGGAATATTCGTTTGGTCGTGGAATATTCTTGTTGTCGGAGAATATTCGTACGACGGCGCAGCTATTTGTGGGCCTCCACAACGAAATAACTGTCAGATATAGAAAGCGACAGAAATAACTTTTTTACAAGATAACGGCGTAGTTGTTACCGTTAGTACTGTTGAAATACCCGGTGGTTAAAATACAGTGATACACGGTGTTGCATAGTAGCACACGGTATTGCACAGTATTTCGAATTATTGAGTCTTACGTGAGAAGCCATTACTCAATTATTGTTACAGTAATTACTGTTCAATATTTTATATTATTGACTCAATAATTGCTACGTTGATATTTTATATTATTGACTCAATAATTGTTATATTGATATTTTATTGACTCAATAATTGCTACGTTGCCATTTTATATGATTGATTCAATAATGGCTACAGTTGATATTTTGTAGTATTGATTCAATAATTGTCGTTGCACAGTATTTCACGTTATCAACTTAATAATTCATATTATTTGAATAATATTATTAGATAGCATTATTGACAATGTCTAAGGAAGTTCTGTCTAGGAGGGGTTATTTAATTGCGCGCCAGTAAGGAGAAGTCCTTATCGGAAGGCCCCCTCTTTCCTGGGAACGACCTGGTTGTTAATATTGTAGTTCTGTAATATTATTTGTGAATAATTAATTATTGATTTATATGATAAGGAAATATTTATTTTGTGGATATTAAAGAAGGAATTGGCGCTGATGAGTTTTTATCAATATTTTGGTGTGAGAAATCATCTGTTCTTGGATTTCGGATAATTTATGTTTAGAATTTGGAAAAACTTCCTTCTGCAAAGTTGTAGAGAATTAAATTTCCTATGAAAGGACATAAAATTTGTATTTTTCTGACAAATGGACTATTTATTATGAATTATTGAAGTTTCGGAAAATAAATATTTTTTAATAAAAAGGTGGGCCCCACTTTTGTTAAAAAAATCTGATTTTCTTAGCAGCCGGCGGCGGAATTTTTTTTTAAAAATAATAATATTTTATTCATTTAGTCTCCTTTGGCATCCTAAGCTTTTCCTATAAATAGGGTGCTTAGGTTAGAATTGAAAATCACACCAGAATCAGAAGTTTTCTCTCTCTATAATATCGAGCGTATTTTTGTGAGTATTTTTATACTTTGAGTATTAGTATTCAGTGCAAGTTTCCTTCGGTATTATATCCGATATTCCAGTCAGAGGTACTATCTTTTTGAGGTAAGGGATGTTATTTTCTTTCGTAAATGATGTTATTCTTTTCAATATCATTATACAGAAATATTGTCATGGATTTTATGTTGAAATTCTTACTTTTTCCGTCGGGGTTACTATTCACGTATACGGCACTATTCACGGAAAAATTAAATTTTCTTCTATTTGTCCAAATTGCTTGTTAAGGTTACTATCTTTGATTGTATCCAAGTTTTGAGCTCTATTCTTGAATTTTGCTCCATAATTGATTATTACGAGGTATTTTTGAATTGGATATACTAAAATACGAATCCTTAGTCTTTGTCTTTTATCTCACTGGATTCGTTTTTTTTAAAAATATTTTTCATCATCCTCAGTCCTAAAAGGTGATGTAACTGAATATCTTTGGCCTGTAGAGCAAAGATGAATGATTACTTGATGAATATCTTTGGCCTGTAGAGCAAAGATGAATGATTACCTGATGAATATCTTTGGTATGTAGTGCAAAAATGACAGGTGTTGAGATGAATATGACCACTGATGATACAAATAAATATCTTTGACCTGTAGTGCAAAGATGAATATTTGATTCGAGATATATATTGATTGATGTTACAGGGATAAAATATTGATGATGGACTTTTAAATCATAGAAGATAGTAGACTTGATTCTCTGCTTAACTCTTCTAATGAATTGTTATTTCCGCTGCGAATATTGATCTAAGATTGGTTGTCCATTATATTTTATCTGATTTATTGAAGGCTAACGATAATTTATTTTTCATTATCTTAGTCATAATATTCTTTACTGAGCTAGTTGAGCTCACCCTTTTCATCTGTTGTCCTCTTCAGGAAATGAGAATGTTGCGGGAACTAGTCGGGGGACAGAGTGATGGTCCGAGTTAGAGCAGTAGTAGTTCTCACTATTTTTGATAAATAGTGTGATAATAATTGTAATGAGGACTTAGTTTGAATCTTAATATTTTCTACATATTTGTATTGACACTCACAGTTGTGTGGTCGTATTTTGCACGATCGTATGATATAAAGTTTGTATTTGAATTCTGTACCATGTATTTGGCGACTCAGAATAAGTTGGGTTGACTGGACCTATTCTGGGGGGCGTCACAGTTGGTATCAGAGCTTAGGGATATGATCTCTGGAGGAGATCGGGGAATAGAACTAGGAGGGGAGAGACGAGTAAATCCTTCGCTAGTGTGTCCTACCTAAGCTTATGTGGTATTTAATTGGTCAGTCGGAGCATAGGGTTAATATGTGATATGTTGATTTGTTTAATTAACCCTTGTTTTATTGCAGTATTTGAGAATGGCAGCTGAGAATGTTAACAACGAAGTGAATGAGACCGTGGAGACACCTTTAATCGTTAACTAGGAGAACGTGCAACAAGAAGGCAATGTTCATCCTGAAAATAACGCTGGTCAGACGATAAACGATGAGATGTTTAGAAGTTTTTTGCAGTTCATGCAAAATCAGACGAGGGAGACTCGTGTGCAACATACAGGTGGAGATAATAACAACACACGAGCTGTCACTGCTAAGCAGTTCAAAGAATTGGGACCACCAGAGTTTCTGGGAAAGCCAGATCCGATCAAGGCGGAGACGTGGATTAAACAAATTACCAAGATATTTGATGTCTTGGGATGCACGGAGGAACATAAGGTTCCATTCGCCACGTTTATGTTCCGTGGAGAGGCAGATTACTGGTGGGAATCCGTGAAGCGTACCCAGCCTGCCGCACTCCAGATGTCTTGGGAAGCGTTCCAGAAACTGTTCAATGACAAGTACTTTCCTGAAAGTATTCGTCATATGAAGGAGGTAGAGTTTATCCGACTGGAACAAAATAACATGACAGTATCCCAATACGAGGCTAAGTTCGCGGAGCTGTCCAGGTTTGCACCTCATTTGATGGAGAATGAGGAACGTATGACGCGGATGTTTCTAAGAGGTTTGAAACCCGAAATACGTCAATACCTCATTTCCCATAAATTTTCTTTATATTCGGATGTAGTAAACAGGGCCCAGTTATTAGAACGAGATAATGATTATGTTCAACCGAGGGACCACAACCAAGGTCGTACCGGTGGCAGCAGTCATCGGAGCAATGACAACCAGCGAGGAGGAAAGTATGACAGAAGCGGTAACCACTCCGGTGGTTATCGTGGCCATGATAGTAGAAGAAGAGAATCGGGAGGAGATTTCAAGAAGAGAAGGTACAACAATGAGAACGCGAAGACGTCGACATCAGCACCAGCATCAACTGTTTCGAGGGGAGGAGAACGACCACCGGTCGTATGCTTTAAATGCGGGAAAGAGGGACATATCAGCCCAAACTGCCCACAACAATTCAAAGGATGCTATAACTGTGGAAAAGAAGGACATATAGCTCGAGATTGTCCTGTTGCGAAACCAAGTTCAGCGGGGGTGGTGATTCCAAAGGCGGTTGCAGACAAGTCAAAGTCGGTAATTCCTAGAAGAGCGTTTGTCGTGACAGCCCAAAACGCGAAGAATCCACACGAGGTGATTACGGGTAAGCTGATCATAAACTCTTGCGAAGTTTATACATTGTTAGATACCGGTGCTACCCATTCCTTTATTTCACCTGCTTGTGCTCAACGTTTGAACTTGACTTCTGATAAATTAGACTTTGACTTATCTGTTGAAACTCCGTTAGGAGAAACCTTTGTTACATCTACAGTTTACAAATCTTGCTTGATTCAGATTGGTACCCTTACCTTACCTGTTGATCTTATATCTTTGAAAATACTTGCATTTGACGTGATTTTAGGAATTGACTGGTTAACCACTTACCATGCCAAAATTGATTGTTTTCGTAAGGTTGTTAGTTTTTATATTCCTAATCAACCTCTTGTACGAATTCAAACCACCAAACCACTAAAATCAGTTAATATCATTTCAAATCCCAAGGCTATTCGTTTATTGAAAAACGGATGTCAAACTTTCTTAGCTCATGTCACTGATCTAAACCAGAATACATCAGATTTGAATAATATTTCCGTTGTTAATGAGTTTCCTGATGTATTTCCCGAAGAACTTCCCGGTCTACCCCCAGAACGTGAAGTTGAATTCTTTATTGACCTTGAGCCCGGTACAAAGCCCATTTCTAAAACCCCATATCGAATGGCTCCTATTGAACTTCAGGAGTTAAAGATCCAATTACAAGAGTTGTTAGACATCGGTTTTATTCGTCCTAGTACGTCTCCTTGGGGTGCTCCTGTTTTATTTGTAAAGAAGAAAGACGGGAGTATGCGACTTTGTATTGACTATCGGGAGTTGAACCATGTCACCATTAAGAATAGGTATCCGTTACCTCGTATTGATGACCTGTTCGACCAGTTGCAAGGAGCGCAATTCTTTTCAAAGATCGATCTTCGTTCTGGATATTATTAGTTGAAGATTAAAACTGAGTATATTCCAAAGACTGCTTTCAGAACACGGTACGGGCATTATGAGTTCTTAGTCATGTCTTTTGGATTGACTAATGCTCCTGCTGCTTTCATGGATATGATGAACCGTGTATTTAAGGAGTATTTAGATCAATTCGTTGTTGTCTTTATTGATGACATTCTCATCTATTCTAAAAGCCGTGAAGATCATGAACACCATTTGAAGTTAGTACTTCAAAAGCTTCGTGAGAACAAGCTATACGCCAAGCTGAAGAAATGCGAGTTTTGGCTTGAGGAAGTAGCATTCCTTGGGCACGTGGTATCGAAACGTGGAGTATCTGTGGACCCGACGAAGATTGAAGCAATACAAAGCTGGGAGCAACCTAAGTCGGTGACTGAAGTACGAAGCTTTCTGGGCTTAGCTGGTTATTATCGGAGGTTCGTAGAGGGATTTTCTCGAATCGCTACTCCATTAACTCAGTTGACTCGGAAAGATACGAAATTCGTTTGGAGCGAGGAATGCGAGAAGAGCTTCCAAGAGCTCAAGAGGAGACTTATCTCGGCACCTGTTCTGACAATACCATCTGGTTCGGATGGATTTGTTATTTACAGCGATGCTTCGGGCAAAGGGTTAGGATGTGTTCTCATGCAACATGGGAAAGTCATAGCCTACGCCTCGCGACAACTCAAAGAATATGAGAGGAATTATCCTACTCATGATCTAGAGTTGGCAGCTGTCGTTTTCGCGTTGAAGATCTGGAGACATTACTTTTACGGAGAGAAAGTGGAGATTTATACGGATCATAAGAGCCTTAAATATTTCTTCACTCAAAAGGAACTCAACATGCGGCAACGACGTTGGCTTGAGCTGTTGAAAGATTACGATCATACTATCCAATACCATCCTGGAAAAGCGAACGTGGTAGCTGACGCGTTGAGTAGAAGATCATATGTGGAAACGAAGGCGATGATGTCAAGTATACGCGTAGAACCAGCTTTGATTGATAAAGTTAAAGCTGCTCAAGCTACGGATGCGGAGCTGATGAAGATGAAGAAGAAGGTGCAAGAAGGTGCAATTCCAGAAGCGAGAATCGATGAAGATGGAATACTTCGAGTCAACTCCAGACTTTGTGTTCCTAACGATTCCGACTTGAAGTATAGAATTATGATGGAGGCACACAACACACCGTTTGCAATCCATCCTGGGAGTACTAAAATGTATCGTGATCTTTGACATACATTTTGGTGGAGCAATATGAAGAGAGAGATCGCGGAGTTCATTTCGAGATGTTTAATTTGTCAACGTGTAAAGGCGGAGCATCAAGTGCCGAAGGGTCCATTGCAACCACTGGAGATTCTGAAATGGAAGTGGGAACACATTACGATGGATTTCGTTACGGGTCTTCCCAAGGTTTCTCAAGGCTTAGATGCGATTTGGGTTATTGTTGATAGATTAACCAAGTTTGCTCATTTCTTGCCGATACGAGAGACTTATTCCCTTGAACGTCTTGCTCATATGTACGTGAATGAGATTGTGAGATTGCATGGCATGCCAGTATCCATAGTTTCGGATCGTGATCCCAGATTTACTTCACGATTTTGGATCAGTTTGCAGAAATCTATGGGCACGGATTTACGATTCAGTTCGGCTTATCATCCTCAAACAGACGGACAATCGGAAAGGACTATCCAAACTCTTGAAGATCTATCGAGACTCTGTGTTCTAGACTTCAAAGGGAGTTGGGATAAGTACTTACCATTGGTGGAATTCTCCTACAACAGCAGTTATCAGGCAAGTATAGGCGTAGCTCCATTCGAAGCGTTGTATGGGAGAAAGTGTCGCTCTCCAGTATATTGGAACGAGGTGGGTGAAACAACATTGTTGGGACCGGAGTTAGTACGTATGACTACAGAAAAGATCCAAATAATTCGACAACGTATACAAACCGCACAAGATCGACAAAAGAGTTATGCGAATCTTCATCGAAAGGACGTGGAATTTAACGTTGGGGACCATGTATTGTTACGTATTGCTCCGTGGAAAGGAGTTACAAGGTTTGGAAAGAGAGGAAAGCTTAACCCACGATTCATTGGTCCATTTGAGATTCTTGACCGAATAGGAAATGTGGCTTATAGACTCGCTTTACCTCCAAGCATATCTCGTGTTCATAACGTGTTTCACATATCCGTGTTACGTAAATATGTGAAGGATCCAAACTGCATTATTGAGTTAGAACCAGACGAGATAGCTGAAGATTTAACGTACGAGGAGGTACCTGTCAAGATCTTGGATAGGAAGGAGCATGTCCTACGCTCGAAAATTATACCTCAAGTTAAAGTTTTGTGGAGAAACCATGCAATTGAGGAAATGACCTGGGAGTTGGAATCAGAAATGAAAGCGAGGTATCCTCACCTTTTCGACATACCAGGTACGTACGTCAATTTCGAGGACGAAATTTCATAAGGAGGGGAGGTTGTAAGACCCCAACTTTTATGAATAAAGATTTAGTTTTCTTTATATATTATTTCAAAACAGTAAGGTGTTGTTTTGATAAATATGAAAGTTATGGGTGAAATGTGCAAACATTTTTAAAATGAGCAAGTGGTTATAAAATATTCTTGTTGTCGGGGAATATTCGTTTGGTCGTGGAATATTCTTGTTGTCGGGGAATATTCGTACGACGGCGCAGCAATTTGTGGGCCCCCACAACGGAATAACTGTCGGATATAGAAAGCGACAGAAATAACTTTTTTACAAGATAACGGCGTAGTTGTTACCGTTAGTACTGTTGAAATACCCGGTGATTAAAATACAGTGATACACGGTGTTGCATAGTAGCACACGGTATTGCACAGTATTTTGAATTATTGAGTCTTACGTGAGAAGCCATTACTCAATTATTGTTACAGTAATTACTGTTCAATATTTTATATTATTAACTCAATAATTGCTACGTTGATATTTTATATTATTGACTCAATAATTGTTACATTGATATTTTATTGACTCAATAATTGCTACGTTGTCATTTTATATGATTGATTCAATAATGGCTACAGTTGATATTTTGTAGTATTGATTCAATAATTGTCGTTGCACAGTATTTCACGTTATCAACTCAATAATTCATATTATTTGAATAATATTATTAGATAGCATTATTGACAATGTCTAAGGAAGTTCTGTCTAGGAGGGGTTATTTAATTGCGCGCCAGTAAGGAGAAGTCCTTATCAGAAGGCCCCCTCTTTCCTGGGAACGACCTAGTTGTTAATATTGTAGTTCTGTAATATTATTTGTGAATAATTAATTATTAATTTATATGATAAGGAAATATTTATTTTGTGGATATTAAAGAAGGAATTGGCGCTGATGAGTTTTTATCAATATTTTGGTGTGAGAAATCATCTGTTCTTGGATTTCGGATAATTTATGTTTGGAATTTGGAAAAACTTCCTTCTGCAAAGTTGTAGAGAATTAAATTTCCTATGGAAGGACATAGAATTTGTATTTTTCTGACAAAGGGACTATTTATTATGAATTATTGAAGTTTCAGAAAATAAATATTTTTTAATAAAAAGGTGGGCCCCACTTTTGTTGAAAAAAATCTGATTTTCTTAGCAGCCGGCGGCGGAAATTTTTTTTTAAAATAATAATATTTTATTCATTTAGTCTCCTTTGGCATCCTAAGCTTTTCCTATAAATAGGGTGCTTAGGTTAGAATTGAAAATCACACCAGAATTAGAAGTTTTCTCTCTCTATAATATCGAGCGTATTTTTGTGAGTATTTCTATACTTTGAGTATTAGTATTCAGTGCAAGTTTCCTTCGGTATTATATCCGATATTCCAGTCAGAGGTACTATCTTTTTGAGGTAAGGGATGTTATTTTCTTTCGTAAATGATGTTATTCTTTTCAATATCATTATACAAAAATATTGTCATGGATTTTATGTTGAAATTCTTACTTTTTTCGTCGGGGTTACTATTCACGTATACGGCACTATTCACGTATACGGCACTATTCACGAAAAAATTAAATTTTCTTCTATTTGTCCAAATTGCTTGTTAAGGTTACTATCTTTGATTGTATCCAAGTTTTGAGCTCTATTCTTGAATTTTGCTCCATAATTGATTATTACGAGGTATTTTTGAATTGGATATACTAAAATACGAATCTTTAGTCTTTGTCTTTTATCTCACTGGATTCGTTTTTTTTAAAAATATTTTTCATCATCCTCAGTCCTAAAAGGTGATGTAACTGAATATCTTTGGCCTGTAGAGCAAAGATGAATGATTACTTGATAAATATCTTTGGCCTGTAGAACAAAGATGAATGATTACCTGATGAATATCTTTGGCATGTAGTGCAAAGATGACAGGTGTTGAGATGAATATGACCACTGATGATACAAATGAATATCTTTGGCCTGTAGTGCAAAGATGAATATTTGATTCGAGATATATATTGATTGATGTTACAGGGATAAAATATTGATGATGGACTTTTAAATCATAGAAGATAGTAGACTTGATTCTCTGCTTAACTCTTCTAATGAATTGTTATTTCCGCTGCGAATATTGATCTAAGATTGGTTGTCCATTATATTTTATCTGAATTATTGAAGGCTAACGATAATTTATTTTCCATTATCTTAGTCATAATATTCTTTACTGAGCTAGTTGAGCTCACCCTTTTCATCTGTTGTCCTCTTCAGGAAATGAGAATGTTGCGGGAACTAGTCGGGGGACAGAGTGATGGTCCGAGTTAGAGCAGTAGTAGTCCTCACTATTTCTGATAAATAGTGTGATAATAATTGTAATGAGGACTTAGTTTGAATCTTAATATTTTTTACATATTTATATTGACACTCACAGTTGTGTGATCGTATTTTGCACGACCGTATGATATAAAGTTTGTATTTGAATTCTGTACCATGTATTTGGCGACTCAGAATTGGTTGGGTTGACTGGACCTATTCTAGGGGGCGTCACATTATCACACTATTTATCAGAAATAGTGAGGACTACTACTGCTCTAACTCGGACCATCACTCTGTCCCCCGACTAGTTCCCGCAACATTCTTATTTCCTAAAGAGGACAATAGATGAAAAGGGTGAGCTCAACTAGCCCAATAAAGAATATAATGACTAAGATAATGAAAAATAAATTATCGTTAGTCTTCAACAAGTCAGATAAAATATTATTGACAACAAATTTTAGATCAATATTCGCAGTAACCATTCATCATCAATATTTTATCCCTATAACATCAATCAACATACATCTCGAATCAAATATTCATCTTTGCACTACAGGCCAAAGATATTTATTTGTATCACCAGTGGTCATGTTCATCTCAACACCTGTTCATCTTTGCACTACGGGTCAAAGATATTCATCAGGTAATCATTCATCTTTGCTCTACAGGCCAAAGATATTCATCAGGTAATCATTCATCTTTGCTCTACAGGCCAAAGATATTCAGTTATATCATCTTTTAGGACTGAGGATGATGAAAAATATTTTAAAGAACGAATCCAGTGAGATAAAGAACAAAGATTAAGGATTCGTATTTTAGTTTATCCAATTCAAAAATACTTCGTAATAATCAATTGTGGAGCAAAATTCAAGAATAAAGCTCAAAACTTAGATCCAATCAAAGATAAGAACTTTAACAAGCAACTTGGACATATAGAAGAAAATTTAATTTTTTTTCGTGAACAGTGCCGTATACGTGAATAGTAACCTCGACTGAAAAAATAAGAATTTCATAATAAAATTCATGATAATATTTTGGTATAATGATATTAAAAAGAATAACATCATTTATGAAAGAAAATAACATCCCTTACCTCAAAAGAATAGTACTTCTGACTGAAATATCGGATATAAGGCTGAAAAAAACTTGCACTGAATAGTAACACTCAAAGTATCTTAATACTCACAAAAATACGCTCGATATTATAGAGAGAGAAAACTTTTAATTCTGGTGTGATTTTTAATTTTAACCTAAGCACCCTATTTATAGGAAAAGTTTAGGATGCCAAAGAAGACTTTTTAATAAAATAATATTTTTTAAAAAAAAAAATTCCAGCCGCCTCGTGAGAAAAGAAATTTTAGCATTTTCCAAGCAATGACAAAAGTGAGGCCCACCATTTTATTTAAAAATATTTATTTTTCCGAAACTTCAATAATTCATAATAAGTAGTCCTTTTGTCAGAAAAATACAAATTCTATATTCTTTTATAGGAAATTTAATTCTCTACAACTTTGTAGAAGGAAGTTTTTCCAAATTCTAAACATAAATTATCCGAAATCCATAAACGGATGATTTTCTACACCAAAATACTGATAACAACACATCAGCACTAATTCCTTCTTTTATATCCACAAAATAAATATTTTTTATCATATAAATCAATAATTAATTATTCACAAATAATATTATAGAACTACAATATTGACAACCAGGTCGTTCCCAATAAAGAGAGGGCCTTCCGATAAGGACTTCTCCTTACTAGCGCGCAATTAAATAACCCCTCCTAGACAGAACTTCCTTAGACATTGTCAATAATGCTATCTAATAATATTATTCAAATAATATGAATTATTGAGTTGATAATGTGAAATACTATGCAGTAACTATTATTGAATCAATAATACAACATATCAGCGGTAGCAATTATTGAATCAATCATATAAAATAGCAACGTAGTAATTATTGATATAAAATATCAACGTAATAATTATTGAATCAATAAAATATCATGTAATTATTGAATCAATAATATAAAATATTGAACAGTAATTACTGTAACAATAATTGAGCTAAGTGCCTTCTTTTGTAAGAATCAATAATTCGAAATACTGTGCAATACCGTGTGCTACTGTGCAACACCGCGTATTACTGTATTTTAACCCCCGGGTATTTCAACAGTACTAACGGTAACAACTACGCCGTTATTTTATAAAAAGGTTATTTCTGTCACTTTCTATATCCGACAGTTGTTCCGTTGTGGGGCCTACAAATAGCTGCGCCGTCGTACGAATATTTCCCGGCAACAAAAATATTCCACGACCAAACGAATATTCCCCGACAACAATGAATATTTTATAACTACTTGCTCATTTTAAAATATTTGCACATTTCACCCATAACTTTTCACATTTATCAAATCAACACCTTACTATTTCGAAATAATATATAAAAAAATTAAATCTTTATTCATAAAAGTTGGGGTCTTACAATGAGCCCATCGCTGGATACCTTCACTCCTCATCTTAGTTTCTCTGTCTCTCAACAACAACAAATATGCATCCAATACATGCGCCCATAACCAACCATTGGGTCTTAAGCAGTTCACATCCTTAAAATCTAAATTGTATAGACCGCCTGGATGGATATGAGGAAAGTATGATGGGTCGTGAGTTGGACTAAACCAATTGTGATTTAACCAAGTGATTTTCTCAATCTTCAAATACTTAACAAGGTGAGTGTGCTTTGTTCCCTCTCTCCTTCTAACCGGTAATTTTCGACTATGTTGATTATAAGGACCAACGCTACCCTGAGTTTCTTGAACCTGTAGGCTGGGGTCCCGTCATGTCAATCTCCATTTGTCCAACTTGAGGTTGTGTTGGATTTTGTTTGGTTGGAACCCCTCTGTAATCATTCATGAACGGCTGGTACAGTGTATTGAACCATGACTCATACATGGTTCTTAACTCAGCTGGCAGGTCAATTGACATAAACTTGACAAATATAGCCTTTGCAATCTCAATCTAGAATTAAAACAAAAACAACAATTTTATTAGTAAAATAAGGTCATCAATTTATAACACAAAAACAGTACATAAATATTATTTATTTAAAAACTTACAGTGTTTACAGCTACATATTGGTCAATGAATGCCCGTGGCACATAATCTTCCCCTTGACGCCTAAAGGGTCGAGGATGGTGTATCCGTCTCCGAGTAATTTCTCTGTACCATGTCATATAATCCTTGGTAGATATCTGCTGCAAACCCTCCAACACTTGCCCTTCTAAACTCTCCATGTAGGCCTCCCACAATCCAATATAACTGACCCTATGGTTTTCAAAATTAATCCTCTCAAACAATTTATGTTCCTTCCTCAATTCCACCATATTTTTAGCATTAGATGGATACCACTGCAAATATCCAAATTGCCTCATCAATCTGTCAGGCATTTGAAACTCAACAATGTCGTAATGTATCAACGGTATACGAGCGTCTCCACCTAACCTTGCCTCAAAGAAATCCCAAGCCAAACGGCTATCAAATAAATGATATGGACGCCACACCCAATTTATTTCCAACATATTATCAAACTCTCCTCGGTAGAACACAAGATGGTGATGTGGATTTTTGCGACGCTGATAATGTTTTGAATCAGGATCAAAAGAAGAGTATGCCCTAGGTATCAACTTCTGAGAGTTAGGCCTAGGGGTAGGACGACCAATGTTGAACCTTTCGTGAGCCCACATCATAAGCAGGGTTGCACATCCTACGAATTTTTTCGCTGTTTTGCGAGTAGCATCATGCAAACCCCTATACAAATGCCCTAAAACTGCTGCCCCCAAGCATATGTAATTATGTCTTCCAATCTTTCTAACAACAATAAATACCTACGATGCACAATATTTTTACTCTTGGTTGGAAACAAAATAGCGCCACACAAGTACAACAGATATGCCTTAGTGTGTTTTACCACATCCTCTGAAGTGGCATCTTTAGGTACCTGTCCATATCTATCTCTTAACCAAGGTAAACTTATGCCCCCCTTTTATAGCATTGTTCCCAGTCCTCTACTGCAGCTTGTTGCCCAAAAACTCTTATAAAATAGCTTTTGGGATGTTCTAGTTCTCCGCAAGTCAAAGGTTTTCCTGATATGGGCAAACCGAATATAAATCCCACATCCTCTACAGTAATGCCAACCTCTCCACATTTTAAGTGAAACGTATTTGTTTCACTCCTCCAACGCTCAACAAAAGCAGATACAAGAGATGCATCAATCTTCAACACTACATCTTGATGACAAAATATACCGAAGCCTAATTGCTCCAATAGATATTCTTGTTGTTCAGTCAAGTTTCATTCAATTAATTTTGCAGACATTTGACAAATTTCTAACACACCCCTATCCTACAAGTCAAACAGAAGATACTCAATAAATTGTCACAACATGAAAGTTTCTAACAAAATAACATAAATTTGTTATACATTAATAAGCTTACAATATTTTGCCATAAGTCGGAAGATACATGATTTTCTTGATCCCATAAAACAATAGGATCAAAAGGTCTGGGATTAATATCCATAGCTTACCTAAAAATTCAACACAATGTCACGTAATTAGAAAAACAATAATTACAACTAACAAGAACAAGAGTGCAAAACACATACAACAGGATATTCTGCATGTCACAAAAGATATTCAACACAGATGGTTGGTCGTTGTATATCTAGAATCATTTTATGCATCACAAATGCTACCAAAAAAAATTAATGAACCATACAGCAGGTTACCATGCTTGTACATCAATGTCGAGTATGACATTGGAAGATAAAATAGGGAAAACGAAATAAAGGAAAAAGGTCATCAATATGACATGCTAATGATGTTATCTTCCATAATCGGTAAAGGGTTCTCTGTTATTGGGACTCTTTTATTTTCCCTGAGACTAACCCCTCTAAATATTGGGACTCTATTATTTTCCCTGAGACTTGACATAGGTAAGTTTTCACATGATGCTGCTTCCATTTACTAGCTGGATGTTTTATCAAAACATTTGCTGATCTGCAACATTTCCTACAAAACAGAGAGGCAGAAATAGATTGCACATGCCAAATTTCCTACAAAACATTTGATGATCTGCAACTGGTCTTAGGTGCTAGCTGCACCACTCCCAGTTTGTAGAACAGTAAGGGCAGGTGTAATATTCGTTTAATCAAACTGTTCAGATTAGAGAGGCAGAAATAGATTGCAACTCAAAAAACATGAAAATTCATGGAAAATAAATATGATGAAACTAGGGTTCAACAGAATTAATGGAGAACCAAATCACATCTGCGTTTTGGGAGATTAAATAGGAAACTTACCGATTAATTCTGTTTGGACGAACAAAGACTGATTTCGACAACTTCGGGATCAGCAGAGCAAGTTCTTCTAAGGTTCGTCAAATTAGCCCAAATCGCAGAACAAGGGAAACACAGCAGATCATGTTAGAGTCTACCGGAGTGATGGGAACATGTGTAGATCGTCTAGGCAACTACACCGGTTGATTAAAATGGCAGAAGTAGGGATCAGATGCTGCGTTTTTCTAGGGTTCTACCGCTCGCCCAAATCGCTTACCGTTCGCCCAAATCGCCACAGTGCAGCGTTTTACCTTTGTTACCTTATCTCAACCTTCAATTTAGTTAATATCGGTCCGCTAGTAAGACTAGCGGATGCAGTAATTGAAAATTCATCTACATTGGCTTCGTGGGGGCAAAACAGGAAAATAAAATCATTAACCACGTCCGCTAGTACTACTAGCGGATGACGAATCCTTAATTTTAATCCTAGACCTTCATTTTAGTATTGGACGGTTAAGATGGTGTATGCCAGTTTTTCATCTATAACAACTAGATGCTATGGATCATATCCCTATATATATATATATATATATATATTATCTACTAGTGTAAATTGAGCATCATCAAGGCAAAAGCGGAGAGTAATAAAAGTAGGAAACAAATAAATCCATAACAGAAAATAATATTTCCACAACAAAATCGTCGCTATAAATCCTATAACGCTTTTCACCTCGCTATACATCTAAAACGACACTTTTGCTGTAAAAATATCAAAAATATTATGAAAATATCAGTACTATTATCGAGGCAAAATCATACCAAAATTGGTACTCTTAAGAGTGTATTGAAATTACAATGATTGCCCCAAAGGCCAACAACAAAAACAGTTGTACACTGGCACGGCTGCTTCTTTCATTAACAAAGAATAAAATTAAAGACACAAGTATACAACCAGTTTCTTAAGACAACTTTACGCCAAACAAAAAAGTGCAAATTAAATACATTTATATATAACTTATATCTAACAACAACAAATTGACTTGGATTCCAGTCGTCTGCACAAAACATACGCTTCCACATGAGAAAAAAGGTAGGCGGCAGTCGAATGAGAGCATCAAACAAAAGCCTATAAATTGCATGGCTTAACACTTTTCAAATGGAATATTAAGTATTCCTTAACAGTTAATTCCACACATTTGAACATCTGGGCCGGTAACTCTAGTAGTAAAGGGATCAATCCGCACCCATAACAACGAGAAAATGGAAGCAAGAAGAATGGACCAAACGACAACAATGGTTGGTGTCCGGTTCTGGCGTCCCATGAGACCCTTAAGGAACGGATAGAGATGAACGATCACCCAAAAGGAAAAGAACAGTTTGCCGAAGAGTGGACCCCATGACTGGTAACCACTGTTAACTGCGTACGATATTCCTGCGACTGAACCAACTATGTTGATTAGGAGGAGAGTTGTGGGCGGGATCAGAAGAGTTGTCCATTTGAACATATAGAGTTCGGTAAAATCCCCATCTTCATCTGATGCCTTGGAGGTAACTGTGAAGTTGGTGTCAATTCCAGCAAGCACTTTGAGCAAGCCTTGAACAACAGCAAAAAGATGGGCGGAAACACCACCAATAACCCAAAACTGTTCATTCCTCCACCATTCGTCTATTCCCACACCGCTCCACCTCATCTCCAGTATACCAGTAGCAAAGATGGAAACAAAGAGGGATATAAACCATAAACTTGCAATGTTACTAATCTGCAGCAGAAATCAACTAATTAAGAGATTGACTGTAGTAGTTTCATGAGTTGTCGATTTCTAATTTTATTAACTTAACAGGCGGGTTATGGGAAAAACATGTGAAAGAACATCAAAACATACTTTTTGACAGAAAAAAAAAATTGTCAGCGCCAAAAATGAAACGGTACAAAATCGGGTTTTCACTATATTATGATATCATCTCTCTTCATAGTTGGGTAAAAACATATGCATTTGACATTCCCAGTGAACAAAAATTCTCAACAACTAGCTTGTTAAGAATTCTTTAGTACCAAATTGCTGTGGTAGGCTTGCGAAGGTCTCAGTAATTAAGATATATTTGTACCACTAAAACACCACAACATGGCAACACGATTTTATGAATAAGAAGTGCAGAGAAGCCGACTGTTGAAAAACAGCGCGACTCATTTATAAAAAAAATAAAGAAAAAGATATTTCTTCAGATAAGGATTATGAAGATATAACGAACCTGTGGAATGATGAACTTTCCGGTGAGTAAACAGACGGCTGGTAAAGTACAGTAAATGAGAAGAGGAAGAGAAGTGACTGGATAAATAGTTGTATTGATATATGCAAATCTCTCGAGCCATTTTAGTCTTCCACCATAACCGTACCATATAGGGCAATGCCGGCTAAGAAGAATTTCCACAGATCCCAAAGCCCATCGAAGCACTTGGTTCAAACGATCTGAAAGATTAATAGGGGCAGAACCTTTAAATGCTGGCCGAAGAGGCATACAGTATATTGATCGCCAACCACGGGCATGCATCTTGAATCCAGTAAGAATATCTTCTGTGACGGAACCATAGATCCATCCTATCTGCAGATCCAGAGACAAACAAGTGAAGAGAATTTCTAAAGAACACCGTCATGCCAAAATTGTGATGCAGCAGGAAGCAGGGGCAAGAAAAGATGCAGTAAAGGTGAATAGCCTAGGAGAATGGTAGTAGGAATCAAGTGATTGCCGAAGCACTACGTAGAAATACGAACTCTCCTTTCTCTTGGATAGAAAGAGATAGATGCATACAAAGGGATGGATGCCAAGTTCAAAGGGTGACATCTAGAAATCCTTCACGTCAAATGATAATGACATTTTAAGGAAACACCACAGAAACGAGTAAATAACAAATGTTCTCAAAAAAACCATGAAAGTTTGAACTTTTGGAATGGACACCAAGAAACAGATGACGTGAGCAAATAAGATTAACAATAAGAAAATACTAAAATCAAGTAAAAATCATTAACTGTTATCAAAGTTGGCAGATCTTTCAATTATTCCTTTTCAGTCCAAAAGGAATCAATTTTACTGAAGAAACTTGACAAGAAAAAGGCATTTTGACAAGAAAGACAAGGTTTAATTCGAGCTTGTTTTCACCCATCAAATGGACGCTCGGTTTCTAGTTTTAACTACATGATCAAACTTGACATGAAATTGTATCTGCATCACAAAGACGAGATGTTTATCAGAACTCCTTTTCATCTATTAAAGTGGAAGTTTTATTAGTAAAATCATTCTCTACTGTTGGACATTTGGACCATGAACTTCAACTTCATGTATATGGCTGTGTTATGAAATCTCCACAGTATTATTGAGAGAAAGTAATAAGAATGCCACAAATATATATATATATATATATATATATATATATATATATATATATCGAAAAAAAGGAAAAATTAAAAATAGCTTAAAGGCTAAATACCTCTTGTCCCCAATCCGTCTTATCCTCATATCCACAACTGATAACATGAATAGCTTCTTTAAGAAGAGCCTCGGGCGTTGCAGACTGCGGAACACCACCATTCTCCATAAGTGTGGATGCAACAAAAACGGCAGATTGACCAAATCTTTTCTCAAGGCTCATTTGTGACATCAGCAATGACTTCTCATCATCAAATCCAGTACCTAATGTGGAATGGATAAGATATAAGAAACCAAGTGAATTATAAATGAACCAAAATATTGAGTAATCCAACTGATTTAGGTGTAATATGCTGTATGCAGATGCTTCCTTGGATTTTGACCTTTGCTAGTTCAGAATATACTGTGCACAAAAACAAACGTATAATAAAGACAACAAAAGTGCAGACACAAAAGATACGAGGAAAACTTTAAAAAGAAAATATTAGGTAGGGCAAAAGCAATACATTTTAAGGATCTGAACATGTTTTCATAATATATCTACTGAAGAAACACAGAAATTTATGAGTCTATTACATGTTAAACTACTCTTGAAGAGACATCTTAGCATATGTTCTTCGAGCTAAAGTACCCAGAGATAGTTATCAGTGCTATAAGATTGGGACCT
The DNA here is from genome assembly GCA_020205555.1 of Panax stipuleanatus. Classification (NCBI taxonomy): domain Eukaryota; kingdom Viridiplantae; phylum Streptophyta; class Magnoliopsida; order Apiales; family Araliaceae; genus Panax; species Panax stipuleanatus. Next base: position 127,343,858 of record CM035120.1, on the reverse strand, counting down.
TGTTGAATGTCGTATCTCAGTCATTAAATAGCAAGCCTTCGTCATAGCTAATAAACTTCCAACTGACTCAATAACAGTAGTCAAGGCTCCGAATTATGAATCACAAATGATAGTCGAACAGACAGGAACAAAGAAAAACATGGGTTTGGGTAGAGAATCATGGAGCATGAATGGGGGAGGATAGCCTTAAAACACCCATGTAAAACCTGAAATACAAAATTTTATATCTTCTGACAACGTATTACCTGCACAAAGCTCTTTCTGTTTGAAAAGTGTTAGGTTCTTAAAGATTAAAATAAAAGTAGCTCCTTTTTATCTTATACAAGTATCTGTCATTCTTAAATACAACAATATTAGAACCAAAATGCTGTATTTCCAATCTTTTGGCTAATCTTTACAAGAAGTATGTATATACCCAGGCATAACATTGAAGTTGTCCCTGTGGTTTTTTTAGGCAATTTTTACCATCTGACCAAAGGGATGCAAGAGCCAGATTTAATAACTTAAATATTTAACCACAAGAACTAATACTAGCTAGTAGCTAATTATTAATGACCAATCAATTTTATAGGGTCAAAATTATACTGTTTGAAATTATGAATGCAATTATTCAACATTTTAAATGCTAAAAAATCTGAATTTGAAAAAAGCCGATTGAAAAGTTAAACAACACTGATATTTGGATAGTCAAAATTGTACCTTCCACCCCCTCCTCTATATCTTCTAAGTTGAATATAGGCACAGTGGGATCAACATGCTTGCTTGATTTCTTTTTGTCTGAGCCCTTCTTACTTGATTTAGAACTTCTCTTATGTGATCCACCACAGAAGGAAGACAAAAACCCAGATTTTTTATTCTTAGGCTTGAAAGGAGGCTCATAACCGTATAATGCTGTTCTATTAAAGACACATCCAGTACCCACGTAGACTGGTCCTTGAATACCATCCAAACCTCTCAAGTTTATCTGATTAGGGAAAAAAAATTGACAAGTTAAAAAATATGGTGTTGGAGGAATGAAGTACTGTTTGGTGAGACACTAAAATAGCACTATGGCAGATTTAGAGACCAAAGAACTTCATTATGGCACATAAAAGAAACTTACCGTACAATTTGTTTAATAGATACAATAAGAAAAATAGTACATTGCATTGTTTCAAGGACGAAAGAACTCACATCAAAGAAAACGGTATTTCGATTGGCATATCGATCATTCCTATCAATACCATCAAATCTTTGTGGAAACTGAACATAACAGACATATTTCCCTAGATTTGGATCCATCATAAAGCACATTGCTTCTCTAATTGCCTTGCTGTTGTTTATGTAGTGATCACAATCAAGATTTAACAAGAAGGGCCCATTAGTAAGGACTGCCGACACACGAACCTGCAAGAGAGTTAGATTGAATATTATAGGCTATCTATCTGAAGAAGTTTAAATTAAGAGCTTATATTATTTCTAACTACTCACAAGTGCATTCATTGCACCAGCTTTCTTGTGATGTTGAAAGCCTGGACGCTTCTCACGAGAAACATAGACCAACCGAGGAAGCTCATTACCCTCACTGTCAAGACCCCCATTTTGGCCTAAGAAAACCTGATTGTAATGAATATGGTAAGTTCTTGTTTGTAACAATATAAACAGTGCCGCATTGAGGCAACATAAACTAACAGCGGCTCTGAAAATTTATCGACTCTCAGTGCACATAACATAGTTGACATTAATGATAGATATGACCATGCTGGTATATCCGCAAAGGAGATGAAAAAAGAAATCTTGCAGAATAATCGAGTCAAAAGATAGAATTAGGAATATAAGAAATGTGTTTGATTGGAGTTATAGTGTCAGTTCTAAGGGATTTATAGTTATTTGTGGCGGATAATTTCCATAAACCATTGAAAATAAAACTTCATCATACAACATCATGTTTAAAAGAATCTGCCAATGACAGACGCAGTTACCTGGATCATTCCAGGATGATCCCTGGTATTATTTCCAGGCCATGGCGTACCATCTTGCATGATCCATCCTTCTTCAGGAACTTTCTGGGCTTTGACCACAAGTCCATTTATACGTATTTTAAACTCCTCATATTCTCTCTGAAACACAAGTAAATGAGAAGAGAGATCAGATAGATGCACAAAAAGTAAATTTTGTTTGCACAAACTAAATCTCTACCTTCATTGCTCTGCGGTCTTTGACAAATGATGTCTGAACTTTATCTTTTAAGTAGTCAACCTTCTGGGAAAAATACCATTCTGGAGCCCGGGGCTCAATGTTATACTTCTTGCAGAAAGGTACCCACTTCCTTGCAAATTCTGATGTTTCAGACAGAGCTTCAAATGTCAACATGGCAGCTCCATCATCAGATACATAGCATGAAACCTTGTCAACAGGGTAATCAACTGCAAGAATGGATAGGACTGTATTGGCTGTAACAAGAGGAGGCTCCTTTAAAGGGTCGACAGTACTGACAAAAATGTCAACAGCAGCTAATTGGGACGGCTCGCCTTCTCGGTCATATCTGTACAATATTGATATTGAGTTAATCTTTGAAAATGGGAGTAAAAACAAAACTCATGCGACTTATATAGTAGGAAGCAAGAGGTTGATGCCAGATAATCCATACCTCAGTGCAAGCCTGTCAAGATATGTTTCACGGTTTACTGGGAGCCATTTAGGGAACTGATCCAATATCCAGGATACTGCAAACCAGATCTCACAAATTACAGATAACAGCCACAATGGATAGGCATTTTTCACAGGATTTGTTATCCGGTAATGCAAGAATATACAGAGGACAACAAGCCGGAGGACAATAACCATCCTGTAAGGATTTATCCTGGAAGATGGTACAGAAACCTTTCGTGAAAGAGGCTGCCGAGCTTCATCATTCCTGCACCCAAAAAAAAAAAATAATAAGCACAATATTAACTCCGAGTGGCACTGAGATTGGGAATATAATTCAAGAAAACTCGATGGCAATTTGCAAGAAACTATCATCTAAGTATCTAACACAAAGCATGCGGTGCTTTAATGCCACCCAATGTAAAGTTACTTTCTTGTGTTCATTGCCAGCAGGACGTGTAACCACAAATTGATAAGCATTCTTTGGAACTTGTTTTGATCAATAGTCACTATGACCATGAATCAAAGAAAATCTTTGCAAGTGAACTATCAAAGTGATTGACAAAAAAAACAAATAGTTCAATCTATCCCCACAGAAACAAGTTACAAATTTCAATCTAACTGGGAACGTACAATAAGGAATCATCAACTAGCACATCTGTGCTGGCATCAATGTCACCACCTCTTTCAGAAGCAGCATGGCTAGTAGTCATTGGAACAACATTCTTCTCCTGCTTCATCTTCCAGCCATCAACTCTCTCTTTCCAAGCTACATTGCCTAATCCTGGGGATCCAAACTCCCTCACTGGATCCACAACCCTGATATTAGCTGCAAAGGATAATTACCTTGTAAGTAGAATAAGATAGAAGAAGGAACACATTAATATAAAATCAAGTACACAAAAAAGAATATAAAGAGAGAGACTTACGTGATTGGTGCACATCTGATGCATAATGAAGGGGATGCACGCGTTTACCCCCACCTGGTCCAGGAGATGCCACAGACAAACGTTCAGGTGACGCTGCAGACAACTCTCCAGATACCTAATAAAGGAGCAATCACTAGATGAATTTTAACTGCAAACTAGATACTTAAGGAAAGGACCTTGTACTATAAACTGATTGGCATACCTCGGTTCCATTGGTGAGTAAAGGAATGTGGTTGTGAGAGATCTCTTTATCATAATTAGGAGCCCCAATATCTTCCCCACGTCCATACATCATGTGCCAGCTCAACATGCGCTCTGCAACCTTCTGCTTTTCATTTTTATTTTCTGAAGGGTAATGAAAGCCACTCGCAACATCATCAGTACCGCCATACTCTTCTCTGTCCCCATGAATAGCAGGACTTCCTATAATCAAGGAGAACAACATTAGATTACATTTAGAGAAAGTGACAGATTTGGAAACTTCGATTTATAAACCAATTAGGTTACTAACGAACACATCCACACAGAAGCTGATTAAGTTTAACCCTTAGTGATTACAAACTCTAGTCAAGACACCCATTGGGAAGAACAATGCTATTAGTATCCAAATTATTTTAAAATCAAGTTATATGAGAAAGTATACCATTATTGAAATTATTCACAACATAAATATTTTAATTTACAATTTACAAACTATAGACTAGCTACAAAACCAAATCATACAAATGCTTAGTGCCAACATGGAACATCAAATTAAATTGTGACCTCTCTCAATGATTTGGTCTTTCTAGAACGCCAAAAAGTTAAAATCAATAATATGCCGTATCAGCATCTGCTCAATGATTTACCACATGCTTCCTTACATCTGAGCAATTCTTAATCAAAAAATTTTGCTAACAAACCTTTATGTCTCTTGTATCTGGTTTTGCATTGAGGGCAAGACTGATTCCCATCCTTCCGCTCATACTCGTAGCACGGCCTGCAAACTGGAAATGCACATACATCACAAGCAACAAATGGTTCACCGTCCACAGTCACGCCAACATTATCACCGCAGATCTGGCAGGTTTGACCACCCAAACTCTTCAAGGACTTCCCCTAAACAACAATTTTTTTTATAATTAATATGTTCATTGTTACTTGACAATCAAACTTAACAGCAAGCACAGAAAACCCACAAGCTTAACACTACTCAACACTTCCGAACAGACTAAAAATCAAAATAAACAGATTTTTATTCACAGCAGTATTCTCTGAATAACACTATGATCAATAAAGCCATCAAATTTTACAACTAAGTAAACTCGGAAAGCCAATAATGCCATCAATCAATTTATCTAACCCACAAACATATCACTTCAGATGAGACCCATATAAACAGATATTCATTTATTCATGAACTTAAGCTCTGAATGACCCAATGCTCAACTCTTTCAAAGTTGAATCTATTGAATATATTTATCAATTGAAAACAGAATTTTCTCTCTTGTTTATCATACTGGATACTTACCTCAGTTTCTCCTTCTGATTCCATAGCTCCTTTGCCTTGAGCAGAACAAGGGAATTGCAGCTAAACTTTCAGTCTCAGCCAAATTTACTGCCAGCAAACATACCCCTAGCTCAAAAATCTTCTCTTTACGCACTCTTCCACTTCAAAAGCAAGTCTTGCCCACAATTAGCCCCAATTAGAGCCCAATTAGCCCCAACTAGAGCCCAAATCTGCAACTGAGCAGCACCTGAAAAAAAAACACTAAGAATTAGCTTCCCTCTTTCCACAAGTTATTAATTTCCCTAAACACAAAATACCAATAAAGAAAAGATAAACCCTGTTTGGTAAATGGAATAAAATCCTTAAATTCCCTATTATACGTTACATTAGAAAGAAATTATCGCCAACGGTTACGCAACCTCAGCTTCAGTGTACAAATCCGTCAAATTTCAGCATTAATTATTTCTTTTTTTTACTTCCCATTGTTTTCTCAGCAACCCAATAGAGTAAAAATTGACTAAATTCAGCAAGAAATTAACTAGAAAACAAAAATCCGTTTGAGCTTATTACCTCTAGATCCGATCAGTTATCGCAATTTCCGTCCCGAAATAGCGCAATGCGACTAACTTGACGCGAATTTATCCAAATACCCACCAGATCCTTTTTAATTTTATACTAATTACAGAGACAAGGAAAGGCTAACGAATCGATCTTGACTGAAGCAGCAGAAGAACTGAAAAAGCACAGCTGTGTGTCTCTTTCTCTCTCTAACAATTGAGACTCCCCCTTTACTTCTCTCTCTCCCTCCCTCTCTCTCTTTTCCTCTATAAATATATATTGTGTGATTATGTATCTATAATTGATTAAATAATAGCTGTATTCGAATTAGAAAATTGGGTTGGAAGAGATGAAAGCAACTTAGCAGCTGTCTGTGATTGTTAGCTTGACAAGCCACTGTTAACTTAACACATCTCCACCGACAGTGCTGGGTAGGAGAGAGAAAGGGTGTGTTCTAGTTGGCAGCAGTTATGACGAAATTGAGTAATGCTGCCATCACATAAAAGTGTTACATAAGTCTCACATACTCCATACGTGTCATTATACGATTTGTTATTGACATGATCCACTTAACTCAATAACAAATCACATACTGTCACGTATAAATTATGTGAGAGTTATGTAACACTTTTATGTGATAGTAGCATTATTCGACGAAATTAGCTTTGGTGATTAGATCTGGCAAATGGGCGGGGGCGGGCCGAGAGCGGGCCGGGCAAACGGGCCGGGCCAAAATAGTCCGTATTTTTCTGGGCTGGAATACTGCATCCCGTGGCCCGGGCCGGGCCGGTCCGCGGTTTTTTTTTTTTTTTTTTTTGCAATTCTCGCCAATTCATAATAATTTTAAAAAAACAGAAAGAAAAGAAAATGGAGCAAATAATGCAAGGTTGTTGTAAGAAAAATAAGCAGAGAAGAAAGTGATAGTTTCAGTTAAACATATTTTTTAAGTAGGAGGACTTTATTATTATTACACTAGCATATTCCTCTTATTTCTAATATGGTGATCTCCATCATCTCCAGGAACTATATGAAATACATGTTGAGGTTTGTTTGTCCCATAAAACAACTGTACATTTCATGTGGGGAAAATTGTCTATTAATTCCGTGTAAAATTGTCGATTATTGTTTGTTATTATCAACTGTGAATAATAGAGTATATAGAAGAATAGATTGAACAAAAGGAAAGAAACAATACATTGAAGATTGCATTAAAAGCAAACAATTGTTGTAGCTCAATTGGTTTGAACTCATATTTATTTACTTACAAGTCTTGTGTTCAAGCCTCATAACCCACAAGTAGTAGCATTTTATTTTTTAAAAAAATAAGTCACGGGCCGGGCCAAAATGGCCTAGCTTTTCGTGGGCTGCATTAATGAGGCCCATAGCCCATATTTTTACGGGCCGGGCCGGGCCTAGCCGCGGGCCTGGGCCTAAATTGCTAGGTCGATTGGTGATAGATAGGTGGGGAGGCTCTCTGTTTACGAGCATCGTTGGTCAATTAATTAATGAGCAATGTTACTATCACATAAATTCTATCACATAATTTTCACATACATTCACAGTATATATGTGTGTGTATGTGAGAGTTATGTAAAAAAAATTATGTGATAGTAGCATTATTTTTAATTAATCTATTAAATATATTAAATTGTACTCCCTCCGTCCCTTAATATAAGACGTTTTAGAGAAATTTTTTTGTCCCTTAATATATGACATTTTAGAATTTCAAGTAAGCATTAATTGTTTAGTTTCTAATATTATCCCAATATTAAATATAACTTTGATTAGTGTCCCTTATCTATAATTTGCTTGAGAACCAAAGTTATATTTAATACTTGAGGTAATATTAAAAACTAAGTAATTAATACTTATTTGGAATTCTAAAACGTCATATATTAAGGGACAAAAAAATTTCTCTAAAACGTCTTATATTAAGGGACGGAGGGAGTATTATTGTATGATATTTGTCTTTCTTAAATTACAACACATATCCTACTTAATTAATGTGCTCATTCATTATCCCGATTTTCACCTGTCCTACATAATTACGCCGATTTTTGAATTCTATAATATTATACCTTTTATAATATTAGATCATATATATATATATAAGTTTCAACATTACTAACCGTGATAACTCAATAAATTCATTTTTTGAAATTTATAATACCATTTATAATCTTATACCATACATTATATCATACATATATATCTCACAGTGTTTATATTTATGGCTTCTTCATCTATTGCATTCTATTATCTGGATTGTGGCTTTGCATGATTTGTTAAGTACTATTATCCGATAAATCATTTTCATCATCCTTAAAAAAATTAGCATCCGATAAATCATTTTCAGCATCATTAATCATTTTCATCATCTAAACGGTTTTTATATTATCGTTACTTAATTATTATCTCCTAAAATCACTACTTTTTAATCCCACATTAATATTTTGATTTTATAATCCCCTAAATCACTATAAATCTAAACTGTTCTGATAATGTTAATTGTTCTAATATTATCTGTAGACACTCGAGATTTTTTTTGCCCTGATACTCATCCAGTAGAAGGGTAAAATCGTCAATCAACCCAAATCCGATCCACAATATCGGTGCTTCAGTCAAATTCGATTCCCAATATCGGTAATCAAGTTCTGACAGTCAATCAGACCATCAATCAAGTTCCGACAGTCAGTCGGACCATCAATCAAGTTCCGACAGTCAATCGGACCATCAATCAAGTTCCGACAGTCAATCGGACCATCTATCAAATTTCGACAGTCAATCGGACCATCAATCTCTGACAGTCAATCATACCATCAATCAAGCTCCGACAGTCAATTAGATCATCAAGCTCAACCCCGGTCTCAATCCGGAAAGTCAAAATCAACCCCGGTCTCAACCCGTGACGTCAGGCCAACTTCAGACATCAGCCTGAAGCATTGTAACAACTCCATAGAAAAACCTGAAATGACCACGTCAGCCTCAGAGACAACCCTGAGGTCAAAAGACTCGATTGAGATCCAAGTCTTGGAATCAGCTCCCGGAAGTCAACCAGCGACCATGCCGACACTACAGGCAGCCCCGGGAGGGGTACAATGGTCATTTTACCAAATTTCAACCGACTTGGTCAAACTCAAGCCAAATCGATGCCGCCAAAGTCAAAATGAACCCTAACAACGATCCCGAGTGGTAACAACACAAGACAGGTCAACGGACAAACTGCGGGGAATCGAAGACCTGGTTATGAACCCGTCTTCCTGGACCCAAAAAATATTTTTTCCCATGTCATTGTAACACTATTGGCGAGAGCTTTCCGGAAAGTTATCACACGCCTCAAACGGAAGCTCCGATCAAAAGTTAGAAAGTTTTCGACCGGACATCGCATTCGAGACAACCAAGCCGGGCACGCGGGACCCACCTCTAGTGGCCGCACCTCTACCTGCGGCAGCCACATGTAGAGGTGCGGCTCCCCCCTCTATAAATAGAGGGGCAGCCCCCTCTCATTTTCATAAGCAAGAAGCGCAGCGAAGCCCTGCCCGACTAATTTTTCGACTTTTACACCTCTTTCAAACCCAAATATTTTCACTCCAACACATAGATATACCCATATACTATCACATATAAAAAAATCACCGGTAGATTTGGACGTTTAAGGCCTACGATTCGGAAAAAACCCGTAGTGCAGCCCATTGTAAGTATTTTTACTATCAGCAAGTCAATACTACTACTTTGAATTGTTTTACACCTGCACATCAAGTTTTATCTTCTAAATATGCCCGAAACTTAGTTCCGTGGCCGTTTTCGTCAAAATTTGATACATTTTTGTATATAAACTCCGTTTTCAACATTTCTACAACTCGGATTGACGATCCGTCAGCTCTAGTAGCTTCAATGCACTAGCACACATCGTTTTGGCAACTTCGTCGGACTGGGTTGTCTTCCCAATCCTGGTTTGGCCTTTTTCTGTATATATTTAACTGTTTATGTACTAACATTTCAATTCTGTCAAGTCCGAATTTTAAATTCGAGGTAGTTTACCGCTTTTATATATATTTATGCATATCTAAGAGATTTTCACCATAACTGGTCTTCGTACCAGTATTGGTTGACTACATTCCTGTCGATATATATATATATATATATATATATATATATATATATATTTCAATTCAGTACGGGCACAGGCGTGAAAACCCATCGCCTTTTTTTTACTGTTTTCGCACACTTCGCCATACTGGGTGCTCTCCCCAGTCACTGGTTGACTACTTTTCTGCAATTTACATTTCAGTTCGGCCTGGATCATTCTATGGCCTTTTTACTGCTTTTATATATATTTGTGCATATATAAGCAGCCTTCACCATCACTGGTCATCTTTTCAGTCTTGGTTGACTACGTTTTTGTCAATATATATATATCTACATATATATTTCCATTCCAGTCCGGGCTTGTGAGTGAAAACCCATCGCCCTTTACAGCTTTTATATATATTTAACTATATATATTGCTTTGTTCAATTTATTCAACTGTTGCATTTAACATTCATTTGTATATGAATTTGCACTGATATATCTGCGGGCGAACTAGATTTATACAAATCTCGCCACTTCTAGCTTTCAACGGTTCAAACAAGTCTCGACAGAACCTGGAAGCTATAATGGCTGAGATTTCTTTAAATCTAGTTATTTTTATAGTTTCAGCTTCAAAAGAAACATTGCGTCCCTTAGATCGCTATCTAGTGGGAACGAGACGCTTCGGCTGTGCGGACCGGGATTTACTGAATGAATCCCTGGTTTTGGCAATTTTGGGATATTTATCTGCTTCTGTACAAATTTGAACTGTGCAGGTTTTATAGCTACTCATATGTGAGCCTAGGAATCGTGAGATTCATGATCAAATTGATCAGAATCTGATTCCCACGATGGACAAACTTCAATTTACAGATGTACCCTGCCAGTTTTTTCTGTAAAATGTACATGCACAGACCTTAAAATGGTTATCCGGATTTAAGGTCTCAACATAGTAAAAATATGGATTGTCGTGTCAGCGTACCTCCGATGGTTTTCATACCCATGAGGAGACCGACACTTTATATTTCTGTAGTCGAGGATGCTTCGCAGCCCGACAAATCACCATTTGCATGTAGCCTTAAGGCTATAAAGATAAAATTGAGAGTAGTGATATGCTTCAATTCCTATGTCAGCATAAGGGTTTGATAAAACCATCTTTCAAAACATCACTGTCAATTCAATTCAAAAGCTTTTGTAAATCAAATTAAATGATGCTTTTTGCAAATCAAATCAAACCCTTCGTATATAGGCTCAGCGAAGCCTGTCAAAGCTTTCAATTAATCAAAAGGCCCAATTTTTAAACAGCATTCACTCAAGCATTCCAGTGTTAAGGGAAATATTGAAAAGATTGCGGTACCGTGTTTACACGTGAGTCGTAGGGTGCCTAACACCTTCCCCACACTTAACCAAGCCCCCAAACTCAAAACTCCGATTTTAAAGATCAAGTTTCGACAGTGTCCAGCAATTGGGCCTCTTTTCAAATCAAATTCGGTTGAATTGGTACAACCATTTTTCAAAACTACCAACTGGCGACTCTGTTTAAATCAAATCGTCGACATATACACATGTTGGTCTCTTTCCTAAAAAACCCCTCAAAACAACCTTTTTTGCAATAAAAAGAATAAAGGTAGAGATAACTTAAGAATATCGATTTGAGAAAAACCGGGTTATAAACCGACCCGCGGTATTTCTTAAATTTTCCAACGTCGACAAATGGCGACTCTACTAGGGACAGTAGAGGGCTTAGGCCACTTTCAATCTTTTCAAATATTTCCCTTTCAAAACTATTGAATGCGTGAAATCCTGCGTCTCCACAGTCAATGGATGAGTGAATGATGTGTCTTTCATTGAATGTATGAATGTTATGCCTTTACATTAAATGAATGAGAATGAATGCTTTAGTGCTTTGCACCCATATTAGTGCTTCGCACGAACTGTCATTGCATGCATAAGCGGTAAGGCCGATGTATGTGAATGTATGCTGTGAGTCCCTCCACCAGGAGGCTAACTCGGTCGGTGATAAGTAAGGACTCTGGGGACGACTAAGTCTCCGGGGCTGCCTCTTGAAAATGCACTACCCAGATTCGCTCCAGTTGAACGATCAGATTAACTTCCCTTCTAGTAGATTGTGATGATCTGGGCACCTTCATGCCGAAACAAAAGTCGCGAGAGTAACCTAGGATAGTTCAACTTTTGATCAACCGAATCCGACGGAATGCTTCTTCATGCCTTCCTCTTTCAATTCCATGTCAAGTCTCCAATTACTGAGGAGCACAATGTAAATGACAATAATGAAATATTTACTTTCCTGTCCAATATCTTATCATCCTGCCATCAAAACAACTAACCTCGGTTTTGCAAGATAAACTTAAAAAACACACATCATAAATGCATCCAGTTATTACCTACCACAGGAAACTGACACCCCTACGTTTTGTGTAGGTAGGGAAAAATTGGTCCTATCACTAGATCAAAGGCCAGAAAAGCACCCAGTCCATCTACGGACATGGCTTCAAGTGCTCCACCAGAATCCACCCCTGTGTCTAGGGAAGAATTCGAAGGATTGAAAAAGCAGATAGCCGAGCTAGCCGGTTTCCTTCGAGAGCAAAGCAAGGCCTTCAAAGTGAAATAATCTCAAACTCATCCAGAACCAGGAGCATCTGGTAGTGGTGCTAGCGGTCAAGATACAGAAAAGGCCAAAACTCAGATCCCTGGACCCCAGAACTAGGATACAACCAACAAAACTCCAGAAATCACCATCCTAAGCAAAGAACAGGAAGCTGGTGACATTCTCAAGAAAATACAACAAATGGAAGAAACCCTCCGGTCCATCAAAGGAACTGGGGCATTTGGCAGTGTTAACTACTAAGATCTATGCATATTTCCCGGGGCTCGGTATCCCGAAAAATTTCAAGTCCCTGATTTCGAGAAATATGATGGATTAGGGGATCCTTATACACACCTGAAAGTTTTCATTGGAGAACTAGGATCCTATGCTGAGGACGAGAAACTTTGAATGCAGCTATTTCAGAAGAGTTTAACTGGAGAAGCCAGAGCCTGGTATGCCAGTCTGGACAACTCCAAAATCCACAGTTGGTATGGGAAGAATTGGCCCATGCCTTCCTCAGCCAGTACAGTTTCCAATCTCAGTTAGCTCCAGATCGGTATCAAATTACCAAAATCAAGAAGAATAACACTGAATCATTCAGAGAATATGCCCAGCGATGGAGACGGGTCTCAGCACAAGTCACCCCAGCCATGACTGAATCTGAAATAGTCATGACTTTCATCGATATTCAAGAAGCTCCTTATTATGAAAGGGTCCTAGCAGGCATAGGAAAACCTTTCTCTCAAATGATCAAACACGGCGAAATGGCCGAAATGGGACTCAAGTTCGGGAAAATAAAAACCTAACGGCACTCGAAGCTGTTGCTGAGCATATCCAATCAGGAAATTACGGGAGTAATCCCCCGGAGGGTCCACAAAAAGAAAGATGAAGAAGTTTCCTTAGTGTTACAAGGACAAAATTCAAGCGGTAATTCAAATAATACACCCATTCAAAGGAGGAACTATACCCCTTTCCAAGTTGCAGCACAGCCTTCAAATCCTTCATTCCAGAAAAATATGGAGGTCAGACGCAGAAGGACTTTCACCCCACTAGGGTATTCACTCGAGAATGTCTTCAAACTTCTGACAGCTCAGAAGAAGATTGGCCAACTCCTTCAGCCAACTAACGCTAATTCAAGGAACTTCGACCCTAGCAAGAAGTGTTCTTATCATTCTGGATCACCGGGCCATGACACCCAAGATTGTTGGCCCCTCAAGCACAAAATCCAAGATTTGATTGATAATGGAGAAATTGTGGTCACAAAGCCCGATCAATTGCATGTCCAAGATAACCCTCTCCCACAACACAAGGAGGAGAGTGTCAACATGATCAACACTTCAAGTGGAGAAGGATCCAAATACCTCCGCTATGTTGAAGAATCATCTCAATCCAACAACATCAGCCCAATGAGTTGGGAAGCTTTTGAAAAATAATTCCTGATAAAAGCAAGAAATAAAGTCTATCAAGGAACAAATCGAGCAGTTGGCTGAACTGGTCGTCTACCAACATCAACTCACTAGAAAGATGTTGAAGCAAACCCATCAATCTATTGGCAGTCGCTCTCCTCCAGCGAAAGTCAATTCCAATCAAGATTATAGCCGGACTCGTGAGCTTACACCCTGGACTAATAAGGGGATCGAAAAAGCAAGTGTCCAAGCAGGTAGGAAGTTCCTATTTCAAAGGAATTTCACCAATTTGAACCAGTCAATGGAAGAAATCCTGCAAATGATGATCAACGAGGGAATGGTTGCAGATTTGCTACCTCTGCTGAACCCTCAATCCAAAAAATTAAAACCTAACCAAATATGTCAGTACCATTCCAACTCTCCCGGCTATGATACAGAAGAATGCTGGGCACTTCGTAACCTAATTCAAGACCTAATTGAGAAAGGTGACCTAATCAAAGGAGATCAAATCCTCGACATGACAGATAAAAACAGCCTCTGGATACCCAATGCATGGTATCAAGACACAGTGGCTGTCATATTCTGCGATAAAGAATCAATCATCACACCCCTGGTACTGACAGGGAAAGGGATCCAAGACAAATAAAATCCTGTGAAGGTGGCTGCACCTCAGGCTCTAATTTTGCCCTTCAGGCCTTAGTATCCGATTACCAGTTTGAAGAAGGTCCCATGGAACTATGGGGACGTTGAAAGCTCCGTGGCAAACAACATTTTCGTCCTGTCAAAGGATAATCCATTGTACCTACCTCAGCGGGTGATTAAACTAATTACCAAAGCAAAAGAAAAGGTGGCTGAAGAAAAGATAAAAGAGTTCCTCAAAAAGATGGAACACAATGAAATCAAGATAGTGCAAAGCTTGAAAGACGCACCCAAGCAAATATCCATCCTGGACTTGGTCCTATCATCAGAGGATCACCGTAATATCCTAGTGAAGGTACTAGAAGAAGCCCATCTGCCACACTCGGTAGACACAGAGAAATTTCATCACATGATAGGACACATTTTCAACAACAATGTGATTTCCTTCACAGACGATGATATCCCGACTGAGGGAAGGGGCCACCACAAGTCCCTGCATATAGCCGTTATGTCCTCCAGATACGTGATTGGAGGAGTGCTTATTGATGGAGGATCTTCCCTCAACATTTGTCCATATGACACGTTGGAAAGGATGAAGATCAATCCAAACCGAATCAAAGCCAGTCACATGGTTATCCGGGCTTTCGATGGATCTCGCCGTCATGCTATGGGGGAAATCGAGCTTCCTCTAGAAATTGGTCCACACACCTTCTACGTATCTTTCCAGGTGCTCAACATAGCCACCAGATACAACTTGTTGTTGGGCAGGCCATGGATCCATATGGTCGGGGCTGTTCCATCCACCCTCCATCAGCAACTCAAGTACATTATCAACGGCAGCCTCATCACAGTGAATGATGAACTGGAATACCTTACCCACATACATGGAGACATGCCAGTGATTAGCCTGGACGCCGGGGTTGAGCCTGCAAGTTTTCAAGCTCTCGAGGTGAGTGATATTCAATATCTATCGATTGAGGCACCAGCCCTGGAGCCTAAAATTTCCACTAAAGTAATGACAGTGGGCCAAGAAATGGTAGCTGCGGGTTTCCAGCCTGGAGAAGGGTTAGGAAAAAACAAGCACGGCATTAAGATGCCAATCCAAATCCCAAGTTAGATGGGAAGAGCAGGATTGGGATTTTCATCCGGGTCAAACCACCGGAATCCACACAAATATCCCAAGGCTCAAGCCTCCATGATTCTGCTCCCAAACCTCACAAATGCTGGATAGGTGAAACCTACGAGGAAGATCTCTACAGGGGCATCAGCCATGCTATTTCCTTCAATCATACCTGTCCATGAAAGGAAAGCCCTCAAGCCTGAGGCAGATAGCGAAAAGGGAAAAGAAAAGATCATGTACGAAGGACGAGACCCATTCGCTAACATGAAAGTCATTATCAACTACGAAGGGATGAATGATGAACTCCCAGATAGTGACGACGAAGATCGTGCTCACTTTCCTCGCAGCAAACAGAGGAACAATCCCCAGAAAAGCCTCAGCCATATCCTAAAGGATGTCTCAATTGTCATCCAAGACGAGATAGACGAGCACACTTCCAGCATCCTCCCTATCCATGAAGATCTAACCCTGGATAATTGGAGCAGTGTCCCTTGCCTCAGTCGAAAAGGGTAAAGGGCCAGACAGTCAATCTGCCTTTAATCATGCTTTCATTTACTGCTTACTTTTGATTGCACAGCTAGAGCAGTCACTTTTGTCATACTTTACAAATGCCATGTGTATTTAAGCAGTTGTGTATATTAATGAAAACATTTTTGTTTTCAGGACCCAAGCATTGGATGTGTGTGTCTCTGCTGGATGAGATGCCAACCTGTCAACATAACTCCAACTATGATGCAAGATTGAGCTTCAACTTGACGGATCTTGATCAAGAGGAGAAGATGACTATGAGGTGCCAGAGGAGATCAAGGAATGGGTCGAAGACAAACCCAAACCAAACCTCGACCAAACCTCCACCATCAACATAGGAACCTATGAAACCATCAAAGAAATCTAAATAGGTTTAGACCTCACATCGGATCAAAAAGCCTACCTGATCGCGCTCCTGACACAGTACCAGGATGTATTTGCATGGCCGCATGAAGACATGATCGGTATATCCACAGACATTGTCATCCATCGAGTGCCCATCAAAGAAGGGTTCAAACCAGTCAAACAAAAGCTCACGCGATTGAAACCTGAGTGGAGTTTAAAAGTCAAAGAAGAAGTTGTTAAACAATTCAAAGCCGGGATCATCATGGTATCAACATATCCCGAATGGCTATCAAACATAGTCCCCGTGCCTAAACCAGAAGGGAAGGTACGAGTCTGCGTGGATTACCGGGATCTAAACAAAGCCTGCTTCAAGGATAATTTCTCGGTACCTTTTATCCACATCCTGATTGACAATACTGCGCAGTACGACATATATTCCTTTGTAAACTGCTTTGCTGGTTACCATTAAATCATGGTTGCTGAAGAAGACCGGGAGAAAATAGCTTTTATCACTCCCTTGGGAACGTTTTGCTACCAACGACTATCCTTCGGCCTCATCAATGCCGGAGCAACGTATCAGCGAGCCATGATGGCCCTCTTTCATGATATGATGCACAAAGAAATAGAAGTCTATGTTGACGACATCATCATCAAGTCCCGGAGGGAGGATGATCACATAGACCATCTCAGGAAGCTGTTCAACAGGTTGCGCAAGTACAACCTCAAGCTAAATCCCGCCAAATGCGCTTTTGGCGTTAAGGCAGGCAAACTGCTAGGATTCCTGGTGAGCAATCGGGGCATTGAGTTAGACCCTGCCAAGATCAAAGTCATTTCTGAAATACCCGTGCCTCGTACAAAGAAGGAGATACGAGGATTCCTAAGGAAGGATCAAGTTCATAAGTCGATTCATTTCACAGCTCACAGCAACCTGTGAGCCCATATTCAAGCTGTTAAGGAAGAATTCCTCCATCAAATGGAATGAGAATTGTCAACAAGCCTTCCTTGCCATCAAAAAGCAGCTTGTCGAAGCACCTATTTTGGTACCTCCAAGGGATGGAGTCCCCTTATTCATGTACCTGTCCGTTAATGCCAATGCCATGGGCTGTGTGCTAGGACAGAAGGATGATAGTAACAAAGAAAGAGCTATCTACTACATCAGCAAAAGATTCAGCAGTGGGGAACAGAAGTATACCCTGATCGAGAAGACATGCTGTGCATTAGTATGGGCTGCCATGAGGTTGCAACACTACTTGCATGAGCACACGACGTATCTCATATCCCACATGGATCCACTCAAATACGTCTTCAACAAACTAATATTAAATTATCGGTTGTCTAAATGGCAGTTGATTCTACAGCAGTTCGACATTGTCTACGTGACTCAGAAGTCTATCAAAGGCCAAGGCATTGCAGATCAATTAGCAGAAGCACCTTCAGGAGGGTTCGAGCCCCTGAAGACATATTTCCCAGATGATGGGATCATGACAATTCAACAACTCCAGTCAGGGAATACAGTCCAACCATGGAAAATGTATTTCGACGGAGCGGTAAACATGGAAGGTTCCGGAGCTGGGGCAGTCCTTATCTCTGGTACAAGTGATCAATATCCTGTGGCTACCAAACTTCAATTTGGAAACACCAACAACACGACCGAGTATGAAGGCTGTATACTGGGGTTGAAACTAGCCCAATTCATGGGTATCAAACACTTATTGGTCTTTGAAGATTCCGAGTTGGTCATCAGACAAACCACCGGCAAGTATCTCACAAAAGAACTACATCTGCTGCCATATCATCGGTAGGTCCTCAAAATGTCCCAGGAGTTCGAAGCAATAACTTTCGTCCACATTCCTCGGGGAAATGACTTTGCCAATGCACTGGCAACGCTGGCTTCATTAATCCGCATATCCAATAGGAGCGGGTTTCCCAACATCCAGTTCACAAATCAAAAAGCCCCAACATACGAAAATTACATTGGAGAAGTATCAGACGAAATACCTCCTGTCAAGCAACCTTGGTTTCAAGACATCAAGGAATATCTCCGTGATGGATCTACACCCGCTGGTGCAAGCCAATCAGAGTGGAAACGGATTCTCAGAATGGCCATGAAGTTCTATCTAAGTGGAGATGCACTCTACAAAAGGGATGCTGGAATAGGCCTGTTAAGATGCCTCGACAAGGAGCAAGCCCAAAGACTAATGGATGAAGTCCATGGAGGATTCTGTGGTCCACACATGAGCGGCCATCTGCTGGCCAAGAAGATAATCAGAACAGGACATTACTGGATCTCGCTCAAAGCTGATTGCGATGATCACGTCAAGAGATGCTTTCAATGCCAAACACATGGAAATGCCATCCACGCTCCTCCAAATGAGCTGCACAACATGAGTGCACCATGACCTTTTTCTATGTGGGGAATGGATGTGATAGGTCCAGTCGAACCAAAAGCCAGCAATGGTCATCGATTCATCTTCACCATGATCGACTACTTCCCCAAATGGGTTGAAGCAGCCTCTTTTCCTAAAGTCACAAAAAAGGTCATCATCATTTTCATCAGAAATAATGTCGTCTGTCGATATGGACAACCGGAGGTGATCGTATTAGACAACGCCAAAAACCTGAACAATCAAATGATGGTAGAACTGTGTGGGAAGTTCCACATCAAGCATCTCAACTCTGTCATCTATCGGCCCAAGATGAACGGTGCTGTCGAAGCGGCCAACAAAAGCATCAAGAAGATCATGCAGAAAATGTTCGCCAATCACAAAGTTTGGTCTGACTTGCTACCTCTCACCCTGTTAGCCTACAGGACGTCAATGCGCACCTCTACTGGGGCTACCCTATTCACTGATCTATGGCATGGAAACAGTCCTCCCCATAGAAGTAGAGATGGAGTCTTTACGAGTATTAATAGATGCTCAGATGGACGATCAATGGTTGCAAGACCGATATCATCAACTGTCCCTGATAGACGAAAAAAGGGCCACGACCATTTTTCACGGACGGTTATACCAACAAAGGATCTCCAGGTCCTACAACAAGAAAGTCCAAATCCAGTAATTCAAAGAAAACGATTTGGTGATAAAGAAAATCCTGGCCAATCAGGATGAAGCCAAAGGAAAATTTGCCCCAAACTGGGAAGGCCCTTTCATTGTCAAGGAAGTGCTGACAGGGGGAGCCATCAGGCTACAAGAAATGGATGGGAACTAATTTCCCCAACTCATCAATTCAGACACTGTGAAAAAGTACTACGTCTGAAGCACATGCATACCCGCATCTAGGTCCTATAAATTGAATCAGGTTCGGCTTTTCACTAGAGAAGCATGAACTATGAATGGCCTAATCTCCCTCAACCCGGGGGTACGTAGGCAACCATCTATGGTGCGGTCAAACCAAACAAAAATCCAAAGAACTTGCAAATCCTAGCATCAAATTCCAAAGCTTATCGAACCAAATTCAAACCCTAGATAAACTCTTTGCAAACCTCTTCAATTAAACAACTAGAACTACGCATGACCTGATTTCCCTCAACCCGGGAGTACGTAGGCAGCCCTCTACGGCGCGGTTTAACATTTAAGAAAAAAAAATGGAAGATCAGTTCCAAGACACCGAAGACAAATAAAAGCTAAATGCTGTCAAGCTGTCTGGTTACCAGACCCATTTAAGGAACTCCCTTGACACCTCAGCTGTCAGTCCATCAAGGAGAAACTCAAAAATGCATCAATAACTACGAGTCATGACGGAAGTGGTAATCACTTAGCGATGACAATATATATCTAAGCAGGGAAGTATCTCAAAAATATATTTCTCTGATATATAAACTGCTTTATATACATAGTGCCCTGTACATGACAAAAATGGTTGAGCTAGTCTGTGCAGAAAAAATAAAGCTAGTCTATGGACCCAAGGACCAGCGGGTCAGCAATGCCAGCATGACATCTCTCTCTGAAGATGGAGGAGCATCTGTAAGAGTAGTCCACTCAGCCTCCATACGGCTCAGAACATCCACAGTCATCTGCAAGGTGGCACTGTGGTCATCAATGTAAGCACTCATCTGGGTAACCAAACCATGGGTGTAAGATCGGAGAGCAGTACTATCAACAATGTGGAAATCACGGGAAGCTATAGCCTCATCCCTCTCTGCAAAAGCTGTATCCCTATAAATCAAAGTCTCCTCAATCTCGACATATGCTACATCTCTGGCTGAGCGAACCTCGTCTCGCTCCACAATGGCAGTATCTAAAGCAGAGCGAAGCTCCTCCCGCTCAATCAATCCAGTATCCAAAGTGGTTCTGAGACCAATCCTCTCAGCAAAAGCTAAATCCCTGCCAGATAGGGCACCCAACATCTGCGCTCTAGCTGAATCTCTCTCAAAGGTAATCCGGAATAGAGATCTAACAAAGCTGGATATGTCCCTGTGGGAATAACCGGGGATCACTAATCAAAGCTACCGCCAAATCTGCGAACAGCTCATCCTTAGTAGGAGAATCGGGATCCTCCATGGGCTCCTCCTCGTCAGAATCCGCAAGCGAAGGTAAATGAAGCTCTGCTACTCTGACTGCGGTCTTTGCCTCTAACCATGCAGAATATTCCAGAGAACGACCCAGATGTCTACTGGAGAACTCAGCCCTCTCCCTGTGAGTCCAACACTCATAGACTCTAACCAAGGCGGCCGGTGACATAGATGAAGCTGACATCCTCTGATCAGCAGAATCCTCAAAATGGCGCATACTCTGCCACTGATCAAACTGCTCCATAACTGACAAGGGATGATAAGTAGTCACACCCCACAATCTTGCCAAAGGCAAATAATCCATGCCAGATGCATGAGTAATGAAGCTGAACGGGGTCGCCATCCCTGAGCATAACAAAACTGCGAACGGATGCTCAATATCCGATAAAAATGCTAACCAGGACTCTGAGTAGGCTCAATCAGGCTGACGAAAGGAGTAAACTGAGGATATCTCGTGGCTAAAACAATAGGCATGAGGTCTAAAGGATCCAAGCAGTTGTATGTGTGACATCAACCACATATACAGCACGACCAAGCTACCCCAAAAAACCGCTGGATGGGTACTGCAATAGGTGAGCGACCTTAGAGTCTCCGCCAAGATCATAGGGATAATGGTACTCCCCTGCCTAAGGGCTCTGACTACGACAACCAATCCCACATCAAGGTGATCTAATCACAATGGCATGTAAACATATGCCACAATGCACATCAGGAACATATCTATCCTGGCTGTCTGCCACTCCTCTGCGAAAATGACGAAATCTCCGATGTGACGGTCGTAGCTGTCAAGCTCACCATAGCGCTCTATCAAGAAGTCAATGGAGATCACATGCCCTGAAACGATCTCATCCATGACTATGCTCTGCCAAAGACCGGATAGCCGAGTAAACGGTCTCCGCATATCACTGATAGCTGTCCGAGCACACGTCGACTCTAAATCTAAGCCAGTAAATATCTGGTACTCCTCCAGAGTAGGCGAAAGCTCACACCGCCCAATGCAGAATACCTGTCTCTCCGGTACCCATAAGGGTAGGACGCCATCAATAAAGCTGTCTAGAACCCTGAAATCTACAAGGGCCATCGAATGTCCCAGCATCTGGTCAACTGTCCCCCTAGCTGGAAATGGCAGACTATCATACCATGACCGCAACGATGCATGACCGTATCACAAGACCGTCTAGAGGTCAAGTCAAATCACAGCTGTCTGAATGCATACATATGATACATAAATGATGACAATGATATAAACATGATGCAGCAGATAAAGATGACAGAAATATCTACAAAAAGCTATCTACTGCATACATCATCCCTATATCCTAGTACAAAGTGAAAGGAAGAATACAGGAAAATGGGGCACCACCACCCAGCTAATATAGTGGTCTATGAAAATGATGGCACAGATGCCGAATAGCCAAAACAGTGATTGACCAAAAATATAGCTGCCATAGCTATCATAGGAAGTCAAAGACCACGGTATCAAACCGATCGACCTGCTCCAGATCCTCTGTCTGCACGAAGCTGCTGGGATCAGGCATATCTGGGTGGTATAAGGATGGATCTCGGCCAATGTGCCTGATAAAGAAACGAGCCTGGTCCAACTCCCTGGTCAGATAAGCTATCTGGTCTGCATGAGTAGGCTCTTTAATACAAGCTATCCAGTCCGTCATCATCACGAACCCTGGCACCATGTCTGCCATAAAATGGGTGGCAAGAGTCTGAGCCCCGATAGTGTGAGGACTACACCAACTGTAAAAGGCTGCTTGGCTGTATGGGTCATCTAATAGATCAAAGCCGTCTATACCCTCCAAAGGGATGTCTGTCAAAGGCACAGACAATGGCCAGTGATGCCAAGCAGGAGGAGCAATGGGAATGCGGATCTCCCCTGTGACGTTTCGAACGGCACGCTCTCTAAGATAGAGCTCCCAGCCTCCCTTCGTCAACATAGGGACTCTGCGGGTCGATAAATTAAATTCCCGACCAGTGGGAAGACCTCCATCAAATCCGACAGTCAAGTGCTCGGATTTGTACGGCGTCCAGGTGATCGAGCCCGCTGTCAAAAGCTCCAACTGCAGACGGGCATGAGTGAATTCCTCAGCAACAGGGACCTTCGTCAAAATGGAGTGATGCCATCTCCGTCCACGTGGATAGGTCTCCAGACCTAATGCTGAAACGGGCTATAGGCAAGGAAGCCTCTCAAATGCCCAAAGCTATCCATGCAAATATCAAAAGTCCTCAGTGACCAAGACTGCCAAAAATAAGTGCAAAAATTAAAAAGGTACAGAAAGATGTACTCATCAACAAAAACTTATGGAATCCTAACCAAGCCTCCGTCACACCCTCTGAAAGTAGGCGCATGCCCCGGAGAAAATAGGCAAAGGTATAGGAGCCCCAATCAAAGTCATTGAGGCACTCTACATGCTGAGTGGCACTAATCAAAGCAAAGGACATCGTCGACGAGTTGTCCGCCACAAAACAGCCCCTGATGATCGACAAAAATAATCGCCTCAAAATGCGATCTCTAGCCCTCCGATCATCAGGCGGAGGTAACTGCAAAGTCCCGTTCTGGGCATCTATACTCAAGAGACCAGATCGGACTGCCCGACCCTTGAATGCCGACTGAGGGACTCCCAACAAGGATCTAACTGCGATGGGCAAAATGTCAGACACGACAGGCACTGTCTCGCCCTCAAACTCAATGCCGGTGATAAATCTCCAGTCCATAGGAGTCATCATCACCTTGCAATCAAGCAGATAAAGGGACTGAGTCTGGTGGAACCAGCGCTCAGACAAAGCCCTCATATACCCCCAAGGGCAACGGCGGGGCAGGATCGAGAAGAAGGCCTGAAATCCCCAGCCATCTATGATCTCCCTGTAATCCTCGTGCAGAGTCTGATAGAGGGATTGCACACTAAACCAGTTCCCTCGAGGCTATGTCAAGCTAGGGACCTGCATCAAAAATCAACCCATGTTAAAAACTTGTGCCTCGAGAATGGGCAGAAGATGGGAAAAGAATCCAGAGGGAAGAAAGACTTCAAGTCACCTCGTTGGCCTGAAGATATCTCGAAGGATGGCGACTCAAGTCGCCCAGCAACTCCTGTGTCTGCACAGTATTTCTCTGGACCTTCGCACATGGAACCTGAGCTGGAACAAGAGCAACAAAAGTAGCCTCCTCGTCATCAATGTAAATGGGCTGCTCGTCCTATGCTGGACGTATCCTGCTCTCTACCAATCTGCGAGGCGTCCTAGCTGGATGGGCCTGTGGGACGGCAGAAGCCCTCCTCCATCTAACACCTGATGAAACCCTGGTAGAGTTATCGGGTTTATCGCGATCTATTGCATACACCAGTATTCCGAAATCACCTCAGACAGGGTGTGGTAAGCCTAAAACCTGTGGCTTATTAATCAATCAATCCAGCATACATATCTAAGTCCTAAAACATGCATGGGTCCATCAAAAATACCCCGTACAGTCAAACTGCATGTTTTCAAAATCCCAGAAGCTCAAAACCTGCATTGGGTTAGTAAAAAACTCCCCACAGAGTCAAAAATGCATGCTTTTCAAAACCTAAGATTTTGGAAAAATTTCACCAGAGTCTCCTTTGTAAAATGGACTGTCCACATGCACACAGGCATACCTAGGTGGCCATTCAGTAGCACACCTACCCAAAAATAGAAACAGTTCATATTTACTAAAACAAATAAAAAACTACCTCACATGGTCTCCAAAATACCATAGGCATTTTTAGTTTAAAGTCCAGGCTCTCTAGGGCTCAAAAAGGATGATTAGACTGACCAAAAAGCTCAAAATAGTACTATCTCAGAACCTAAATTTTCTTACATCCAAACGTGTATTACAGTAAGATATGCATACATATGTAGACAAAAAAATTTTACAGGTCATATAGACATACATTTTTCATACATTACGTTTAAAAGCACCCTAGGTGGTTCGCATGCTTTTAACGGTTAAAAACTGCGAAAAAAGCATCGAAAACATTACCTGCGCTACGCTGAATGCGTAGGAACTAACGGATTTAGAATTCGGCAACCAAAACTCCGTAAATCTGAAAAGAAGATCGAAAATCCTTTCGCTGCTCAAACGGGAAACTTGCAAAATGAAAAATCCCACAACACATTAAATAAGCTGGTTAGCCACAGCTCCACCTGCGGCTGCCACACCTCTACTTACGACAGTCCAAGTGGGTCCCACTCCCCTGGGGCCCAATTCAGTTCTAGTTAAAACAGAGTTTAAACGGGCTGCCAAGTTAAATCTGAAGAGAAATCGCTACGCAATTGAGCAGCTTATCCAGAAATCCTGTGTTTTAGCAGTGTAATCCTGACGAAAAGGGAAATTACATGATATTCATCCCGGAGCCATGTTCGGAGATTAACAAATCAAACTACGAAAAAACTGCGCAAGAATTGCGCGAAACTGCCAAAAACTGCCGTTTTTCGAAGTTCGGGTACTGACGGAAGCAGTTTCTGTCGTTGGCTCAGCCCCAGCAAAGTTCGGGTACTGACCAAAGCAATTTCAGCCGTTGGCTCAGCCCTAGCAAATTTCAGGTTTTGACTGAAGCAGTTTCAGTTGTTGGCTCAGCACCAGCGAAATTCGGGTACTGACCAAAGCAGTTTCAGCCGTTGGCTCAGCCCCAGCGAAGTTCGGGTAAAGATCTAATCAGTTTCAGCCATTGGCTCAGCCCTAGCAAAGTTCAGGTACTGACTAAAGTAGTTTCAGCCGTTGGCTCAGCCCCAGCGAAGTTCAGGTTCTGACCGAAGCAGTTTCAGCCGTTGGCTCAGCCCCAGCGAAGTTCGGGTACTGATCGAAGCAGTTTTAGCCATTGGCTCAGCCCCAACGAAGTTCAAATACTGACCAAAGTCAATTTCAGCTGTTGGCACAGCCCCAGCGAAGTTTGAGTTTTGACCGAAGTAGTTTCAGTCGTTGGCTCAGCCCCAGCGAAGTTCGGGTACTGACCGAAGCAGTTTCAGCCGTTGGCTCAGACCCAGTGAAGTTCGGGTTCTGACCGAAGTCAATTTCAGCCGTTGGCTCAGCCCCAGCGAAGTTCGAGTTTCGACCAAAGTAGTTTCAGCCATTGGCTCAGCCCCATCGAAGTTCGAGTACAGATCGAAATACAGTCCAATCATTGGCTCAACCCCAATGACGCTTCAACTGACGGCTTAACCCCAGCCAAGCAATAGAAGGGATCTGGCAACGGAAACAATTATAATAATCCATCACAACTGATGGAATCTATTATACATATCCTCAAAGGGGATCATTGAGGTAGTATTAATCAGAATTTGCTAAGCTATCGCAAAAGACGTCATCCCTTACAGATCAAGACAAAAAAAATCTGTGATAGCTTAACTCCGCCAATCTCATCAGAGTCAAACCAGTTATCGTGAATAATGTCATCCCCAGCAGAAAATGACAAAGGTAGTTCGTGGTAACTCCCTAATACCATCAAGGGCTATACAAGACGACGTCATCCCCAGCAAAGTGATAACGCATGCAGCAAAAAGTAGCCCCATTCTACTTCAAGACGCCCAGCCTTCGAAATGGCTCTGGCATTTTCTATTCCCAGTGTCTACTAATCTTTATTCTGTCTATTCCACTACGTTACATGGACATGATTTAGAGGGGCATCTGTAGACACTCGAGATTTTCCTTACCCCGATACTCATCCAGTAGAAGGGTAAAACCGTCAATCAACCCAAATCCGATCCACAATATCGGTGCTCCAGTCAAATCCGATTCCCAATATCGGTAATCAAGTTCCGACAGTCAATCGGACCATTAATCAAGTTTTGACAGTTAATCGGAACATCAATCAAGTTCCGACAGTCAATCGGATCATCAATCAAGTTTTGACAGTCAATCGGACCATCAATCAAGTTCTGACAGTCAATCGGACCATCAATCAAGTTCCGACAGCCAATCGGACCATCAATCTCCAATAGTCAATCGGACCATCAATCAAGCTCTGACAGTCAATCGGATCATCAAACTCAACCCCGGTCTCAACCCGGGAGGTACCAATCAGCCCCGGCAGCAACCCGGGAGGTATCAATCAACCCCGGTCTCAACCCGGAAAGTCAAAATCAACCCCGGTCTCAACATGGGACGTCAGGCCAACTTCAGAGATCAGCCCGAAGCATTGCAACAACTCCATAGCAAAACCTGGAACGACCACGTCAGCCTCAGAGACAACCCTGAGGTCAAAAGACTCGACTAGGATCCAAGTCTTGGAATCAGCTCCCGAAAGTCAACCAGCGACCATGCCGACACTAAAGGCAGTCCTGGGAGCGGTACAACGGTCATTTTACCAACTTTCAACTGACTTGGTCAAATTCAAGCCAAATTGATGCCACCAAAGTCAGCATGAACCCTAACGACGATCCCGAGTGACAATAACGCAAGACAGTTCAACGGACAAACTGCGGGGAATCGAAGACCTGGTTATGAACCCGTCTTCCTGGACCCGAAAAATATTTTTTCCCATGTCATTGTAACACTCTTGGCGAGAACTTTCCAGAAAGGTATCGCACGCCTCAAACGGACGCTCCGATCAACAGTTAGAAAGTTTCCGATCGGACATCGCATTGCTCGGAGTGCACGTACTTCGAGACGACCAAGACGGGCACGTGGGACCTACCTCGAGTGGCCACACCTCTACCTACGACAGCTGCATGTAGAGGTGTAGCTCCCCCCCTCTATAAATAGAGGGGCAACCCCCTCTAATTTTCATAAGCAAAAAGTGTAGTGAAGCCCTGCCTGACTGATTTTTTGACTTTTACACCTCTTCCAAACCCAAATATTTTCACTCCAACACATAGATATACCCATATACTACCACATATCAAAAAACCACCGGTAGATTTGGACGTTTAAGGCCTACGATTTGGCAAAAAGCCCGTAGTGCAGCCCATTGTAAGTATTTTTACGATCAGCAAGTCAATACTACTATTTTGCACTGTTTTACACCTTTACATCAAGTTTTATCTTCTAAATATGCCCGAAATTTAGTTTCGTGGCCGTTTTCGTCAAAATTTGATACATTTTTGTACATAAACTCAGTTTTCAACATTTCTACAACTCGGATTTACGATCCGTCAGCTCTAGCAGCTTCAATACACTAGCACACACTGTTTTGGCAACTTCGCCGGACTGGGTTGTCTTCCCAGTCCGGGTTTGGCCTTTTTCTGTATATATTTAACAGTTTATATACTAACATTTCAATTCTGTCAAGCCCGAATTTTAAATCCGAGGTAGTTTACCGCTTTTATATATATATACGCATATCTAAGCAATTTTCACCATAACTGGTCTTTGTACCAGTATTGGTTGACTACATTCCTGTCTATATATATATATATATTAATTCAGTCCGGACACAAGCGTGAAAATCCATCACCCTTTTTACTATTTTTGCACACTTCGCCATACTGGGTGCTCTCCCGAGTCACTGGTTGACTACTTTTCTGCAATTTATATTTCAGTTCGGCCTGGATCATTCTATGGCCTTTTTACTGCTTTTATATATATTTTTGCATATATAAGCAGCCTTCACCATCACTGGTCATCTTTTCAGTCTTGGTTGACTACGTTTCTGTCAATATATATATATATCTACATATATATTTCCATTTCAGTCCGGGCTTACGAGTGAAAACCCATCGCCCTTTACAGCTTTTATATATATTTAACTATATATATTGCTTTGTTCAATTTATTCAACTGTTGCATTTAACATTCATTTGTATATGAATTTGCACTGACATATCTGCTGGCGAACTAGATTTATCCAAATCTCGCCACTTCTAGCTTTCAACGGTTCAAACAGGTCCCGACAGAATCTGAAAGCTATAATGGCTGAGATTTCTTTAAATCTAGTTATTTTTATAGTTTCAGCTTCAAAAGCAACCTCGCGTTCCTTAGATCGCTATCTAGTTGGAACGAGACGCTTCAGTCGTGCGAATCGGGATTTACTGAATGAATCCCTGGTTTTGGCAATTTTGGGATATTTATCTACTTCTGTACAAATTTGAACTGTGCAGGTTTTATAGCTACTCATATATGAGTCTAGGAATCGTGGGATTCATGATCAAACTGATCAGAATCTGATTCTCACGATGGACAAACTCCGATTTATAGATGTACCTTGCCAGTTTTTTCTGTAAATGTACATGCACAGACCTTAAAACGGTTATCCGGATTTAAGGTCTCAACATAGTGAAAATATGGATTGTCGTGTCAGCATCCCTCCGATGGTTTTCATACCCATGAGGAGATCGACACTTTATATTTCTGTGGTCGAGGATGCTTCGCAGCCCGACAAATCACCATTTGCATGCAGCCTTAAGGCTATAAAGATAAAATTGAGAGTAGCGATATGCATCAATTCCTATGTCAGCATAAGGGTTTGATAAAACCAGCTTTCAAAACATCACTATCAATTCAATTCAAAAGCTTTTGCAAATCAAATTAAATGATGCTTTTTGCAAATTAAATCAAAGATTGATTTTCAAATCACATCAAACCCTTCGTACATAGGCTCAACGAAGCCTGCCAAAGCTTTCAATCAATTAAAAGGACCAATTTTCAAACAACATTCACTCACGCATTCCAGTTTTAAGGGAAATATTAAAAAGATTGCGGTACCGTGTTTACACGGGAGTCATGGGGTGCCTAACACCTTCCCCACACTTAACCAAGCCCCCGAACTCAAAACTCCGATTTCAAAGATCAAGTTTCGACAGTGTCCAGCAATTGGGCCTCTTTTAAATCAAATTCGGTTGAGTTGGTACAACCATTTTTTAAAACTACTAACTGGCGACTTTGTTTAAATCAAATCCGACGACATATACACATGTTGGCCTCTTTCCTAAAAAACCCCTCAAAACAACCTTTTTGCAATAAAAAGAATAAGGGTTGAGATAACTTAGAAAGATCGATTTGAGGAAAATCGGGTTACAAACCGACCCGCGGTATTTCTTAAAGTTTTTGACGTCAACATTATCATTACTAATTTAATTATTATCTCCTAAAATCATTAATTTTTTAATCCCAAATTAATATTTTGAATTTATAATCCCCTAAATCACTACAAATCTAAACTGTTTTGGTAATGTCAACTTTTCTGATATTATCCTTTCTAATTTAATTATTATCTCCTAAAATCACTACTTTATGATATTATCATTACTGAGCTATTATCATTACTCTCTGTTATTTAACTTAATTTTCTCCCTATAAATACATATCAACTATTATGTAACAACTCATGATAAATCACTATAAATCAAAACTGTTCTAATAATGTTAACTCTTCTAATATTATCATTACTAATTTATTTATTATCTCCTAAAATCACTACTTTTTTAATCCTAAATTAATATTTTGAATTTGTAATTCCCTAAATCATTACAAATCTAAACTGTTTTGGTAATGTCAACTTTTCTGATATTGTCCTATCTAATTTAATTATCTATTAAATATATTAAATTACAGTACATAATATAATTGCATGATATCTGTCATTCTCAAATTACAACACATGTCCTACCTAATTAATGTGTTCATCCATTACCCCGATTTTCACATGTCCTACATAATTACACCAATTTTTGAATTTTATAATATTATACCCTTTATAATATTATACCATACATATATATAAGTTCTAACATTACTAACCGTGACAACCCAAATTTATTTTTTGAAATTTATAATACCATTTATAATCTTATACCATACATTATATCATACATATATATCTCATTGTGTTTATATTTATGGCTTCTTCATCTATTGCATTCTATTATCTAGATTGTGGCTTTGCATGATTTGTTAAGTACTATCATCCGGTAAATCATTTTTCATCATCATTAAAAAAAAATTAGCATCTGATAAATCGTTTTCATCATCATTAATCATTAATCATTTTCATCATCTAAACATATTTTATATTATTGTTACTTAATTATTATCTCCTAAAATCACTACTTTTTAATCCCACATTAATATTTTAATTTTATAATCCCCTAAATCACTATAAATCTAAACTGTTCTGATAATGTTAATTGTTCTAATATTATCATTACTAATTTAATTATTATCTCCTAAAATCATTACTTTTTTCATACCAAATTAATATTTTGAATTTATAATCCCCTAAATCACTACAAATCTAAACTGTTTTGGTAATGTCAACTGTTCTGATATTATCCTTTCTAATTTAATTATTATCTCCTAAAAATACTACTTTATGATATTATCATTACTGAGCTATTTTCATTACTCTCTGTTATTTAACTTAATTTTCTCCCTATAAATACATATCAACTATTATGCAACAACTCATGATAAATCACTATAAATCAAAACTGTTCTGATAATGTTAACTCTTCTAATATTATCATTACTAATTTAATTATTATCTCCTAAAATCACTACTTTTTTAATCTCAAATTAATATTTTGAATTTATAATTCCCTAAATCATTACAAATCTAAACTGTTTTGGTAATGTCAACTTTTTTGATATTATCCTTTCTAATTTAATTATCTATTAAATATACTAACTTGCAGTACATAATATCATTGCATGATATCTGTCATTCTCAAATTGCAACACATGTCCTACCTAATTAATTTGCTCATCCATTACCCCGGTTTTCACCTGTTGTGACACCCCCAAATCCGGGTACTTCGTTTTCACATGATTTGGTGTTCACTTTCTAACTATAACAAACATCTACCCAATAAATCTCAAAATAAATTACAATCTTTATTCAAAATAATAAAATCTCCCTTAATACAAGGGTTACAACGTTCTCAAAAATCAATCATAGGGTTACTCTAACTTTGACATAAACAATAAAGTGCGGAATAAAAATATGACATAAAAGTCTTATTACAACCATTTCAAAATAATTAAACAAGTCTTCACTTGTTCATCTTTCCCTTACCTTTACTTGTAGTCGGGGCATCAACGTTATAAACCTTAACTGCAATTGTTATTTAATGCAAGAGTGAGCAAACAACAGCTCACTGGAGTTTAACAATAATATAGACATGAAAGGATATCTTTAAAAGAATCTGAACAACTTAGCTTACTTCAATAATAAAGAATTGAATAATAATTCTCTATCAACATTAAAATTCGAATATGGAATTTGTCTGAGGGTCATAAGACTTTTGAACTCTTGTCCTAGGTTATAAATATTTTTATTTAAACCTTTAACAGTCAATAAGACTATGGACCTTAACTCGTACTTAGGGGGATCAGCCCTTCGTACCATGTATTGTGCACAAACATCTTAACGCTATGCATAGTAATCTCCCCTAATAATTAGGGTTGTTCAACTCAGTAATTTGAATTCAAGTCCGCACCAAAGAAAGTTAGGTTTGGATAAGCTTACAAGGGTAATTTAGAATTCACGTTCATCAACTAAGGATTAGTTGAATCGACTTTCAATAATTCATAAATAAAAGAATTATGAATTAACATATGCTTTAGAAGTAAACTTAAAGCATTTAAAATAATAACTGGATCTTACTTGAACAATAAGTCAAGATCATTTCAATTAAATAAACAATTGTCCAATACGAAAATAGAAAGGACATTCTCAACAATGAATATATGAACTCAAAGAAATTATATAGAATTAACAAGTTTAGGGTTAGAAGACTTGCCTCAAGCGCAAGCTACTTAACACAATTCACATACTTTAATACTTTCTATACACATTCAATTATAATAATCTAAATCAGTTAACACATAACTGATTCACATAAGTGGTAAACCCTCATGGTTAACTCACTCTAATTAAATAAATAATCAACTATCACATAGTTAATTACATCACACACATACTCACATAATTAAATTAATCATGTATTTAGCTAAATTATAATTAAACAATTATAATTTAAACACTTAATCTAATTATAATTACTCAATTATAATTACCTCTTAAATTATCACCAATTCATAATTAATAATTAATTAAACTATATCATGCATTATAATTACACAAATTATAATTAATCATGCAATTATAAACTTAAAATCCATAACTAAACATGCATTTATTAAATTACAATTACTTAAATTATAATTTAAATTAACAATTAATTGATTAAAATAAATCATCTTCTACACATTATAATTTAACAAAAATTATAATTTAAACCTTTACTCTTAATTATAATTATACAAATTATAATTACATATCACATTAACCAATTCACAATTAAACAATAATTCAAATAATACTTTAAGGTTTTCAAAACCTCTTTTCTTTTACAATTACCAAATTGTCAAATTCATGTTATCAACATGCTATTGCAACTTAAATACATGATCATTATTCTAGCAACAATGTAACTTAGGCATAAAAATAAACTGCACACTTGATTAAAACTCATAGCCTCTGCACAGGAGACGGCGCAGCTGCGCCACCCTTTGCCTTGACACCGGCGCAGCTGCACAGGTGTCAAACCTGGAAAACTCAGCAGGCGCAGCTGCGCCACCTCTGCCTTTGTTGCCGGCGCAGCTGCGCCGGAACGCGAACAGAGGCAGACAGCCACAGCACCCTACTTCACTGTTCATCTCCCACATGCTAACAATCGGCAACACACAGCAACACAGACAACGTAAGGCATACATATGTAGTAATACTCATGCTATATATATGATACTACTAACAGAATTTGTCTAATGAAAATCAAAGGTTTTAAAAACTCAATTTTGACATTTTTATAAAACTCATATTTTTCTCCAAAATAATTTACTGTAATTTTTTTTTTCCACCAATTAAACTTATAACACATGCATTATATTCATGATTGAAGATAACATTATAAACAATTCTAAACATGCATATTACTACATAAAATTTTCATAAAGTTTCATTCTAAAACTCAACCAAAACATGTGAACTCTCAAGAACATCAATTTTTCATTAAAACATATTTTAACAACCATTTGATTTCTGAAAATCCTTTATAGCATACAATCACCAATAATAACATATGAACACAATACATATATATAAAATTTATGGTTACACAACTTCCATGAAAACTCAACTTTTGACAGAGAATAAAATACAAGGAACATATAGATTGATTTCTATAATTGTAAAAGTAAAATTATAGATTATAACCTTTTTGCTAATCGTTAGTGAAGAAGATGATGATGCTTGCTTAAGCTCTTCCTTCTCTTCTTCTTCTTCTTCTTCTTCTTCTTCTCTCTTCTCTAACTCTTCTCTACTCTTCCTTGTTCTTTCTTCTTCTTTTAGTCTTAGGCTTAGAATACTAACGTAAACACATATAATAGATATAATACGATATAACTTATACGATATAATAACTAACAAAATAATAATACCCTTATTAAGTATATCAGTTACGTAAGTTTTAAAATTCAAAAAGTCTTAAGGCTTTGTTTGGTAAACAGTTTATTTAAAAACAGATTATTAGCTAAGGCTTTGTTTGGAAAATAGATTTAAAAACAAATGCAAGGCCTTGTTTATTTAAAATCATTTAAAATTATTTTTCTTTTATTTTAACAAATCATTTTAACACATACTTTAATGTCATATTTTAATCAATTAAATATTAAACAACTAATTTAATCAATTAAAATCTAACATCAATTAATCACATAAAATTGCCACATAATTATAATCACTCGCTAATTATAATTCATGTAACACTTCATCATATAATTCATCTAATTCAATTATCTCAATTAAATTAGAACTATAATATAGAATTAATATACATTAATTAAATAAATATTAAACATTCATTTAATTAATATATAACACTTAATTAAATCACTCCATAAATCACATAATTTATTTATTTAACTCAATAAAAAATTCATATAAAATATTTATTTAACTCAATAAATATTTAAAATTATTATATCAAATCACAATCGTTACACATGTCCTACATAATTACACCGATTTTTGAATTTTATAATATTATACCTTTTATAATATTATACCATACATATATATATAAGTTCCAA
This sequence comes from Panax stipuleanatus, assembly GCA_020205555.1. Classification (NCBI taxonomy): domain Eukaryota; kingdom Viridiplantae; phylum Streptophyta; class Magnoliopsida; order Apiales; family Araliaceae; genus Panax; species Panax stipuleanatus. The sequence goes on along the minus strand of CM035120.1, from coordinate 127,308,976 downwards.
CATTACTAACCGTGACAACCCAAATTTATTTTTTGAAATTTATAATATCATTTATAATCTTATACCATACATTATATCATACATATATATCTCATTGTGTTTATATTTATGGCTTCTTCATCTATTGCATTCTATTATCTAGATTGTGGCTTTGCATGATTTGTTAAGTACTATCATCCGGTAAATCATTTTTCATCATCATTAAAAAAAAAAATTAGCATCTGATAAATCATTTTTATCATCATTAATCATTAATCATTTTCATCATCTAAACATATTTTATATTATCGTTACTTAATTATTATCTCCTAAAATCACTACTTTTTAATCCCACATTAATATTTTGATTTTATAATCCCCTAAATCACTATAAATCTAAACTGTTTAGATAATGTTAATTGTTCTAATATTATCATTACTAATTTAATTATTATCTCCTAAAATTATTACTTTTTTAATCCCAAATTAATATTTTGAATTTATAATCCCCTAAATCACTACAAATCTAAACTGTTTTGGTAATGTCAACTATTCTGATATTATCCTTTCTAATTTAATTATTATCTCCTAAAATACTACTTTATGATATTATCATTATTGAGCTATTATCATTACTCTCTGTTATTTAACCTAATTTTCTCCCTATAAATACATATCAACTATTATGCAACAACTCATGATAAATCACTACAAATCAAAACTGTTCTGATAATGTTAACTCTTCTAATAGTATCATCACTAATTTAATTATTATCTCCTAAAATCACTACTTTTTTAATCCCAAATTAATATTTTGAATTTATAATTCCCTAAATCATTACAAATCTAAACTATTTTGGTAATGTCAACTTTTCTGATATTATCCTTTCTAATTTAATTATTATCTCCTAGAATCACTACTTTATGATATTATCATTGCTGAGCTATTATCATTACTCTCCGTTATTTAACCTAATTTTCTCTCTATAAATACATACCAACTATTATGCAACAACTTATGCTAAAACAATTATCTCCTTATTACTTTCTGCTAAACATTTATCTTATTATTTGAGGTTTGGTGAGGTTTGTGTAATGTGTAACATACTTCAAATATGCCACTAGCAATCATATCAATATAACAACTCGTTGACATTGTGCATTACACTTTCTAAATATTTGTTAGTGCTTTAGAATGAAAGAAGTACGCATTTTTAACACTATTGGTTACATTATAAATATTTTTATCAAAAAATTAATATATATATATATATATATATATATATATATATATATATATATACTCACACACACAGCTGTTATATAATGTCTTGGAGTTTAGTGATCAGATTAATTCTATACTTGGATATGTATTTGTGCACAAAACTTTTACCCAATTATATGTAACATATTCTACCAAAATTTGATCATCGCACAACAATCTACCATCTTCTTATTCTATTTTAATTTATTAATTGCACGTTTAAATTTATTATTAACAAAAATGAATAATCTAGCAGTAACGTGCGAGTTTGTATCTAATTTATCATAAAATTAACTTCATAGAAATTGGATCCGTTCTTATTAGTTACTTATTTCAAGGGATTAATAAAGGTAAAAAAATGTTATTTCTAAAAGATGGAGATAAAATATATAGAGTAAATGATAAAAAAATAAATATGTTATTTAGTAAAATTTATTAATATAAAAGAATAAAAATATTTATCTCTTTATATAATCTTGTAGGGTCAATAAAGATAAATTTAAAAAATTAAAATTTCTACAAGTAAACTTATAGTTTCACAATTTCTTCCTCACATGAATAGTAAGTGGGGTTCACTCTCGTTTGAGAGGATCTTATGAAACTAACACTTTCACTTGTGCAGATATCAATTTTTTAAATTTAAATTTATTTTACTTTTTTAATATGTATATAAATTATATTTTGTTCATCTTTTAGGCACAGATAAAGTATTAATTTTTTTAGAGAGAGAAAATAAAAACAAGTTGGTGGAAAAAAGAAATCAATTTTTTAATTGGTTTACCATTTTGTGGTTTGTTTGAAAAGAATCGACAGATTGGAGTATTTAAATTGCACCAATGCTAAGAATTTTCAAGTAAGAGAATAATAGGATAGGAGATGAAAGAAAAATTATTCTTTTTAATTTTGTTTGTAAGAGTGTCATTATTCTCCTATTTTGTGAGTTGATAAGGAAAATATAGATTAATATTTGGTATACTATATTATACTATTATACTCTTATATATGTTTATTCTTTTTAAATATTATCCAAATATAGACTAAATTACAAATTTGACCATCCTATTTGTCATATTTTTGCTAAACTGTTCCCTAAACCTTTTTTTTAGCACAACTGTTCTTCATAGATATATTAGTCATGCAAAAGTGTTCTTCCAATGCTCCCTAAACTTTTTTTTAGCACAATTGTTCCTCATAGATGCGTTATTCATGCAAATGTATTCTTCCAAATTTTTTTACCTATTAAAAATTGATTTTCTCTTTCCTCTCTCCTCATTTTTTTTAAAAAATTGTGTAAAAAGTATACTCTTCTTCTTTTTTTTTTTTAATTTTTATATTGACATTTTGAATTCAATATAGAATATCTCTAAATTCAAAATTTGTATAAATTAATTAATTTTAGACAATATAATTACCAAAATTATAAACTTTACTATTTTTTTATTTTATCTAAATGGTACTAATAATTGTATGATTTATTTTAAAATTAAATATATCTCTAATTGATTTATTTTAAAATTGAAAATTCATATATATTTCATATTGAATTCAAAATGTCAATATAAAAATAAATAAATAAATAAAAAGAAGAAGAGTATACTTTTTACACAAATTTTAAAAATAAAAGATAAAAAAAAATGAGGAGAAAGGAGAGAGAAAATCAATTTTTAATCGATGAAAAATTTGGAAGAACACATTTGCATGACTAACGCATCTATGAGGAACAGTTATGCTAAAAAAAGTTTAGAGAATATTAGAGAAACACATTTACATGACTAACGCGTCTATGAAGAATAGTAATGCTAAAAAAAAGTTTAAGAAATAGTTTAGCAAAAACATGACAAACAAGAGGGTCCGATTTACAATTTAATCTCCAAAGATAAAAGCGGTCTGACGTATATGCATACAAGATTTTAGAATTACAAAATTATACTTGTGTAAAAAAATACTTGTATACATACAAGATTTCTGAATTACAAAATTATTTATTACACTTATTGAACGTATTTGAAACAATAGAACTACTACAAACATCACCAAGCTTGCTAAGAATAGCTGATAAAAAAAAACCTTGCTAACAATATAAAAATTCTGAATCTAGCCTAGTTTCTCTTTTGCTTATGTTAAAATTAAGATTGTCAACTCTATTGACAATTAAGAATAATAGTTGAAATGTTAATAGTACTTACTCCATTAAACACTAAAATATATTATATTAAAAATTTCATCACCAAAAATAGATAAAATAGGATAAATACCAAGAATTCGAAACATAGTCATACCAATATCTAACGAACAAGTCTAATTAAACAAAAAAGACGCAAGTTTTTAAATAACTTCTCACAAAAAATTACACTTTCCTTTTGATCATATTTCTCGGTTGTTAAGGGATGAATTTAATTTTATGGAAGTTTGGATGAATGAGTTTTATAAATGGATTTTGCGTACCTCATTTATCTAATTTTTTATTGTAAATTATATCTCCCTTTTATATACTTCCTCTTGATTGCTGATCAAGATTTTTGTTTTATTAAAAATATATTGTAATAGGTTTTGGTAGAATTACTTAGAAATTGGAACTGAAGAGCAAAAACGTTGAAAACTCATTTGTAATGGAGCCCAAGTTGAATTAAATAGTTATATTCATGATTTTATTCTTGCACCTTAGATTAGATCTTTTGGTTCACTCGGTGGCTCGAGTGAACCAAACTAGAATCAAGTACATAATCATTTCAAGTAGAATATAGTATTCTATATGCGGATGCTAATTATATATTAATATATTATTATACATGGTGATATATGTTTAATATGACACATATTTATATATATATATATATATATATATATATATATATTTGTATGCGCGCTAAACAAGATGAGACCATTAATAACAAAATCACTCAAAAATAAAAATATTAAGTTGATTACGTTCAAGAACATTCAGAATGTCGAACGTAACCTTCTAACATGGTGAAACAATAGAGTATCGAGTATTTAATATGAGTTTGTTGTGCATACACAAGACTTGTATTAAATATTTAAGATGTTAGATTTATGACATTAGATGTTTATAAGAAATTAAATAATATCGTTTTGTCGTGCACACACAAGAACTGTATTTTTCTCTTCACTTATATGAAAATACTAGTCTAACTTAACTTAGATAATTTTGGTTCGGATGTGCACACACTTGACCATTATAATCTAAGAGACAAAAAAAAATAAAAGGAGTTACATGAAGATGTAATTGACAAAAGTTTATACTTGTTGAATAAATCTATAGTTTGTTGTGCATACACAATGTTGTATATTTATGGCAATATGATCCTTTCTCACTAGCGAATTTTTAACTAGTTCTGTCGAACTGTATATAGAGGGTCATATAAGTTGAAGAAATAGTGGAAGACATCATTTTAATAAAGACCCGATTAATCTAGTGATTAATAAAATGAATGCATGCTAATGTTGTTAAATTACAAATTTATTTACAAAAATTTACAATGTCTAATTCACTATAACTGTGGAGTATATTAGATGCTAATAAGTTAACTGGACCGAATTATACGGATTGGTTAAGGAATTTGAGAATAGTTCTCACGACTGAAAAGCTATCTTTTGTCCTTAATTCGTCTATCCCTGCAACGGTTGCAGATAATGCATCTGAGGAAGAGTTTGCTACTTTTAGAAAGTGACAAGATGATGCACAGTGTGCTCATTGCATCATGTTGGCATCCATGATAACGAGTACAACGTCAACACAAGAAAATGGATGCGCCTACTATGTTGCTGCACCTTCAAGATTTATTTGGTGAGCAGAGTGGGGTGGCCAGATATCAGATATCTAATAAGCTCTTCCAATCTAGAATGACCGATGACACTACAATACAGGCATAAGTCATTAAAATGATCAATTTGACTGAACAATTGGGACAACTGGGTTTAGTCATGAATGGAGAGTTGAGCAAAGATTTGATCTTGCCATCACTCATAGACTCTTTCTCATAATTTGTTGTGAATTTTTACCTGAACAAGCTAGATGTCAGCTTGTCTGAATTACTTAACATGTTGAAAATCGCTGAGAGTCACTTTATAGCAAAGAAAGATCAAGTCTTACTGATAGATACGTCTTCCAAGAAAAGGAAGAGGACCAAAAGTTCATCTAAAAAGAAGAAGGCAACAGGAAAGGCACAAACCAAGGACAATAAAAAGGAAAGTGACCTAGAGAGCAAAGGAGTTTGCTTTCATTGCAATAAGTCGGGACACTAGAAGAGAAACTGCAAGGAGTATCTTGCAGAGGCTAAGTTGAAGAAGCTTGGTGAAGCTTCGGCTACAGATACATGTTTGTTTATGATTGAAATAAATCTTTTTGTCAGTCAAAGTTCTACTTGGGTATTGGATACCGCCTGTAGCTCTCACATATGCAATTCTATGCAGGGATTAAGCAGAAGTAGAAAGCTAAAAAGAGAAGTAATCCTATGTGTAAGGTATGGAGCAAAGGTTAATGCATTAGCCGTAAGAACTTATAGTTTAACATTGCATACGGGCAAGCCTATTAAGTTAGTAAATTGTTACTATGTTCTAGTTTTTATTAGAAACATTATTTTGTTTTCGTTGTTAGAAAAGGAAGGTTTTGATATTATAATAATGAACAATAGTTGTTCTATTTATAATGATAATATTTTGTTTGGAACTAGTAGATTTGATGGACTTTACATTCCTGACTTACATGAAAAATATTTTCAAAATTGAACAAAATAATAAAAGGAAAAAGATGATGTGAATTATACCTTTATGTGGTGTAGACACACAAAATTTCGTTTTCCTATTACTAACCCTGCAGGAGGGCAAAATCGTTTTCTCATCCCCGGTCACTAATATCGGGATGTCAACTCAACCCCGGTCTCAATATCGGGCCATCAGATCAACCCCGATCTCAATACCGGGCCATCAGATACCGGGCCATCAAATCAACCCGATCTCAATACCGGGCCATCAGATCAACCCCGGTCTCAATACCGGGCCATCAGATCAACCCCGGTCTCAATATCGGGCCATCAGATCAACCTCGATCTCAATATCGGGCCATCAGATCAATCCCGATCTTAATACCGGGATATTAATTCAGCCCTGGTCACAACCCGAGAGGTACAGTTAAGCCTCGGTCACAACCGGGAGATCCAGTTCAGCCCCAGAGATAACCCTAGGAAGCCAATTCAACCTTCAGAGACAAACCCGAAGCATCACATCATCCCCGGAGTCAACCTTGGGAGGACCAAGTCAGCCTCAGATACGACCATGAGGACAAACAGAATCGACTAGGATCCAAACCTTGAAAACAATCCCGGGAAATCAGCCAAAGACCATACTAGCACTAAAGGTAGCCCCGGGAGGGGCAAAATGATCATTTTGCCAACTTAAAGCCGATTCGGTCAAACTCAATCCGAATTGATGCCACGATGGTCAGGAAGAACCATAACGGTGGTCCCGAGTGGAAACAGCGGAAGACAGCTCAACGGACAAACTGCGAGGAATTAAAGATTTGGTTATGAACCAGTCTTTTTGAACTCAAAAAAGGTTTAATCCCATTTAATTGTGACACTCTTGGCGAGGACTTTCCGGAAAGATATAGCACACTTCAAACGGACGCTCCAATCAAAAGTTAGAAAGTTTTAAATCTGACCTCGCATTGCTCGGAGTGCACGTACTTCGAGATGACGGGACCCGCCACGTGGACCCTACCACGTGGAGCCGCAGGTATAGTGGAGGTAGCCATAGGTGGGCCCGCTTCTACTGGGTTTATAAATAAAGGTGCACCCCCAGCTCATTTTAAATAGAGAAACGCTCTGAACCTCTGCCCGTTTTGTTTCTCAGCCATATTCATGTACTCCAAACCCAAATTTTATTACTCTAACACGTAGATATACTTATATACTACCACATACCCAAAATTAACAGGTGGAAACGGACGTTTGAAGCTTACCAAGTGGCAAAAAGCCCGTGTAGCAGTCCATTATGAGTATTTTTACGATCAGAAAGTTCATACTACTTCTTTGCGGATTTATACACTTGCACGCTAAGTTTCGTTTTCTGATTATGCCCAGAACTTAGTTCTGTGGCCAATTTTGCTTACGTTTTCGTACATTTTAGTACATAAACACGTTTTCTAGCACTTCCACAGCTCGGATTGTCGATCCGTCGCTTTTAACAGCCTCTATATACATATATATATATATATATATATATATATATATATATATATATATATATATATATCTACGTTTATAGCAACTTCGCCGGACTGGGTTATCTTTCCAGTCCGGGTTTGGCTTTTTTAGGTATATATTTAACTATATATACTAACATTTAAATTATGTCAAGCCCGCATGTCAAATTCGTGGCAGTTTACTGCTTATATATATATATATATATATATATATATATATATATATATATATATATATATAAATTTTTCTGACTTATTTGGGCCTGAATTTCTACTTCGTGGCCTTTTTATTGCTTTAATATATATATACTAACTGTATATATTAACTTTTACATTCTAGTTTGGTCTGGATCATTCTGTGGCCTTTTTACAGCTTTTATAAGTATATATATACTTACATTTCTGTCCGGGCAAATGATAGAATGTCCGTCGCCCTTTACAGTTTTATATATATATATATATATATATATATTTACTTTCTGCTGAGCCTGGACAATTTCGTGGCTCTTTTACCACTTAAATATATATATATATATATATATATATATATTTCAATTCTGTCGTGCCTAGATCATTCTGTGGCTCTTTTACAGCTTATATATATATATATATATATATATATATATATATTTCCATTCCGTCGAGCCTGGATCATCCCGTAGCTCTTTTACCGCTTTTATATATATATATATATTTTAATTCTTTCCAGCCTAGATTACTCCGTGGCTTTTTATAGCTTTTATAAATATATATATATATATATATATATATATATATATATATATATTTACATTTCAGTCCGGGCATCGGAGTGAAAATCCATCGCCCTTTACAGCTTTCGTATATATATAATTATATATATATATATATATATATATATTCTTTACTCATTTTAATTAAATTGCCGCTTTAAATATTCATTTGATATGAATCGGCGCTGACATCTCTTCGGGCGAACTAGATTTCTTTAAATCTCGCCAACTCTACCTTTCAAACAGTTCAAAATAGGTCCAGACGGAACCGAGAAGCTAGAATGGCTGAGATTTACTTAAATTTGGCATTTTTTTAGTCTTATTCATTCTGGAAGCAATCTCGCGGCCCTTAGATCGATATCTAGTGGGAACGAGATGCTTTGGCTACGAGCAGGCCAGGATTTACTGATGAATCCTTGGTTCTGGCGACTTTTAGATGTAAATATATATTTTCTGTGCATATTTGAGTTGTGCAGATTTTTTTGGCTTCCCTTTGTGAGCCTAGGAATCATGGGATTCATGATCAAACTGATCAGAATCTGATTCCCGCGATGGACAAACTCCATTTTACAAATGTAACCTGCCAGTTTTTCTGTAAAATGTACATCCAAAAGACCTTAAAACGGTTATCCGGGTTTAAGATCTCAACATAATGAGAATATGGTTTGTCGTGTCAGAGTCACTCCGATGGCTATCATGCCTATGAGAAGACCGACACTTGTATATATTCTGTGGTCGAGGATGCTTTGCAGCCCGACAATCACCATTCAAATTGAGCCAAAAGACTGAAAAGATAAAAAATGGAAGTATCAATATGCTTCAATTCCTACGTGAGCGTAAGGGTTTGAAAACCTTCTTTCAAAACATCATCTTAATAATCTTGTCTAAAAAAGAGACTTTTGCAAATCAAATCAAACCCTTCGTATATAGGTTCAACGAAGCAAGACACTACTTTCAATCAAGAATAGGCCCAATTTCTTCCAGCATTCACACACACACACACATGTTGCAGATTTAAAAGGGAAATATTGAAAAGATGCGGTACCGTGTTTTCACGGGAGTTGTGGGGTTCCTAACACCTTCCCCACACTTAACCAAGCCCCCGAACTTAGAACTTCGGTTTCAAAGATCAAGTTTCGACAGTGTCCAACAATGGGGCCTCCTTTCAAACAAAACTCAGTTGAGTTGGTAAAACCATTTTCAAATCTACCAACTGGCAACTCTGTAAAACATTCAAATCGTCGACATGATACATGTTGGCCTTTTTCTAAAAACCCCTTCAAAACCTTTTTACAAGTAAAAAGAATAAGGGTAGACAAAACTTAGGAAGAGAGAAAGATTCGGGTCCAACTCGACTCGCAATTTTTTCCCGACGTCGACAGGTGGCGACTTTGCTGAGGACAGTAGAGGGCTTAGGCCGCGTTCAAATCTTTTTAAAATCTCCTTTTTATATCTGTGTATGTGTGAAGGCTGTGCCTTTACATTGAATAAATGTATGAATGCTGCATCTTTACATTGAATGGATGTGCATGAATGCTTTCCTGCTTTATATTAGTGCTTCACACAAATATTAGTGCTTCGCACCAATGTCATCATATTGATACGGTGCGACGCGATGTATATGAATGTATGTTGTGTGATTCCTCCACCAGGAGGCAAACCCGTCGGTGACAGAGTAATGTCTTCGAAGGCGGCTAAGTCTTTGGGGCTCATGAAAAAGCACCACTCAGATCCGCTTCAGTTGAAAGATTGGATTAATTTTCCCTCTAGTAGATTGCGATGATTTGGGGACCTTCATGCCAAAAAACCTTGAGACTAGCCTAAGATAGGTTAGCCTCTAATTAACCAAATCCGAAGGGAAGCTTCTTCATGCCTTCCTCTTTAAATTCAATGTCAAGTTTTTAATTCCAATGTAAATGTCATAATGTACATTCCATTTCTTGTAAATCCTGTGATGCTATCCTGTCATCAAAACAACTAACCTCTGTTTTACAGGATAAGATTTAAAAACCCCTAAACATGACACATTGCATAACATGTATATGGTTAGTGTCTATCAAGACTAAAAAACCTACTTGTCTTATAGGTAAGAGTGGTCTCATTACAAGATTATAATCTGAAAAGGCACAAAGCCTATCCACCGACATGACTGAAAGTGGCCAACTCGAGTCAGGTTCCGTATCTCGACAGGAGTTTGAGGGACTTCAGAATCAAATAACAGAGTTCGCTATCCTCCTAAGAGAACAAAGTAAAAACACTCAGGGCCAGACAACGCTCCATCAAACGGAGTTCTCCTCACAAGGTGGCAATCAAAGTGCTGACAAAAAGGCAGAAATGCAGATCCCTGAACATCGATCTAGTCAAAGAACTAACAAAACCCCTGAAATCACAAATCTCAGGGAAGATCGGGAAACTGGCGATATCCGAAGGAAAGTCCAACAAATGGAAGAAACCATTAGGCCAATCAAAGGGACTGGAAACCTTGGAAGTGTCACCTATTCAGATCTCTGCATATTCCCAGGGGCTAGATATCCTGACAAATTTTGAATCCCAGAGTTTGAAAAGTACAATGGGGCAGGCGATCCATATACGCACTTGAAAGTATACATTGGCGAGCTAGGGTCTTATGCTAAAAATGAAAGCCTTAGAATGCAGCTTTTCTAAAAGAGTCTCACTAGAGAGGCTAGGACATGGTATGCCTGACTTGACAATGTAAAAATCCATAGCTGGGAAGAGCTAGCTCATGCCTTCCTAAATTAATACAGCTTCCAGTCTTAAATGGCTCTGGATCGATATCAAGCGAAGCAATGAGTCTTTCGGAGAGTATGCCCAAATATGGAGACGTCTGGCAGCACACGTCAGCCCGCCTATGATAGAAACTGAAATGGTGATGACTTTCATAGACATCCTAGAGGCACCTTACTTTGAGAGAATCCTAGCTGGAATAGGAAAGCCATTCTCAGAGATGATCAAACACGACGAAATGACAGAGATGGGCCTGAAAGCAGGCAAGATTAAAGATCTCACGGCTTTGAAAATAGTCGCTGAGCATATACAAACGGGTAACTATGTGAACGCTCCTAATAGGGTACCCATGAATGGCGATGAAGAAGTATCCCTCATTGTACAGGGGCAATTTAAGAGACCCAACTGTATTCCTCCCATTTGGAAAAAGGAAGACAATCTGTCATTTCAACAACAGGTCGTATTCAACCAATGCTAGGACAGAAAGAGAAAATTTAAAAGAACGAAAAATCGAGTGTTCACACCACTAGGCGATTCCCTTGAAAACATGTTGGTGATGTTAATAGATCACAAGAAAATTACCGAAGTGGCTCCACCTCTGGATCCAAAAAGCAAAAGATACAATCCTAGCCAGAGATGTGCTTACCATTCAGGATCTCCAAGACACGATACACAAGATTGTTGGTCCTTGAAGCATAAAATCTAAAACCTAATCGAAAATGACAATGTTGTGGTCCAACAACCTGACCATCCAAAAGTCAACACCAACCTTCTGATGCCATATGATACGGAGGGAGTAAACATGATCGGGTCAGGAAGTGATGAAATGCATCCAAATCGTAAATATATACGAAGGATGGAGGAATACCCCCAAAGGAATAGAATAAATATCCTAGAACTGGAAAATATAGAGGAGGGTATGACAGTGATGCAAAAATTGGATACTATCCAGCATCAAGTAACTCAGTTGGCTAATCTGATAGTACGCCAACATCATAATACGAGGCAGCTTTTCACTCAACTATCAGAAATCCAAGAGAAAGAGGAGGTTATTCAGAATGTAAGCATATCTCCTTCCAAGATTAGCCAGCTAAATGAAGAAGATCAAAGCATGCTGAGTAGACGAGAAAGGTGGAATGGTAAAATTACTAGAAGATCTTGCCAAAGGAAAAATCGTCGGGAGGAATGCGAACTCCTAAATAGGAAATATCAAGCAACATTCCAAAAACTGGCAAACCCTCGAAATCCTACGGCACTGAGAGTTGGGGAGAGTAGGCGGAGAAGGATATTCACACCTCTGGGGGACTCGTTGGAAAATGTGTTAACACTGCTGGTTGCGTAGAGAAAGATTATTGAGGTACTGCCTCCTACAAAACTGGAGATAAAGAGTTATGATGCCACCAAGATATGTCTCTATTATTCTAACTCACCTGGACATGCAATTGAGGAATGCTGGTCTCTCAAGCATAAAATTTAGGATCTCATTGAAAATGGAGAACTGAAGATGGAAGTTCCCATGACCGAAAAAGGCGAAAGGAAAATAAAGAGCTTAAGATGTCCACGAGGAACAGGTAGTTAAAAGGAGGTGATGGCTGTAGGCACCAATCCTGGCAGAACACAAGGTGGACTGGCCTTAATGCTGGGAGTAACAAAGGAGACAAGAGAGTCCTCTAAGAAAATTCATCCTCCACCATCAAATATCTTGTTGCCCAAAGCCAACAATCACATTCCTGATTTTACCCTCTTAGATGATGAAGAGGAAATACTAATCCTTCCCAGTGTGGGAAAAGCCAAAAAGGAAAGTTCCTTGCGAGAAATACAACAACGATGCGAGAGGGATTTCATATTCAAAACCTCTCAAGCCTATGAGAAAGGTGAAGGAACAAATGCAGGAAAGGTGGTGAAGTTCTCGAGGAAGCCAACCCATTGAGGAATCTAGAGTTCATCCCTTTCTGTGACGAGTCCAGTTTAAGCCTCCTTAAGGGATATGCTGATTTAGGAGGCGATCAATTTATGGCAGTGATTGAAGATATTCATGACCAGGAGGTAACCTCTATCACAAGCCTCGAAGGTAACATAACCACTGACAACTGGACTATCAGGCCTCAGCTAGCCAGGAAGACTTAGATTCGGAGGAAAGTTGCTAGTTCTAGGAGATGTTGGGACATTATCATTTTTTTAGCGCCACGCCTTTTATTTTCCATGCATAAAAAATAAAAAATAAAAAATAAAAAAATTTTAAAAATCAAAAAATCAAAAATCAAACCTTTCAAAACGTGAACTACGAATGACCTGATCTCCCTCCACTCGGGAGTACGTATGCAGCCATTCTTGGTGCGGTCGAGCCAAAAAAAAATTCAATTCACCCTCTAACCAAAACAAAAGGTTCAAAAACCCATCAAACCAAACTCAAACCCAAAAGAGACACTTCTCAAGCCTCTCACACAAAGCCTGAACTACGAATGACCTGATCTCCCTCAACCCGGGAGTACGTAGGCAGCCATTCATGGTGCGGTTTGACCTTCGAGAAAAACCAAAAACCAATAATAATAAAAAATCCAGGCCCAAGACGCCGAAACCCTATAAAACTCAAATCCTATCAAGCCTTCCTGGTCAACAGACCCAACGGCACCTTAAATGTTATTCCATCAAATTAGGCACAAGTCCCGAAAAAGAAGAGACATTGATACATCAAGACGACTAGTTACAGGTATAAAATGGCAATCATCATAGGATTCAACCTGTCAGCAACTCATCACTCTTGATGTGCGAGAAGACTTAATCTCCTTTGACCCACAAAAGCACATGGGCTACCGTTGTGGCAAAGTCTATCTCATACCCGACGATCTATTTTTTGAGCAAAAGGCTACAGATTAAACCTCACAGATCAAGCCAAATCCAGTTAAAGCCATCACACCATCAACCAAGCTGAGCTCTTAGGTCCAATTCATTGGAGTTTGAAGGCATCTCGACATCAATCATCAAAGTTGAAACAACAACACAACTATATATCAAGCATAATCATCAGCAAGGACCTTTGAAGAGCTGACACCCTTAATCTGAAACCTACATCAAATCAGAAGAAAGGTCATCAAAACTAATTGCTCAAAGAAATCAAAAATAATGACTGGGGCATCCAAGCATTAAAGCCAAAATCCACTACCTGTTCACCATGGGGGTCATGCGATAAAAAACTCTTGCGATCTCGGCATCTTATCAGCCCATCAGTCAAACATACAACAAAGCAATCATCCCAGATGACAAACAAGACTGGGTCAAGTTTAGAATCGGCGACAAGCCGATGTTAGGTCCCACACAATAAGACTGGGGCAATTTTAGAAATCGCGACAACTCAACACTGGGGCGTTTATCAACCATCCAACGAAAATGCACCAATCGGTACTGTAGACACTCGAAATTTTCTGCCCCGATACTAACACTGTAGGAGGATAAAATTATCTTTTCAAATTAATTTTGATCTCCAATCGGATCGTCAGATCAACCCCGATCTCAATATCGGGCCATCAAATCAACCCCGATCACAATATCGGGCCATCAAATCAACCCCGATCTCAATATCGGGCCATCAAATAAACCCCGATCTCCAATCAGACCATCAAATCAACCCCAATCTCAATATCGGGCCATTAATTCAACTCTGATCTCCAATCGGACTGTCAGATCAACCCCGATCTCAATATCGGACCATTAAATCAACTCTGATCTCCAATCGGACCGTCAGATTAACCCTGATCTCAATATCGGGCCATTAAATCAACTCCGATCACTAATCGGACCATCAGATCAACCCCGATCTCAATATCGGGCCATCAAATCAACATCGATCTCCAATCGGACCGTCAAATCAACCCCGATCTCAATATCGGGCCATCTGATAAGTTGGTTTTATACCAACGAATTGATATCCGTTATAGCTTGTTTCTTGCTTACTTTGAGTTATTTTAGTATCATTTTATCTGGTTTCATGTTATGTTGTGCAGGATTTAATTTGAGGAGAAACCAGGAAGAAAAAGGGCACAAAGTGTAAGTTTCGCAGAAAATGACCCCCCCGCTGGGGCGGGCATTGCCAAGCCAAAACCCCCGCTGGGGCGGGGGTGCAACGTTGGCACGCACAAAAGTGGAGTGCAGCCGGGGCGGGCCTACGACAGGGAAAAATAATCAGTTTTATGTTCTGATTGGGATTGTGGAGGAAATAAGGGCTAATTAGTATTGCGGCAGGGAGCATATAAAAGGGAGAATATACGGCTGTTATACTCAGACTTGGACGGATCGAGAAGCCCGAATTGAAGAATTGAACGTGCACGGAGAATTAAAGCATCAAATTGACACGACGGACACAAGATCGGAGTAGAGAGCGGTGATATTATTACAGTGTTTATTTTCTCTCTATATTTTTATCTTGTATTCAGGATGTTTAGTATGATGTGGATCATTGGATTTTACTTGTCTATAATGAACTAAACTCCTTTTTAAGCTTACAACAGATCTTTAATTGTAATGGATGATTAAGTATTTTTAACCTCAGTTTATGGATGGTATTCCCAGGTTATTCACTATGTGTGTGATTCATTTATATAATTGTCTGATCAACGATTATCTGTTATTTCTTATGAACTTGTGAAGGAATATAGGGGATTAGAACTAGCCATAGTGACATATGTTTGTGAATTCTGCATAGATGGAATTCGTGATTCGTGTTTAGGATAGAAGTACGCCTTTACGCCATATGTAATCTGAAGGAGAACTTGATAATCAATTCTTATTAATTGCAATTCACATAGAAATATAGTGAAGTAGTTAATCAGGATGTCTCGCTTAAATCTATCATATGTGGATATAAGTGAGTATGGATATTATGCATCGTGAGGTGGTTTTATCTACGTTAGTATTTTTGATTAATAATCTGGGGTTACTGAAATAAACTGGGGAAAAGGATAAATATCAAAAATGCAATTATAAGTGAAGTTGTGGGCTTAATTCTCTCAAACTTGTTAAATTCGTGATTTGGTGTGCGATTGTTTTAAGTATTAAGTTAGATATAGAAGAAAACATTTTTTTACCGATAGTTTGATAAAGCTAAAATATTACAAAGTTGGTAATTGTTTGATTGAACATAATTATTGTCTCTGTGGGTACGATACTTGATTTATCACTTTATCACATGTGGACCACGTACACTTGCGTGTTGCGCGTAGAAAATACCCAATAAGTTTTTGGCACCGTTGCCGGGGACAGTAATTGCGTTTATTACTTACAATATCGATTTAAGTAGATCAGTTTTAATTAAACATATATATATTTATTCTTATTTTTGTTTGTTTGGTTATTTCAGGTACTTTCGAGTAATGCATGCAAACTAGATCGAAGAAGCCAGAGTTGTTGCCCTTGGAGGACGACATCGACAAAAGGTTTCAGAGGTTAACTAAGTGGATTGCAAAGAATCGAGAGGAATTTGAAACACCCAGAACAAACATGGCGGAACAGCAACAGGAAGACAAACCAATGAAGGATACAAAAAAATCTCATAAATTCACTCAAGTATAGCCAGGCCAGCAATCAATACAAATAACTTTGAGATTAAGCCTGGGAAAATACAGATGGTGCAGAACACTTGTCAATTTGGGGGTCTTCCGAATGTTGATCCGAATAGTTATGTTTTCGCTTTCATTGAAATCTGCGACACTTTCAAGGTCAATGAAGTGTCAGACGATGCGCTCAAGTTGAGGTTTTTTCCCTTCCCACTCAGAGACAAGGCAAAGGCTTGGTTACATTCTGAACCACTGGGGTCAATCAAGACATGGAATGATCTAGCATAGATATTTTTGGCCAAGTTTTTCCCACCATCGAAGACACATAAGATAATGATAGAGATATCTTCGTTTGCACAGTACCAAGGTGAGCCACTTTATGAAGTATGGGAAAGATGCAAGGAGTTGTTAAGGAAGTGCCCACATCATGGATTTCCACCCTGGATGCAGTTGAGTAATTTTTACAATGGAGTATCGAGTCAGATACGGTCTAGCATTGATGCAGCTTCACAGGGAGCTTTTCTAACGAAGAAATTTGAGGACGGATGGGCATTGATAAAAACGATGGCTTCAAATGGGTACCAATGGCCGACTAAAAGATTGACTCAGCCCACAGTAGCAGGTGTTCTGCAAGTGGATAATTCGACAGCTATATTGGCACAACTAGCATCATTACAAAAGAGTATTGATACCATGACAATGGGAAACGTGCAGCAGATAGCAGTCATATGTGAACAGTGTGCAGGGGAACACCCGACAGAACAGTGTGCAATTAACCTAGCTTCAGTTCAGTTTGTGGGTAACTATAACAGACCAGCCAACGCCTACCAGAATACCTACAAACAGGGGAATACGAACCATCCGAACTTTTCATGGAGCAATAACCAGACTCAGAACCAGCAGCAGGCTCCACGACAAGCATACCCTTCTTGTTTTCAGAATCAGCAGCAACATGCATCTCCACAACAGGATCAAAAGTTCAATTTGGAAGAGATGTTGACCAGACACATAACAAATCAAGAAGCAATAATGAAATCTCAAGCGGTAGCAATTAAGAATCTAGAGAATAATCATCATGCAGCAATTAAGCATTTAGAAAATCAAATAGGACAGATGGCGATTGCACTGAATAGCCGGCCCTAAGGATCTTTGCCAAGTGACACAGAGAAGAATTCGAAGGGAGGACATAAGCAATGTCAAGCTGTGACACTCAGGAGTGGAAAATAGTTAGCTGAGCTAGATTTGGAGAAGCCGGTAACAGAGGAGCAAGTGAGACAAATAGGGAATAGACAGCGGCAAGGGAAGCAGGAGAAAAACTTGAGAAAGAAGAAAAGGTAAGTCCACCAATAGTCTACCCTCCACCGCCGTATCCACAGAGGCTCCACAAACAGAAACTACAGCAACAGTTTACAAAATTCCTGGAGGTGTTTAAGAAGCTGCATATAAATATACCTTTTGCGGAGGCATTAGAACAGATGCCCAGTTATGCTAAGTTTATGAAGGGTATCCTTTCCAAGAAAAAGAGACTAGAGGATTTTGAAATTGTGGCACTGACAGAAGAATGTAGTGCGATTCTGCAAAAGAAGTTTCCTTCGAAGTTGAAGGATCCGGGTAGTTTCACCATTCCATGCACTATAGGGAGTGTAACCTTCAATAAATGCCTTTGTGATTTGGGTGCCAGTATAAATCTCATGCCGTTATCAGTTTACACTAAGCTAGGGTTACCAGCACCTAAACCTACCAACATCTCCCTATAGTTGGCGGACAGATCTGTAACTTATCCACGAGGAATTGTCGAAGACATCTTGGTGAAAGTGGACAAATTACTCTTTCCAGCAGACTTCATTATCCTCGCATATAAAGACGATAAGGATATCCCAATAATCTTTGGCCGACCATTCTTGGCTACTGGCAGGACACTCATAGACGTACGAAAAGGAGAGTTGACCATGAGGGTGCACGATCAAGAAGTCACCTTCAATGTATTCAAGGCCATGAACTTTCCCAAGGAAGATGAGGAGTGTTACCGGGTGGATATAATAGACACAGTGGTGGATGAGAAACAACTTTGGATACTGAATACCGACCCACAAGAGTTATCTTTGATGGAAGATTGTGATGAAGGGGATGTAGAAATGATAGAATGTTTGCAACTATTAGAGGCTCACCCGGGATCGAGTAGGTACAAGCCACCAGTTGAGCCCTTGGAAATAACAGGAGCGTCATCAGAAAAGATGAAGCCATCATTCCAGGAACCACCTAAGCTTGAACTAAAGCCCTTACCTAATCACCTCAGGTATGCGTTTTTAGGAGATTCATCTACTTTACCTGTTATTATTACATCTGCACTTAACCCAATGTAGGAAAGTAAGCTGTTGAGAGTGCTAAGGGAATATAAAGCTGCTATTGGCTGGATAATCGCCGACATAAAAGGGATCAGTCCATCATTCTGCATGCACAAAATCCTAATGGAGGAGGATAGCAAGCCCACGGTAGAACAACAGAGGCGGCTCAATCCTATAATGAAAGAAGTGATGAAGAAAGAGATCCTGAAATGGCTAGATGCAGGAATCATTTACCCAATTTCAGACAGTGCATGGGTGAGCCCGGTCTAATGTGTACTGAAAAAGGGCGGTATGACAGTGGTGAAGAACGAAAGTAATGAGTTGATACCAACCAGAACAGTGACCGGCTGGAGAGTCTGCATGGATTATAGAAGATTGAATAAGGCAACTAGAAAGGATCATTTCCCCTTGCCTTTCATTGATCAGATGTTGGACAGATTTGCTGGACATGAATATTATTACTTATTAGATGGGTATTCCGGGTACAACCAGATCGTCATCGCACCAGAGGATCAAGAGAAGAAGACGTTCACGTGTCCCTATGGCACCTTTGCCTTTATAAGATGTCATTCGGACTGTGCAACGCACCGGCAACATTTTAGCGGTGCATGATGGCTATATTTTTAGATATGGTGGATCAAAGTGTTGAGGTCTTTATGGATAATTTCTTCGTATTTAACGAATCGTTTGATAGATGCCTCGAGAATCTGGTATTGGTTTTGAAGAGGTGTGTAGAAACGAACCTAGTGCTCAACTGGGAGAAGTGCCACTTTATGGTCCAAGAGGGGATAATTCTGGGCCACAAAGTCTCAGGAAAAGGGTTGGAAGTCGACCGAGCAAAATTAGAAATAATTAAAAATCTGCCACCACCTACATCAGTAAAGGGTATTCGGAGTTTTCTCGGTCATACTGGATTCTACCGACGGTTTATCAAGGACTTCTCGAAAATCACTAAACCACTCTGCACTCTATTGGAAAAAGATGTCCCATTCAAATTTGATGAAGACTGTCTAGTGGCCTTTGAGCAGTTAAAGAAGAAGTTAACCACGGCCCCAGTAATCATAGCACCTGATTGGACTAAGCCATTTGAACTCATGTGTGACGCAAGTGATTTTGCAGTTGGAGCAGTATTAGGACAAAGGCAGGATAAAATCTTTCATGCCATCTACTATGCGAGCAAGACTCTGACTGATGCACAATTAAACTACACTACCATGGAAAAGGAACTACTAGCAGTTGTGTATGCTTTTGACAAGTTTCGTTCGTACTTGGTGGGAACTAAGGTGGTGGTTTACACCGACCTCTTAGCTATCAGGTATTTAATTGAGAAGAAAGATGCAAAGCTGAGGCTTATCCGTTGGGTGTTGCTACTCTATGAATTTAACCTAGAAATCAAGGATAGAAAGGGTACAGAGAACCAGGTGGCCGATCTCCTCTCGCGGCTTGAGAATCCAAAGCAGGATGAAACAGACAAGTTAGCAATCAATGAGTTTTTTCCTGACGAGCAGCTATTTTCGATAAACGGCGAGTTTTCGTGGTATACGGACTTCGCTAATTGCGTGGTCAGTAATGTCCTCCTACCAGACTTGTCCTGTCACCAAAAGAAAAAATTCTTACATGATGTAAAGTGGTACATGTGGGACGAACCATACTTGTTCCGCCAATGTGCTGATAAAATGGTCCGGCGATATATACCGGAAAGTGAAGTGGAGAGTATCCTACAGGCGTGTCATGCATCACCATACAGGGGACACTACGGGATTGATCGCACAGCAGCAAAAGTTCTTCAATCAGGATTCTACTGGCCCATGTTGTTCAGAGACACACATCAATGCGTGAAGAACTGCGATAGATGTGAGAGAGTGGGAAATA